>VXAD01008730.1:479878-835298 GCA_013399195.1 Dicrurus megarhynchus
GCATACATAGGGAGAGAGATAGCCCAGGGCCAGGCACAGCAAGCACAGGCATTTACAGCTGCCTTAGCTCCCTTTGAACGGGCCGTGCCGAGACAACCGGTCGCCCAGGGCAGGAGGAACGCCAGCTCTGCTTCCGACGTGGCGAGAGAGGCCACGTACGGCGTACCCGCAGAAAGCCGCAGGTGTGGTGCGACAACTGCCGGAGAGACACCCACGCCACAGCCGCCTGCCGTGCGCCGGGAAAAGGATCGCGGAGCGCCAACCACGGCGGGACGATAACAGTAGCGGCGCCAGCCCGGCAGATGGCCAGCGGAGCCTTGCCAAGCGCCCAGCTGCCGAATTGTTACCAGCCACCAGAGAGAGCCTTGGTCTCAACTTGGCAACCGCAGTAGACGGCACGATGGGCGAAAGCTGCTCTGGATGATGACCATAGCGGCCATCCAGTGGACGGTGGCCACAGCAAGGCCTCTTGATGTGTCACCTCGAATGGACATGTGGTTATCTTGGGCTAATGCTACTGGACAACAGGAGCTTTGTTTAAGTTTGCAGATTGTTGGAACACGTTTTTGTACTTGCTTAATTGGGGTACTGCTTATAGATTAGTTAGTGTATCGCTGCTTAGCTAGAGAGTTGAAGAAGGTACAAGATCAGGTGCTGCTTGCCCAAAAGAAAAAGGGGGAGTTGTGGGAAAGTGGTTCAGCTGTGTGAACAGAGATAGAGCAAGGGCAGAGTGACCTTGCAGAATGTGGAAAGTCCCTGGCCTCAGTCCAGGAGGATCCAGGAATGTAAACATTGTTACAGCTGTATATTAAGGGAACTGGCTGTAGAATAAAGGAGAAGCTTGCTTATCACTCACATTGGGTCGTGTCACGCTTCCCTCGCCCTGCACTCCCCAACACTCCCAAAAACCAGGGCTATCATAACAGAGTATGAGAAACAGGTTGGGCAAAGACACTGAAAAAAGTCCAAAACCATACAGCACTGTGTAAGATTAGGAAGGTCATAGATAAAATGTTTCCAAGGTCTAGATATGAAAAATGAGCACTACATGCTTGCTAATATTTGTAAAAACTTTGATGGAAGTCAAAGTTATTGAATTAATCACTGTTCCAAAGAACTGCGAAATGCACAACTTGACTTCGTAATAATAACAACGTGAAGTCATTATTTTATCATTTCATTGATCATCTGATTTTCTGTTTCATTGGATCACATTCCCCAAGTATTTATAATAATAGAAACAATTAGTAAGTGCCTTCAACAGAAACTAATTAATTTCAATTTCAAGCCATATAACTGCTACTCAGGTTCTTACTGAGAAAATAATCCTACATTGCAGCCAATATGAAATATTTTCGTTTGTATGATCACGGTTGATTCAACATGGGCAAAATGCTGAAGCTATTTCTTTTTGGAAGTTTTCAATACATCTAGATAAATACTCCAATAGAAAACAGAGTACCAAAGGAGAGTTGATGATTCACCCTGATGCTGAGTTAATATACTCTGATGCTGAATATCTGCCTTCAGGATTAAAAAGGACTTCTTCTCTCTGTGGCACTGAAGATGCTAAATAAGGTACAAACCAGTTTTGAAAGATGCACCACAGACAGAAAAATAATGTTCATTGAAGGAAGTTCATGCATATTTTTCCATTACAATTTATGCTTGCTAGCAAGAAGGGCATACATTATTTCTGAAACACACGAAATATCCATCTTGTAAAATTTCTATTTTCTGAATGTGAAAGATTTTTCCATTTTAGTCACATTCTGCAGAGCCATTAAGTGGCATCCATCATTATTTGCTCACCAAGGAATTATACACAGGAGACAGGAACATTTAAAATTATTTAAATCAAACCTGGAAAGACCCTTAATGGCTTCTCAGTCTTTTAACTTCTAATAGGCCTTCTGCTCGTGAAAAAAAAAAAATCAAAAATAAAAGAAAGCAGTCTTGCACATTATTGATTTAGATAACTGGCTTCAAGACAACAATTTTTAAGCCACGGCACAGAGCAGAAATAAGGGAAAAGTCTCCCTTGAATCTCTGCTCATGCTTTTACCATAGTTATAACATTTATCTTGCTGTCTGAGAACAAACTGCACAATTCCAAATCATGTTATAAGTATAACAGAACTTTGCCAGTTGTTAAATTTCTGTTACATTAACAGTCCTTTAGAATTTGCACTAGAACTAAAGAAATCTTTGTGACTGACCTAGTACCATTCACATGAATAAAGGAGCCTCTCCAAATTCACACCCTTTCCTGTCCTGAGACATGGCCATGTGCTGGGCATCGTCTTGTGCACAGTCTTCACATCAATGTACATGTTCCAATAATCTTTAAGATGACAATATGAAGACATCATAAATTTGTGATTTTCAAATGTTTTAGCACTCTATAAATTATTTGGATTTGCATTTATGGTTAGTATAACGTGCCTTGCAAGAAACTTCAGAGGTATGTCAGGATCCTGATCAAGGAAACAAAAAACATGGACAAAGTATCTCTGTACAACTGATTCTATGAACTACAAGAAAAGCAAGTAGCAAAATACTAAGGGCAAACCAGAAAAGCCTTACTCTAAAGTTTTCATACACCGAAATAACATTGTCTGTTGATCACAAGTAAAGCTCATAACTCAAAAGCCCCAACGAAATTTAAGGCTTACTTAATAAAAAAAAGACCATTTTACAACTCCATATAAATACAGTGATGCATATTAGAGGAGCCACTTTAATCAAATTTTTACACATTTTACACTGAGAAGCAATACCATATATTTTAACTACTATCACATAATTTCAAAGAGTAACTAAAACTTCATTTCAATTCTGAAAGGATCCTTTTGATTGAGGGTCTAGAAGGTTGATAATCTTCAGCTATCTTGAACACTACTTTTGAAAACAGAATCATGGCTCACCCATGGTTTAGGACTTGTGCCATTTCCTGCTAGAACCCATTTTATTTCAAAACATTTCCATCACTGTTTGGGACTGCACCTGTACTTAAGGAAGGTACTCTTCAAGCAGCCTGTCAGTCTCTTCTAGTGGACAGCTAAAGACTATGAAAAGGAGAGGGAAGATGTGATATTTCCCCTCCACCATTTCCACCACTGCACTTTCTAGAATGAAAATAGAAATAGTACCAAGAAATTAGGTAATGAAAGAAGAGTGAAGAGAAATCTCCCCAGTTTCACCGTAGCATCTCGTTCAGACAGAATCCTTTCATCATCTTCGAGTCCACATAGAAATATTGGCTCAAACAGGTCCTAAGGCATTTTCTTCTGCAAACTTGCAGGCTATACCAGATAAAGGACGGTTCTGCCATTTGCTTCCTTCTGTTTTAAGAACTCCTTACTCAAGACAGGTGAATTTGACTTTCTGTACAGCATGATTCCTACATGGAGCAAACAGCTGCTACATTAAATAACAGGTACATTGAATCAGCTGCTTTAATTAGAAGTGGGTTGATTTATTCTAGTTGAGAAATCTGCTCTTGCTGACAAAACTCTGATGTTATTTTCTGTTCAAAGATTAAGGTTGAAGCTAATTACTGGTATAGGCCTGCTCACAAGTCTGAAGAGAATTAAAAAACTGACAGCATATTTTTCTTTTGGACTAATATAAAGGACTTACCTCAATTTGCACCATTAATCTCTACAAAGGAAAGAACGGGATTTTTCAGCCACTGGGGTAGACTCCTGACAAAGGAAATCACCCACCGCACCTTCAGAAATGCTCTCCTCCGGAGCTTTGAGAAGTTTTTGTGCTCTATCTGAACTAACATGGCTTAAAGGCAACATGTGATCCAAGACTTATGTAAATTTTCATTTAATTTAGGACTGAATATTCAATGTAATGTTTTCCAATCACCACCTACTTCAGAAGATGGTACAGAGTGATCTAATTTACTCTTCCAGCCCTGGAGATACAGTGCTTAGTATTCTAGTCTTATACTTCCCAAATGCAACACTGCTACTCACTTTGGTATGCAAATCTTAGGAGACAGGAGAAAAAAATTCCCAAATTAACAAAAACAAAATGATTGTGTTTTCTATTTACACACTTCAGACCAAAAAAAAAAAATTTTCAAACGTGTGTTTCTGTAATTGCTAAAGCAACAAAGTTTATTTTCCAACTTCAGTTTGCTTGCAAAGCTGACTACCGCCTCCTTATATACCTTCAGAGATGCCACTTCAAATTTTAAGGCCTGCTTGTGTTTTATCATTTAAAAGAAAAACACTGTCATATGAAGTTACTCTCAGATCAGCTCCTCTCAGGTAGGTTAAGCCCTGTAGTGTGCAGATTAACACACAGTTGTTCTTGGAAGACTGACTCGTATCGATGTGACCAAAAAAAAGGTCATCTTTTCACACCCAAGCTCTTCACTCTTAGAACTCCATTTTCATTGCTTAGGCTTGAATTATGAGGACTCCTGCAACAGACTTCCAGGCAACAGGGAGAAAGAAAATCCTGCTAAATTTGCTGACAAAGATTTGCGCTAGACAGGAAACAAGAAGTTCAGCTGCAGTCAGGCTGTGTTATCAGAATGCAGATGGAGGTGTGTAACTAAACTGAGCAGAGAGGCTCTGCTCTATCAGGTGTCTTCAATACGGTAAAGAGCCCCTGTGCAGCACAGTAAAAGCCAACCCAGCCTGGCCTGCTGTGTCATCCTCCCAAGATTCACTATGGCCTCTCACTAAAGCCTGCACACAGTACCCACCCACAGCTGGTGCAAACACTAGGGAAGTTTAGGCCAGGATTTTCCCAAATTAAGAATTTTAATTAGTACTAAAGTATATAAACTTAAATGGTTAATTTAATGCCATATACATTAAGTAAGCAATTAAAAGCTTAGAGTGCTTTAGCATTTAGATTATTTGATTTTTCTTTCAGCGTAATCATTCTTGGACATTTTACATTCATACAGAACATCTGCTGCTTTCCCTTAATTTCTGGTGGAGAGACTATAACAACATTTATTTTGATACTGTTTCTTTTGTATGTCACAAGGACTTTTAGGTAAATGAGTTTGTCACTATAAATGCATTTTTTTGACCTCTCAAGCTTTTGATTATTTTCTTAAATCATAATAGACTTTCTTCAAACAGGATTTCATGGCAAAATATGAGGAAATAAAGTACAGCAAATAACAGAACTCTTCAAAAACAATTCCTGTCATCTATAATGCATTAAAAATACAGTACAAGCCAAGATAAATATACTTAATCTCCGCACGTTGCAGACAACCTGACTGAACAGAAAAAAAAGGGAAAATTATCAAAGGAACATAAGGAATCCCAGCTTGTTTAGATCCTTGCAATATGGGCTAACACCTTCCCCAAGATCTACATGGCACCTAACTCTCCATTTTACTCACAGAAGCTCAGATTATTGGATGAACACACATCATCCTCCAGAGAAGTGAAACCCACCTGGAATGTATGGTAGGGCAAGGTGGCAAATGGTACCATCAGCAAACTTCAACTTTTCTCAACAGTGATTTAAGATTATCATTGGCACACCATCTTCAGTGAATCCCTCCTCTCCTTTCCCCTGCCACACACAGCTTACAGCCATGAGGCAGTTTCCAAAACTATGCCCAGCAGTTGTAAACACAAATGTGTTCCGCATGTCAGATTACATTCTTATGTGTCTGAATATACATCAGCTTTCATCAACTGTTTATAGCTTCATTACAGAGCTAAGATTAAATTATTTCAAACTAAAATTTCCCAAGCAGTGCTTGCAATTTCCTCTGAATTGAAGTCAAGTGTATGGGCTATTGGAATCTGCTGTCAAACCAGTCTGTATCAAATTCTGATTTCTTTTAATATTTCTTATGTAGCTGTCTTATAACCCAATCAACATAAAAGTAGTATCTTTCCTACCAGAGTATTTTTCAGACACAGAAGGAAACAGTATGTTTCTCTCCTTATAAATCTTCCTACTGTATGTGCAGTCAGCCATGCAAAGGCTGGGGAAGTGCAAGGATCTTATCTAATCACAGTTTCATATTTAATTATTCCAGACAACACAGAGAAGCAGAATACAAGGGTAAAGTCACAAAACAGTTTCTATGTACACCTAGGCTGAGCATCAGCAGAACTAATGCAGGGCAGAAATAACCTCCCCAGACTGCAATAACAATTTCGTCCTCAAGTTACTAAGAGGAAACACAAAAAGGCTGCAAATACCAAGAACTCTATTAGACGTGATACATTATCAGGTAATTGTACCAAGTAATTATATCAACCAGAACAGGTGCACCAAACTATTCAATTCAGCATCACTGCCCCTAAAAACTGACAGACTTCCTTCAATTTCCTTTCTAAAGACAGCAACATGAACAGTAACTGTGTTATCCTATAAGGGGAAAGCAGTTAAATTTGCAAGTTGCTGAAGATGAGTAAGATTCAATTTAAATCACATGATAAAATAATAATCAGCTGAGAGAGACTGTGGATTCTTCTATGGTGCAGTATCTATCAATCATTCAGCACTTTCAATACTACTATAACACCGAGTAAAACTAACTTATGATTCGACATGCAAGTAACTCCCAAAATACTGTCAGTAGGAAGCCTCAAAAAGGCTTGAATCTTTTTTATTTAATGATTCTGCTCAATGCATTCTGAACAGGGTGTTTCATTTTCTACATTTAAAACTAGTCAAAAGTAATAGACAAAGCCCAAAAGCACATTATTAATTGCAATTCCAACTGAAATAAAAGATTGTCTGCTTTGCCCTCCCAAAGCTTTCCAACATGACCTCTGAAGGGCTCTTGCTGTCAAACCAATGACAATGGTAATCAAATTCAGACTAACTCAAAGCCAAGTCCAACAGTTGAAGAGGTACTGGCACTTGTTTTTTGACAGACCTAGTTTAGTATAATCTAGGTTAGGGATCAAGAAATAAAGGCCACATTCTTACATACACTCCTGTGAACAACACATTTAATGGTACCAGAAGTGAGCTAGAATTTTGCTTTAAAAGGTAAAAAAAATTAACTAATTTCAATTCTTTCTAGAGAGAAATTTACATGTAACCTGGCGTAATCTGAAAAACTGCACAGGATTTCTAATAGGTTCATATAAAAAAAAAAGGGGGAGTGGAAGGAGATGAAAAAAGTTGAAAATTTTTAAGAATTTTTTATAATATCCAGTCTTTTGAACCAAAAGTCATAACAGACTTCTAAATCTTGGCGAAGTGTAGGACAAACAAGTCATATTTAAAATATCTGGCTTCTGTTAAAATATAATCACTCTGCTGACAAAATAAAAAGAGTACAACATAATGCAGGTGATAATTCTTTCTGCAAAATGTTTTGTTTACCCTAGAAAAAGTTATTATTTGATCTCTTTGGCAGATACAAAGACAGGACATTGTTCCTTCAGTAATGACAGTTAGAGCTGTGATCACACAGATAAAATGACAGTAATCAGAATACATTTATACTTGAAAAAGTGAGAAACCAGTCTTCAAAACTAACATAAAACTGCACAATATCTTCCTTTTGTAGTAAGTTCTTGGATTCACTGATCAGTCAGTACACACATTTTATACTGATTCACTCTTCCCCACCATTCTCTGGGCCACTTCACCAGCTGCCTGCAGGGGAAAAGAGCCTTTGCAATAGCTACTGTAATAAAGGTAAAAAGGATTCTTGTGGCTGCTTCTGAGTGCTGAGGAGAAATGCTACAAAGAGCAGCTCTTCCCACAGCATCTGTACTGCACCAGGCTCTAGAGCTAGGAAACATCCTCTAACCCTTCACAAACCGAAGCTCATTTCCTGACCCACTCACTTGACTCTGCAAGTCACCTCTACTCACCCCACACTCAGCCACGTAAAGGGCAAAATCGTATCACTCCTAATGACTTTCCTGTGGATATGCAAGAGGCATTTCCTTTATGCAGCAGTTTGGATTTTGTTATATGTGCACTGCACTGGTGCTTCTGCCTAGCTGAACACAGAAGATACTCCAATATACATGTGAAATTAATTAGTTTTATACTAATCCACAATTCCCACTGCAAGAAAAAAAAAGCAGAAGAAAAAGATGGCATACACAGTACTCAGCTTGAACATAATGCTTTTCAACTTTGCTTTCTGGGGAAACTGCCACAAAGTTCACTAATCCCACAGCCATTCCTTGTTACCCTGCTTTTATGGTGTTCCAGCATAATCAGATAATTAGATTTCCTAGCACATACATTACAAAGTTGATTGATGCTTTTCCCTAACTCCTCTCACTAATTCCCCTTGTGCTGCTGGCAGGTCTGAGCAGAATCTGGACATAGATGAGCAACCGCATTTCAGATTGTCTCAAAGAAAACAAGAGAGCCATGGAAGCTTTTTTCTTTTTAATTTTTGCTCTTACTAGCAAAACAAAACATTAACTCCTGAGGAGTTAGTGGTCACCTCATCGATCATTGCTTCACATGCAACATTAAGATTTCCCCATCCATGTGGATCACTTAAAATTCAATGCAGCTCAACATAATCTCACATTTTAGTATCCATTTTCTGGGACTCTTCCACTTTTACAAGTGTAAATTATTTAGGATAAACAGCACTTCTGATCAAACTTTCACTCCTTTTCTTAGCCTCTTACACAAATATTGTATTCCCAAACTACAGGCTTTGAGTTCATTTACTGATGTATTTTCTGAAAGACAAACTGCTCTTCCTTATGAGCCTATGTCAATATTCACAGAACTGCTCAGTCGCAAGGGCTCATCTGAGCTTAATGCTGTAGCTGATTCAAGGATTAGAGCAAACTCACTAAAGACAAAAAAAAGCAATTAAAGGATGAGATATTGGGTTTAACTCCTATGAGCCCCATAGAAATTAAGAATGCTGGTGGATAATAAGTCACATTTGGCAGAGTGTGCTGGGATAATTTTTCATAAAAGTTAAACTCACAAAGAAAAAAGAATCTAAGGTAAGAAATACTCAAGTATGAATGATGAAATACAATGGTCTATCATTTTTTTTATCTTGAACCTTAATAAAACTTTTGCACTGTTTGAATACTGTTCAAACAGGACTGTTGTAAAATCAGTTTATAATTAGTTCTAGTGTCTGAGGAACACAATCACAGCTGACATACTCAAACTTCATCAGCTACCACACCAATTGGTCAACTTAAGCAATTTACATGCCAGAACAGGAAAACCAACATACCAAGTTTCACACTTTTTATAAACTTAAAACAGAATTTCAAGAGCCAAGAAAAGAGAGCAGGAGCAAGGTCTCTAACCTGGAGAAGAAGCCATGTTCTGTAAGAGCCACATGATATTAAACAACCACTGAACAAACTAAACCACAGCACCTGCAGCAAGGATTAGTTCTTCCAGCTGAGAACTGCAACCATTAGAGGAGGGTGATGCTTCATTAAGATGAAGAGAAAGCACCTGTACCACAAAACACCAGGGTAAAACAAAGCAAAGGGAATAAAGCTCATACCTCCAACACATGCAGAAGTAAAACTTCCCAAGCAAACACTTCTGCTGAGAGGTGCTAGAAAAGAGCAAAGCTCCATGGCTAACACCAGTGTGAATTTAGTTCTCACAACAGCTCCTATATTTGACTCTCTTGAACAGCCCCAGGTGAACACTTCTATGTGGTCAGGCACTGAAACTTCCTATTAATGGCACATCTGGGGAGAGGGGGGAGGGACACCCAATTGCTACAGTATATCTGACTGAGGTGGACTCGACAAATGTTATTCAGAATATGAAAAAAAAAAATTAAGAGATTTCCTTGTTTGAAAGAAATAAGAACATATAAGCAGTAATCTTTATTTTTGATTTTTCAAACTAATTAGAGCAGTCATTACTCAAATGCTACAGTTTGTCAGCCTTGACCAACCTTAAAAAATACCTCTAGCAACCAGAACTGAAGATTGAATTGTTTCATGGTTCATTTTTATTGCTCACTGTCTCTGTTAAGGTAGTTTCTGTTTAGTTCTACTCTGTTTGACACAACCTTATACTGCACAGTTTGGATGGTCAAAAATATTTGTGGCATGAAAAACAACACTCTATATAAACAGTAGGCAATTGCATTTCAGTTTGTGATGTTTCATGGGTTTTTACACCAATTTTTTATACCACTTTGCCAAATATCTAGCATAATATTTACAAAGAATTCATTTAATTTCTAATAATCTTCTAACGTCATACAGTGTACTGAGATCAAAGCCAAGCATTTTATGGAAGTACAGAACTGTAGGATGCCATTTACAGCCTCAACCTCCAACTGAGCTTCTAGAGCAGAACCTAGACCAAAGTAGGTTTTGGGATAAAATGCTGATTTGAAGGATTACTCATTTTTCCAAATATCCCATAAAGCAGCAATATTTTTGACAAAATATTCATGCTGTTTAGATGAAGTAATCAGAAGTCTGAACGGTTAATATACTCATGAAAGCTAAAGGAGAAGACATGAAGGGAACAAAGAACCTTCTTACTCTTCCTCCTCCCAGACAGACAACAGCACACCCACATTTTCTTGTCCTCCTCTCACAATACACTTCCCTTTTCCCTTGTTCTTTTTCTCACAGTACTATTTGGTTCCCATAGTCATTACTGTGACATTTAGCTACTGAACCAAGCCCATGTCAGATACTTTTCACCTCTGTAAAAACAGTTCTGCTTTCAGCCGAGCTGTTATACCTTCTTCTCTTGAAGCAAGGGACCTGAACATGATTGTTTTGCTGGCAACTTTCTGCCCTAGTTCTATCCAGCTAAAACTCCACTGGAATGTTTATGCTTAAATGGCTGTAGACTGATGCAAGAAAACACTGAAGTGATTTACGGTTAAAAATTCAGAAGAAATAATGACTACCAATTTCAGCTGGGTTCAATTGGGTTAGGCTGCAACAGAACCAAGGGGTTCCAAAATGGAACCTGAGTCCTATCCAGCAGCTGGCATTCAATGCTTAGTTAATGAAGTGTAATTGCAACTATCAATCTATCAGTTGTTTAACTGCAACTATCATTTCTTTCTGCTTTCCATGGCACATAAGGGATCAGATTTTATCATGAATTACTTACAAATGCTAAACACCTTGCATCAAATCTGCAAGCCTTTACTGGCAAGGTACACAATGAACAATATGTGTTTTACTAGTTTAAAATCCTAAAGGTATTACTTTGTCATTAGTTTTTTTTTTCCAAATAAGGATCACAGTGTCAAGGTTTATTATAATTATTGTTCTTCATTTACACAGAAAGATCATAGCTATATCCTTTTGACTCTCTAGACAGTAACCCAGCTGCAACTCATAGCAGTTTGAATGTATAGACATTATATTTGGTGGTAAACTCATCACCAGCATGTTGGAACGAATAAGTAATTAGTTTGAGATAGTACTTTAGGAATATCATTGTGAGCTCATTCAGACACTTGCCAGCAATTGCAGCTGCTTTCTAGAATTTAATAGAGACATCTGAAAAAAAATCTTGTTTTAAAAAAGAAAAAATCTCTGGACTAGGAGTTCTCCAGAACAACCTAGAGAAAGAAACCATTTTAATTCCTTGAAATGCTGGCATGCATCTATCTGCTGTACCTGACACATCATGAATTGCATTACCAAACTGTGTAGTTGTCTCAAATGATGTCAGAATATGCACTGTAAACAAAAAGAAGGAAATAATTTTTTTGCTGGACAACCTTCAGGGCCCAGTACTTTCTCTTGCCATTCTACCACAGCCACCTGCAATGAAAACAGATCTTGCCCTAACAAGCTCCAAGCTCCCTCAAGAGAAGTCTCTATGCAAAATTCTCCATGAAATTACAAAAATGCTATGCATCCTAAAGCATGAACTTATAACTCTAATTTTAAGATGTCTTTGTAGAAGATTGCTGAATTTAGTGGCATGATCACAATATTAAGAGGTTTTGCAATATTGCAGTAACACAGTTAAGAAATAACCAGAAACTACCTATGAGAAGAAGGGAACGTTGAAACTTGCATTAATATTCTCCAAAAGTGCAAAGATGCTGTGGCAACACAAACACATATTTGCCAGAATCAAGTACTTGATGAAACTTGATTCTTGATAAACCAGCTGTATCTTTGCATCCCTTATTTATAAATAAATATTTCAGCTACTTAATACTTGAAAGTTGTCACAGCACAGTTATTCTTTAAATTGAGCTTTTCTCACTTCTGATTTATGACTATTAACTATATTTCCCTTTCAAAATCATCCAATAGACAAATCAACATTTTCTCAATACAGTTTCTTCAGACATGAGAAGTGCCAAGACTTGCATTGGGAAATCTGCAAATAAATCTATATCCCCTCTGTTCAAAAAGTTTTGTTGAGCCACAGTCCTTTGTACTCTAAGGTAAAGAAGACACCGTTTAGAAAAGCGCTGAATGGCAATGCAATACCCTTGGTATAAATGTTACAAAGTTATCAGCCACAACCTTGTTTTACTACTTTGTTAGGACAATGGAAAAGAGCAAGCAACACCAAGAGGCAATGCTTTTCTACAGATGCTGCTAAAATAATATGACAGTTTAAAAGTTCAAATGAAAGCCAACAAAAATCTAATACAGCTCTCCAAGGGCTATTTAAGTGCACGCTGGCTACAGAACCATCTCTACTTCAGAACTGAGAAAACACTTGGCAAGGAATCCACAGGAAAGGACAGAAACCTCTACAGCTGGAAATTACACTATTTATAGAAGTTGCTCTTTGGATCATTTGCTCTGTGGAAAGACACTTGCATGCAAAGGCCCAGCCCTCAAGTCTTCCTCAGCAGCTTCCCCTGGGGTCTGTGTGTGCAGGACTTATGGCAGGAGTTTTTCTCTGTACAGTCTGGAAACCGAGTTAAGCTCTCACAAAGCAATGTATAACACAGGAAGTTCTTGTCCCTGAACTGCTTCAAAAAAGATTATTTTTTCATTTAGTTTTCAAACAACATTCTCACCACTTGCAACACAATGGCTGGGAGGTAGGTTTTGTGAGAAACAGAACGGGAAAACATTCCTATGAAAACCTCATAAAAAGGAAAGCAACTAAAGGAATTTTTTCTGGTATTTTGCAGGGTGGTGATATTGCAGTGTTACAAATCTGATTCAGACAAACGAACTTATTACACATTCTGGTAAAACATTCTATACTTCAGATTTGTATGAGGAAGAAAAGTGTTATATTCTTATTATCACTGTGTTAGGAGAGAACAGAAATCAACTGCCTGATCCATAATCCTGATTAGAACTTCCCCTAGCAAAAAAGCTCTGGATTCCTGACAGGAGAGGGTATTCCCAGGTTCAGTACCCCTACAGCCTTCTGACAGTGCTATTACAAGGCTCTTCCGCTGGTTCAATAGAACTCCTTGTCAAGTTTCTTCAGTATGAAATGGGCAAGGCACTGTTAAAGATTTTCTGTTTCCAACTTTCCAATTTTTGGAAAGCTTAGTGCAATGTTCTAAAAATGAAAGACACTGTACAAGGAAAACTCATGCTACTTCTCAAGCATAGCTAAATGTTGACTTATGCTGAAAAATAAAACAAAAATAAAATAGTTACCAAAAACCACAGCAAAACAACCCAAAATACAGTGTTCACACTGATATTAGCTGAAATTGTCATTTGACTGTCTCTGAAGTGAGGCACCTTCAAACTCAATTGCAGCTAGTATTTTCTAACTGAAAAGCCAAAAAAGATATGCTAATGAAAATCCAAAATAGAAAGTTGCAAGGAAACAAAATTTCTACCTGGAAACACAATTTCCATTCCTTCTCCTGTGTAATAACCTTAATTTCAGTTGTGGAAAGGATTGTTTTTCTTAATGGCATTAACTTAAACGGAAATGAAAGGATCAAGTTTTATTTCCAAATTCTCTTAGCTTTGCTTCAAGTGCCTCAAGGCAACTTGCTGCCTCAGACTAAAACCATCTACATCAAGTACAAAGAAAGTGACCTTCTCATAGAGGTGCTCTGCATGAGCAGACTGTGAAACTGAAAGGACCTAAGCCTTAGAATTAAATTCCTATCCAACTTTCCAGCTGCTGGTGATAACTGCAGGGGAAAAAAAAAGGTTCCACTCAGAGAGCAGGCAGAGCTTGGGATGTATTCAGTTCTAAGCACATTCAAGTATTACTGTGCAGATTACTACTGTGCAGCACACTGAGCTACAAAAGGTGGGTATGTAACTGAAATACATGTGTTTAAACACAAGGGCCCATGATACTAAATTTATCTAGATGAAGATTCTGACAATACTTACCAAGATTCATCAAGTCACTTTCAAATGAGTGACAGATTTTAGCTCCCAATAAATATTAATAATCTTAAACTGAAAAGTAAAACTGTTCTATTTTGGTAAAAAGTGACTTTGCATCTCTGCAGAATATTATGAGGCTGTAGAGTCAGACTGAAAGAAGTAAACTAGCTGATAACTACTTTCAAGTCTTTTATTGCAATCTTACTCTGAGTGGTAATAAAGAAGATGCAAGTGCTGTATCACATGCAGCTATGTTACCAACCAAGCATTATTATCAAGAAATCCAAGAAGCTTCACACTGAATTATCCAATGTATTTCCAGCACAGGACTGAAAAGATGCCAAATGTGCTGACACTGTCTTAGTGTGCAGAAAAAACAACTTTACAGCTGGAAGCAGGGGGATGGGAAGGAAGTAATTCCCTCTGCACTTCTAAAAGAAAAATTACCAGTTTTCAGCAGCAGAAAAGGAATGGCAGAAGTGGCAACTGAGCTTTATAGCACTCTTAGTCTGATCAGTCATTGCTCATGTGGACAGCCAAATGCTTTAGCTTTTTGCTAAAAACATTCATCATCACAGCGGAAAAGTGACAAATCAGGAACCAACAGGACTATGCTAAAACCTTTGAGGCTCTGATATTGCAGAAATCTTACAATAAAAGAGAAATCTGTATCTTCGCATAAACACTGTAGAAATTCCCACTCAAAGAATGGTGTATCCTAGCAGTTTGTGAAGGACTGTTATTTAAGTGAAACAGCTTTGAATTATATTTCTATTGCTGTTTAAGAAGTATCTATGCACTGAAAACTCAGCCTGCAAAAGACAGAAAATGCATGCAATGAATTAGGAATCAGGTATGCAAGCAAGAGTCTAGAACAAATGAGTGGACAAGAGTAGCTTTAAGCAATACAGACTTTTGGCTGAAAAACTGAATACATCCAAAGGAAATTTCAGCCTGTGGTTTCCCAGGCCAGACATCCAAGTTCAACTCCAGCATGATAAGGACAAGAGCTTGTACCTAGCAAGGAACAGAGTCCTCTAGAAGATATAGAGCCAGAGGATTGACTTTTCATAACTAGAACATACTTCCTATGCATACATATTTAAAAATAGATATTCATTTAAAAAAATCCCTAGTAAACAAAAAAGCCCACCACCAACAAACTAAACAAAACAAACAAAAACAAACAAACAAAAAACCCCAAACCAAAACAAACCCCAACAAAACAAAAAACCACCAGAAAAAAACATATCCCTGATGTGGGAAATGAATCTAGCTGAATGACAATTAAACTATTGTCCTTTAGCAAGAAACAAGTTCTCCATTCAGAGCTCATTAAAATCAAAAGAAATTGGATGCTCTCAGCAAGGGGAGGTTGTATAAAAATTTTATGTACTTACCCATTCCTGCCAGGTCCTCGATCAAAACAAGAGTCTTTTCTGAGAGCATCCCCCCGCTCTGAATATGCCTATTTCCCAAAATTAAGCACAGCTTATTCCCTATTTCATGAGACACAGAACAACCAAGACAAACAGAATCACTTTATTATTCTTATCATTATTGCTGTACTGTACATTGAAGAAGTTTTAAAAGACTGCTTAGTCCATCTTCCTGTCCTGAAGCAAGATTCAAACATAGATGCCCTTCTAAAGTATCCTTATCCTGCATCAATTGCATCATATCCCCCGGTCAGAAAATAATTCTGTTATTTACACATAGTAAGTGCCATCTTTTTTCTTGAAAATTAAATTGCTTTTTCCCCCCCTTATCCTTGCAAGACTCTCTTTTTGAACACTAGCCTCCTAATGATCAAAATAATTAAATCCAAAAACTTAACACACTATGGACTGCTAAATCCATGTCCAGGCTTTACCTTGTAGAATAAACAAACATAATTAATTTTAAAATTGCTCATAGTGGATAGAGACAAATATATTTATTTTCATTTTCCTTTTTCAGACTCCTTTCAAATCTCCCACATTATTTTCCATGTGACACACGATTTAAGTATAGATCTTGTCAACGCTACTGAGAGGGAAATCACGATTCTTGCATGAACTCATGTTAGTAAGAAAAAAACACTGCTGGAAGTGTTACCTGTAATTAATCATTCAGTTTGATTTTTTGTAATTCTTCATTTTACATTTGATCAATACATTTTGCATTCCAAATGCAGTATTTTATAATGTAACCTTTCTCTATTTAATTTCATTTTATTGATTTCAGATTACGTTTGCAGTTCCTAGTTTGGCTTTCTAATCTTGCCCTTAAATGTGCTTGCATAAAACATGGAGATCGAATATGTATTGATATAATTACACACTAGCAAGAACGAGGAAGCTAAGAATCTGATCCATTGTCTGAATGTCTTCCACACGCAAATGACCTGCTACACTCATCCTTTATTTAATAAGTAGTATTTTGTGCTCTGCATCAAAGACCCATAGGTTGAAATTACCAACCCAGTACAACAGCATAACTTACAAATTTACATCAAGAAAAGACAGGGTAAGTTAGGCAATTTTAAGAGTTTTTTTGTAGGCTAAGGAAGATTATGCCCAATGGAAAAAAAAAAATTGGAGGTGGAAGGGAACCCACTTATTACAGTTCAGTGTAAAAAATCATGATGTTTTCAAGAAAAGCAGTAGCTCCCACACCGGAGACATTTTAAATTAAAAGAACTATATGTTAAATTGCTACAGCAAGAACATGATTAAAAATGGACACTGTGTTTTAAGTGTTAGAATGTGAAGTATGCACAGAATTTCTCTTTCCTTTTTTTTGGAAGCAATTGTTCAAATAAACACCTTTTCCCAAGGTTATCTGCCAACAGCCATTAAAAAAGTTGGTAGAACATTTGCACGTTTTCCCTTGTTCTCTCCTTCATTACTTTGTTGTTAAAATAGCATAAAGGTTTAGTTCTGCTATAGGCTCCCAATGCTTTACATTTTTGAGTCAATATATATCAAAAATCTGACTGCCTCATGCATTTATATAGCCGAGAGCATCACTTGCCAATCTCTAGGTTGATTGACCAGAAAGAATGACTACATTTTATTCTCCACTCTCAGCCAAAGTTCAGTGCTGAGCAAGTCGGTTCAGTTACAAGCAAAAATAATTTTTCAGACAGGTGCTGCTTTATAATTAAGCTGGACTGGATTTTACAAATTCTCATTTTCCCTTATTCTGTGGCAGCCAAAGAGCATCCATTCATCTTTAAAAGCCCACTTGACCTAGTGAATTTATGACAGTTTTTTTGAGCAGGCCGCATTCCAGCTACTTCTTAATTCTGCATTCATAGCATACTCTCCCATTCTAGGGCAATAGCAACCATTTCCAAGAAAAGTTAGCCCTTAACTGTGAAAAACCAGGAAGCATTCTTTCCACAAAACAAATAAAAAAGTCAAGAGACTTTTCCAGACAGCAGGAAATCTGCTTCAAAGAGAACATACTACTGCTGGAAATAGAGTTTGTGATGAACTTGCAAAACCCAGTTAACCCATACTAGGAGGAGCATGCTAAATGCTTCTTGGAGAAACAGTAACATGCTACTTCTTCTGTGTTACCTGTTATTTTATTTTAACTAAGTAGGCCTTCTGACCTATTTGAAGTACCTTCTGCAGTCTGACACCACCTGACTGCGAATTAAGAACCAGCAGCAGCTTTCTCAATGGGTTGCTGAGACCAGCAGAGTAGCTATGTCACAAATTGTAGGTAAAGAGCTGCAAGAGCAGTGAAGGCTGGAACTTAAAAAACTTTAAAGTTCTGGAGATATAATAAAATGAACAGTCCTTAAGAAAAAACAACAGAGGATACCTTAGACTTGCTCCAAAGCAGTACCTTCAGCTACAGTGACATTTTCTTCCACTGGCATGTTTCTTCTATTTTGCTCTAAGTCAGAAGGTCCATCCCTTCCAAGGCCTAGGCCAATTTGAAGCAACAGCTAGCTTTGTTCTAAGGGAGAGAAAACAAGTTTACTGTACTTGCCAGGACAACACACTTTTAATTCCGTTTTTATACTCTCTTGCAGGTAAAAATAGATCCATTCAAATAATGGAAATGCTTTCTCTTTTTGAAAAATTTAGCACAGACTGCCTGGTATAGCAGCCTGGCATAGTTTCCTTAGTTTCAATGGAATTTTATGATTTACTCTCCAACCATCAGATTCATGGTTCTGTTTCCCAGAGCAAGGAACGGTACCTTCCCAAAGTTCCACAACAACATAATTCCAAATCAGTTGCTTCTCCTTGGCGAACCTTGTGCTTGCTTTCAACCTCACACCAGAGGGACAGGTGACAATACAAAAGCCAGCTGGCAACTTGGATTGGGAAGTAGGAACTGTCTGCATATGTTCACTTTTGCAGAGTCTGGGCAATACAGACAACAGCAGCTACCTTTTCTTCATGAGGGCTGACTCTTGCTCATGCTCATGCCTTAATATAAAACAAAAATAATTTAAAATGCAGACAGTTCCCTATCCCAAAAGGATTCAATGTCCATGTTAATATAACAGTGCTATCTACTGCTATGTCAGTCATCTGACTTAAGATTCAGGAGCTGAAATTAGAGATACTAAGGCTGAAGTAGTTATAATCCACACAATTGAACAGGATCATTCACTAAGGACTGGAGTGATTTTTTTTCTTAAAAGTAAATACCAAAAAACCAAATTGGAATGCTGGGAAATAGGTTATTTGCATTTTTTTATCACGGGAATTTGCAAAGCTACAGTTCCTCGATACAATGTTCAGATTGCGCCTTATATGCCACTCTGGAGAAAGATCACCTGCATTCCAAATAGCAGTTTATGCTGATTTTGGCTGGGATAGTGTTGATTTCCTCCACAGTAGCTAGTATGGGAATATGTTTTGGATTTGTGCTGGAAACAGTATTGATGACACAGGAATATTTCCATCACTGCTAAGCAGTGCTTAAGCAGAGCCAAGGCCTTTTCTGCTCCTCCCACAACCCTGCCAGCGAGGAGGCTGGGGGGGCACAAGAAGCTGGCAGAGGACACAGCCCTGGAGATGGCTGAACACCTCCCTGCCCGTGGGAAGGGGTGGATGAATTCCTTACTTTGCTTATGCATGTGACTTTTGCTTTACCTACTGAACTGTCTTTATCTGAGCCCACGAGTTTTCTGACTTTTACTCTTCTGACTCCTCCCCCATCCCACCGCCAGGGCCTGAGCAAGCAGCTGTGCAGGACTCGGCGTCTGCCTGGGGCTAAACCCCAACACAATTGGTCTGGCACAAACTGAACTCATGGTTTTACAGTTGCTAGACACCAAATACATTGAAAGCATACAATGTGATTTTCTTCACAATTACTGGTATGCTTCTTTGATTCATTTGCATGCGTATGTCCTAATAATTCCAAGTTCAGTACAAGTGCATTACATTAATTCGATATTAGGTGCACTTTAATTATCTACCTTCCTATGCCTTACTCAAAATTACACACTGAGTAAGTAAGAATGAAGTATGAAAGTTATTTTAATATTAGAGCAAATTTACTTTTGGTTCCTGATCTACCCTATTGGATTTTTCCTCCTTTGAAAGCTGGAGTCTTTCTTCTTCAAATACTCGCTTTTCTTTCAATAAATCCCAAGTAAAAATGAGTAACAGAGAACAAACAAAATAAAACAGCCCAGAGTAACAAAGGAAATACAACAGAAATTATCTACAGTGCCAGACATTTATATGCATTCATTTCCTTTCTTACCCTCAGTAATTGCTTCAACTCGATACTAAAATCTCTGCTTTGGATCTCAAGATTGGACTTTAAGTCTTCTCAGGTTTTTTAACTGTAGAAGTCACCTCACTGAAGACAACACAATGACAATACAACATTCCAGCATTAACAGTCTTCATAGTTCAGAGAAAAACTATGGAGCACTTCTCTTCAACTTTCTGAAGCCCTGAAGGGAAGGAATGAAGACAATGGAGCCAGGTGCTTCTCAGGGCTGTGCAGTGACAGGACTAGAGGCAAAAGGCACAAACTGAACAACAAACAGGAAATTTCATCCTTTGGATGACATTGAAAACGTCACTGGACACAGATCTGGGCAATTTGCTGTAGGTGACACTGCTATGAGTGGAGAGGTTAAAGTAGATGGTCTCCCGGGATGCCTTCCAACCTTACTAGTCTGTCAGGAGCTTCACACTTTTCTGTGGATAGGTGTTATAATACATTCACTTTGTTTATATACTTCAAAAAATCCCCACCAAAGCCAACCAGATCAATGGCAGCAGCTAATTCTTAATCAATGCTCAGGTCAGCCTAGCTACATCAGAAAACAGGACAGGAAGCCGGCACTGCCTTTTCTATATTTGCTCCTCATTGGAACTTGCATCTGTGGAGAACCAAAAGCAAGTTTTTGGGTTAATTTAAGAATATCTTTTTGAATTTTACCTCATCAATAAAATCTCTGTAATGGTTTCCATTTCCTTTTAAGACTGTGGCTAGCAGTAACTATGTAAAAAGTGGTTTGCATAAGAATTTTCTGAACCAACAAATTAAAGTTTAACATGGAAATAGGGTATGGAGACAGGTATTAAAGATGAGCATTTTCACTCAACAACTGCTCAGTGCAGGGTTGCACACAGCTCTTGTAACTTTGGCTACAGCCTCTGTATTTACCTTAGAGGTCCACTCTTTGCAGGCATCATGGAAAGCAGGGACTCTGAAAGCATCATCTGGTGATGTGGAATCCTTCTCAGGCTCCTCAGGCTTGAGGGCTCGGACAAATCACCACAGGGAAGTACTGCAGCTGCTCTAGAGCTCCTAATTTCACATTGAAGTTTTATTTTAAACATAAAGAATATCTGGGGGAAGAGCAACACATTTACTATTGTATAATTTTATAGCTTAATGACTCAAGTTCTACTTTAAAAACCAAAACAAACCAAATAACCAACCAACCAAAAAACCCCAAGCAACAACCTCCCACACGTTTATGAAACACTTAAAATCTCGGTGTCCCCAGAGAGGGACACAGGCACTGGTTCCCCAGAACGAGGGGACACCGTGAGGATACAGCGAGGACACTGCGCTGCCGCCCCGGCCTGCCCCACAGGGCGGTCCCGTCCCCTCAGAGCCCGGCGGGCAGGAAGGCGCCCCTCACGGCCCTATGCGAACTGCGAACCCCCGGAACTACCGCTCCTCAGGGGCGGCACAGTCTCTGGCAGCTGCAAAGATGAAAGGACAAATAACACCGGCTTACCTCCAGAAAAGTGCTCGTGTGGTTTTGCTCCCCTGGGACTTCAACGACCAGATGCGGCTCTTAGTGCTGTAGTCTGGCTGATGTCGTGGTGTTTGGTCAAAGGCTGGATCTCAGAGCTCTTTTACAAACTTAATGATTCTATGATTCTGTGACTTCACTTATTTATAGTAAAATTACCCTTAAATCTGCAGAGAACTGTCTGTAGTGCTGCTCTGGTTATGTCAGAGTGGGGAAGAACTAGTCTCACCCTTCATCAGCTGCAGCAGAAGTTGCACCTGGGGAAAGGCTGTTCCCCAGCGCCCAGGACACGGAGCTGTGCTCCCTGTGCAACACTCACCGCTATCCTGGGACATCCCAGAGCTTGGCTGTCACCCCTCAAAGGCTGGCACATGAGTTACACAGCTTTCTGCAACTTGGTTATATTGTGCCCACTCCTATATTTGCTAAGTTCCCTTAGTGTGTTTGTACCCTTGTTTATGCTTTTCCTTAATTCTCAAGAAACTCAAGTACAGATCAACCAAAAAAACCCAAACATGTCACATAAATTAATCTTGAGTTACTTTATTTTTCACAATAATAAAAAATAAATTAGTCATAAACAAAAATAGTTAACTTTTTTTCATCAAAGAGAAAATGTATACAATATGAAAAGGATGCTGTACAGTTCTGGTTCAGGTACATTGCCACGGATACTTATTCCTGAACGAGTCAGAAAGCAATTTGCCTATACTCTCCCCCTTTAATTCACTCAAGGAACTGGCTAATCAGAAAGTTTAGAAAATTGTATTATGGATTTACAGTATGACATATATACAAAAATATATATGTAATACCTGTGCTATAAAATTTCCTAAAAAGATGGGTTAGTATAATGAAAAAGCTCGACAAAATTTGAATGGTATATGTAAATAAATACATATTAGGTCCCTTTTAATTAAAAAATCTGCCTATTCTAAATATTTGAAATATTTTGGTGCAGTGGCTTGTTCCATAGACACAGCTCAGAATTACATATTTCCCATAGACATCTTGTATTTACAAATAACAACAAAATAAGTTATAATAAAGTATATCCTTCTGCCAAAATCAATTATGAGGGTCAAGTAGACAATTTTATACATATTAAAAAAAAGTTCGGGTTTCTTTTGTCTTCTGTCCTTCCTGATCCTCTCTGTAGATCCTGAGTGACTATGATGGGACTTCACAACCTCGTATGTACCCAACCCCTGCCAAGGCCACTGGTCTCAGGAGACCCAAACAGCATGGAAAAACAGGTCAGGACAAGCAGCAATGACTGTTGCTGAAAGGTCAATGATTCGTCAGAATTAAGCTCCCCTCCTCTCCAGGTACAATGGTACTTATCTGTATCCAATTACACTACATGGGGATATAGAAAATTGGGAACTTATTCCTCTGAACTTCTGGTTATTAAAAGCTGAGAAGCACAGAGCCAAATTCAGGTCTGCTATGAATTCTCTTAAATGGAATTTTCTCCCTTTCACCAGGTCTGAATTTTGCCCACACTGAAGTATTATAATCATTATAAGTTTGCTTTGAAATATTTTAAAAATGTTTAGTGGATGATTTTTCATTTCCAATGTAGAAATAATTATTTTACTCTGTTTTCTAAACAATGCCTAATTTCATCTCCCACAAAAATTCTGTAAGTTTATAAATAAAGTTCACTTTCATGTTCAAAATTTCATGTTTTGTGTTCCAGTTACAGGCATGCACATAAATTATCTGCCCAATACAAAGAACAGCTCTTAAGAAGTCAGAGAGAATAAGTCTCAAGGAAACCAGGTAAACACACAGCTTTTCCTTTTTGAGAACCATAACTCTTTTTCTGCAATAGATGTTACGTATGAGAATAAAGGGCCACTACAGACTTCAATAGCTGTGCAATTACAGGTTCACTGCACAGGAATTAATTCACTATGTCCTTTACTACTATGCATTTAAAACTAGCCAACATGGATATGCACAGACACAAAAATCCAGGGGCTAGCAGAAACAGTTCTCTTAACAGCTGGGCTTATTTCTAACACAGATTCTTATAAACCAAAGGCCAGTTCAGGATTTTCAGTAATTCTGACAAAATTTAATATTGTCATCCAAAGGATAAAGGGATGAAAACAAGATAAGAAGGAGAGGAGAAGCCTTGGTGTGGGTGTAAAAGGGATAGGTCAGGATGAGGATGGGGAAAAGCAAAGCCCTAAAATGCACATTTTACTTCTTACACTGGTGCACATTACAAAGAGTGGAAGCGAAGCATTTTCTTCAGGAAGACATAACCTCCCCTATACAAGCCACAGGCTGTTTGAGCACCTCCCTCCTTCCTCTCTCAGTGGTGACCACTGGCACTTTCTAGGATTATAGACTATATGACTGATATAAAACTGCACCATATTGTCACAAAAGTGGGATCTAAGCAATAACATTAATGTTAAACATTGCTTTATTCATACAGAAAGTTCTCTATTTGCTTAAGTATTGGGAAAAAACAGGAGATGTTTATGTTTGTAATGAGGAAGACACCAGTTCCCTGTGCAGGGATTCTGAGGTGGTCCTGCACCAAGCCCGTGGCCATCCAGTACGGTTGGATTCAAGGCTGGCAGGCTTGCAGCACACCCAAGTCTCCTGCACTGCACTCTCCAGCACTGCCTTGCCTCCCAACACGCCCTTCCTGCTTCAGAGTCCTGGGGGCTGAAGGTTAGAGACACCAAAGCAAACACTAACTCTGTCTCATTGCTGGCCAAGTCAGACACATTCACAGGGTCACTCCCTCATGACTGGAGCAACCCTCATGCTTCCACAACATCTTCTGTGAGAGGAAGGGAGGGCTCCATGAATTTGGTCTCTCAAAGTTGGCATGCTTTTGGAGTACACAAGGAATTCTACCTACATATGTTTGAAGGTGACATTGCACAGGAGTAGCAATGTCACCTGTAGCCTGACAGGCCTTTGGTAAGTTGATAAACAACTGCACCAGGGATCCTCCATTCCAAAAGGAAAGTGCTTTGAGACACAGAGCCTGCTCTGGATGAAGCTGGTTTTGGCCAGCTGCATGTCTGTAAGACATGAAACTTTTATGCAGATTTTACCCCATAAGCAGCTGGACTCTTTCAATAAAGTATCTAACTTACTTTGGTCTTCCTGGATCGTGTAAGGCATCTTCAAGGCAAGGAAGCATTTTTTTCCACTATCCTGCATGATTTTGACTGATGTTAAAATGTCAGAAAAAGAAATTAAAACATTAAAAATCAGAAGTCTGCATAATTGATATTTGCATAATTTCTTACTTACACTGGTTTCATATCTGCTCTAAGTTTACTACATTCATTAAGACCACCTTTGACTTACAGAAAGTAAAGCCAGATCCTCTACAGGCATCATCCTAAGCTGAGGCACTGCTCCATTAGAACAAACACTTGCTATAGGCCCAGTTTCAAATCTATGCTTTGTGAGATGGTGAAATCTTAGCACAGCACCTACTTTGTGCAGACAATATTAGTGTATCAAAGTGCTGATGAAAAGGGCTCATTAGTTTATTTTGCAGGAACAACTATTTTAATAATGCTGACACATGAGAAGAGATGATAAATGATTAAGTTCAGCAGCATTCTGGCACTTTCCTTACCATTAGATGTTTAATTAGGTAAAACTGTATTTTTTAATCTGGTACATCTGAAAAATGTCTCTTTACTTAAAAAGAAAAGTACAATTTCTATAACCATAGCTGACTAAATTCAATTCACAAAGCTGTATACATTAGCTGTAATACAGAGTTATACTGCTATGTGTATGTCTATATTCTTTGATAACTGTCACACTGTTTACTTTAGTGGCAGCTTAACAGAACCTACAAGAAGATCATCTTTGTAAAATAAGCTAATGGCCATATATTCCAGAGCAAAATAACAGATTTTATAAAATAGGAGGATCTGCCTATGTGCTGAGTCACTGATGGTCTCACAGCCAAAGTGTGTGTAAGAAGAATTTGCTCTATGACTGCAAACCTGATTCTCTCTGCATCTCATTTGCCTTGGGGTTTTCAGGAAGCCTTTTTATGGAACAGGTATTTCCCTCAAGCTGACAGGAAACGCTTCCTTGGGACGAAAGAGACAACAGCAAAAATTATATAATGCATGTCAAGATTTGCTGCAATAAGATACACAGATGAAAATCTGTATTCAGAAGTACTGGATTCAAGAGCTGTTTACACTGCACTTTATCCATATCATTCTTTGGTCAAGAATCTAAGGAATATAGATAACAAAACTGTAAGTTATCTTCATGGATAAATCTTTGTAATACAAGGGAACAGGAGGACTGTGAAAGATTAATGAACTTCAATTTGAAGTTTCCTAATTAGAATTTCTGTTTCTATCAACTTTATATCTATTATTTACAGTGAAAAAGCCCAAGTCAAGGTGTACAGAAACAGCCAATGACATTATTGGCTGACATATGACAATTTATAGTCACAAAGAATACCTTCAAATTTTAGGGGAAACACTTCTTCATTTCATGTAGCCAAACAGTAGTAGTTCATCATGTCCAAAATATATTTTCCAAGAGTGACCAAATTGAAACATTCAAAAGTTTATCTCAATGCAAGGCAGCTTTTAGACTTTTAGAATTCCACCTTCCTGTGGCTCCCAGCACACAAACTGATGTGACTGGTACTATACCCAGCACCCTTCGCCTCCCAGTGCTCCATTTCCTTGCCACATCATCTCAAAGCAGTAAGAAGAAAAGGATACATAATGAGGCTCAAACCTGGCTCTGCATCAGTAGCAGGATACCTTAACCACATTTCTGGGAGTGACTGAACATAGATTAGTACAGCTGTTTTACAACTCGGGCATCAGGCACCTTAGGAACAGATGCATAGATGGGCATCACTAATTTACAAGCAATATGCTGTAATAAACAGCTGAATAAGCAGAGGTGTTTATTTTTTTCCCCTCAGCCTTATTTACACATTTGAAAGACCTCTCAAGTAAAGGCTAGAGAACATGCACATGATGCAAAATCTCATCTGCACTGTACAGTATACTATTTGCTTTTAGTAGGTCTCAAGGCTAAGTACATTGCAGAAATGAAAAATCACCACTTAAATTCAGCTCTAAGTCTGCAGCCATTCTTGAGTAATAGAAAAGGAGTGGTATGAATAGATCTGTACAATGAAACATTGAGTAAAAAAAGACAAGTATGCTGTAATAACTGATCAAAACCTGAAGAATGTCAATAGCTAAGATCCCCTTTTTACAGATACTCAGCTACTACACTCACACTGCTGCCTGATACCAAGAGTAACAGACTGCTATAAGGCACACAGGCCTCTATCCTTTGGTGGTTGTTTCAGAAACTGGTGACTTATCCAGACTAGGTCTGGACAAAGTACTTTGGTTTGGTAGTTGTTAAACAATAGTGCAGAGACAAGAATTAGGCAAGATCCCAGTTCTGAAATAAGTCTCCACAGAAAAGAGACCTCACCAATGGAAACACTCACTTTTTATGCCAGCAAAGGCTCTTCACCTTTCTGGTTAACCTGTCTCACTGACAGCTGCAGTTGTTAAAGACTTAAAGGGCTAGACACTAGTGTCACTCTGGTAGGTAATGTATTTTAAAATCCATACAAAATTATAAAAGTGTATCTTCACGAGTTTATGAATTAAATAGAAAGGCACCTTCTGGCAGTCAAGTGTGTATATATTTGCTGCCTAAGGACAGGACATTAGTTAAAAGTACAACTGAGAGAGCTTAACAGTGACTGATTTATTATGAATGGACTGAAGTAGTTAAAAATATATGTTAGAGTGCTAAGAAACTGATGATAAATAGTTTTCAAGGGTCTGGTTCTTTGGGAAGTCATTTTTCTCATGCACATGTTTCATTGATTTAGTCATCTAACTTAAGGCAGTCCAAAATACTAAGTAAAAGTAAGCACTCAAAAAATAAAGGAGCAGCTGCATCCATACTGGTCAGTTATCTCCAGTAATTGCCTGCAATTGATCTTAGTTTTCATTAATTTCACAATCTTAAGGCCGGTATGTTCCTTAAATAATTATCTGATGAGCAGGTGCAAATAATAGTATCATTAAAAATGAATACTTAAAAAAAATAATGATTTTACAACAAACATCTTAAAAGAGATAACTGCACAATAACTGTAACTGAAAGGGTGCAAGATTTAACCATAGTCTTGATGCACACAGCAATATAAACCCCATTTCTAAGAAACCACAATTGCTGCAGTCAAAGCAATAGCACTGTTCAAGCTCCATGTGAAGAGTGCCATTGCTCCTCCGAGCAGAGCAGTATTTGTTATCTACGCCCCAGGAACCCCAACTGTCTGTTTGCCACACGGGTACAGGATGCACAACAGGCTGTTTTGTAATAGGTGTACACACAGAGCCGGGCCTGAACCACCACATTACAGTTGTAGTATTTATCCTTGCAGTTCTCATCTGCAGAGAGAAAGGAAGAGAGAAGAAACTAAAAAAAAGTACTAGAGAAACAAATAAACAATTCCCTTCCTTTTACTATCTAAAATTCCTTGGACCTATATTGAAACATTTATTGTCAGGTCAAAACAGGTTATCTATGCAAATAAGATAGATTATTTAAGATTTCATATAAAGATACATAAAGCATGGAAGAAATGTACCTCTCCCCATTTCCCCAGGTTTTTTATGTCATTATTTTAAAGTATGTTGAATAATTCTCAACTGAAAATTGTTGGAGAACATTCAGAGTTAAAACTGTTTCTAAATTCTTGCATCTTTCTCTTCCTAGCCATTCCCATTACTATAAAAATCAAATCTGTATGAGATGAATGACTAATGCCAATGCAAATTAAGTGTATCTGTGTATTTACTATATACAAAGGAAAATTGCTTCATTGCACTTAGTATCTTAATTTAATGTTCTTTGTTCTTATAGAACCTGTTACCAAATACAGTATATAATGATCCTTTTTTTTGTTTTAAATACTCTTCCAAGAGAAACCTTGGAGAATGCAAGGAGGCTGCAGAAAAACACCCTGTATGTACCATTTTCACAGAAGCACAACTCTCACATTCTCAGCAACTTCAAGAGTAAGCCAGTTTCTTACTCATTACAAGGAAAACATTTTTATTGGAAACCTACTTTTAAAACACAGAAATGAGCTGTATTTTGTGTAAAAATAAAACTCTGAACTCGATTAAAAAAATATACTATTAAAGCCTCTGCAAGACTATAAAATCACTTCTCCACTAGATGGAGTTCCATAGTTAAAACAGAAGTTTCCTCTGCCTCACCTATTTCAGGGACACAATCCTGTGTATTACAGGGCTCCTTCTCTTCAGGTTTGAGCTGTGGATCACACTGAGTACTGGCTGCCATGTCATCTGACAGACATCGCACCTCCCGAACCCGAAATCCTCCTTCGCAGGATTTGGAACACTGAAACAATTAAGCTGAAGTTCATGAAGACCATAGGAGATGTGTAATTACAGAAAGAAAAAAAGAGAACCTTGAAGCCAGACCCAGGTATCACCGCAGCCTTTTATCAACTTCACCCTACTGGTTTTTATTTTCTGCCTATGAAGTTCTTAATATACAGGTAAAACTTTGGTAAAGATTCCCAAACATTTTTGACCGCAGGAGCAACAACTGGATATATAAATGTAGTGGGTGCTGTGCTGAACTGAAAGTAAGCTAGGATAGCTCCCTTTCTAAATTTTTTACTTAGCATCTTGAATCTTCAATTAGTCTGGTTGTTCTCTGCTCATTTAGACATATCTCCCAAATATACTCTTTCCACAGTGTTCACATTTCCTGCTTTAAGAACTTCAGTGAACTTTACTACTTGACTGCCCTGCCCTCCACTGTTCCTTCTGCCATTTATATGCAAGCAGGAATCATTTTAATTGCCTTTTTTTTTCTAGCACTCAATTATTTTTCACTTCTTGCAGCACAATGATTTTACTAAGCATTAGAAGTTTCTTTGAATTTCTAAAGGAAATATTTCTGTGCTCCTTCAGGGTCTGTGATGAAGCCAGAGACTTTTGTACTTGCTTGTTATGGTATTTTTAAAGCAAATTATTACACAATTCTGCCCATACTGAAGCACATCCCCACTGACCAAGGATTTTGCCTGAGTGAGGTCTCTGAGATTTGGCTCACTGTCCAGTTTGACGTAATGCTCAAAAACTTAATTAAACCTAGGTCATTTACAATTAAAACCTTAATAGCCCAAAACTAGTAAGAATGTTTTCTTTCTGACTTTTTTGGCATAATTATTTCTTTTCTTAACATTGCATAAACAACCTATCATGATCATAAAATCATATATTGCAAAAAACTAACCAAAGTATTCTCAATATTATATTTTTTAACTGCTTTTTCATCTTTAAGTACAACCTTTACCCACATTTGAAAGGGCAGCCATGTGCAGCAGTAACGGAACATGTTTTGTTATAGAGTCACTCCTGTTACATTCCTGTATAGAATACTGTAATTATTCCACATCCAGCCATAAGAACTTCAGGTTTGCAGAGATCTTAAGCACTTAGGATGGAACCAAGACACATATCACACTTCACACAAACCATTCTGAGCTGCATCCGCATTGCAGAGCTGCCATTGGGAATCTGACTTCAGGCTCGACAAAGGGTCCGACTTACTGCATTCAATACGATGTCATCTATCTCATTCTAAGATGACAATGGACTTTCTGATTTTTGTTTAGGACAAAAATGTTGCTTTTTTTTGGTAAAAAAACCAATAAACTATGTCAGATACAGGAAATTATAGAAAGATAGATGAAACCAAAGCATTTCGTGGTGAATGTAGCTGGTCCACTTCCAGGGGAAATTGAAGATGCATGAAGTTGTACAATACCTTTTCTCTCAGTGAAGTTCTAAGTATTACAGTGAAGAGTTTACAGTAAAATATTATGATAAAACTGACTCTAAAAAATGAATACATCCCTCATTCTTTAGTAAATACTCCTTAATTTTAATGAAACTAGAGACCTGAAAGGAACTTCTAAGTGCACCACATTGTCTCATTGTAAGGGCCAAACCAACTTTACAAAACAGGAAGATTCTATGAAGAAGAGATCAGTGGTAAAAAGACAACTGTGCAGCATCTCTTTCTGGTCAAAATACTTCCTAAATTTTCTAAGCTCCACTGGGTAAAGAGTATGCTTTCTTTTTATTATCATTCCTGTGCAAAATTAAATCAATTTAAGGATCGATGGTTGTATCCAAATGGTGTTCTCTTTCAATATAAACAGAAAAAGATGTATCAAACAAAGTACAGATACAGGAAAACACGATAGACTTACTGTGCTCCATTCTGTATGAAACCACTTAGATCCACATGGTTTGAGGTAGCAGGATTGCTGGCTGGGAGGTTTTTCCAAAAGTGAACATTCATAGGGGTTCAAAACATCAAAATTACCTTCAGTTTTCCTAACACAAATTACTTCTCTCTGTTGAGTTCCACTACCACATTCAGTAGAGCACTGTATCAGAGAACAAAAAAAGTGGGGAAATCTGTTATTCTCCTCATGTCCTTCAACTTTTTTACAAAGTAACACGTTTCTCCACATCACATGGTACCACAGACTCAAAACATATGTCTAATTATCTTTATGAAGAAGACATATGACTCTAAGTGTATTTCTGGAAAAATCTTAAAGTGTAGTTTTACCTGTAGCTACAAAAAGGAAGCGGTATTTATTTTTCTAATCAGAAGAGAAGCATAACTCGCTTTCTCCATAAATAGCATTGCTGCTTCTTGCTGAAGCAGGATCATATGTGCTGCACTGAACTTTGGAGAGTTATAAGGTTAGAGCACAGTTTTGCAGCTTTACAAAGCCTCACATTCTGTGCTGGTTTTAGAAAACGCCTTGATCTGCCAGGGTGTTATTTTCATGTTTGCAAGTATCTATGTGATGTAGTGTTGGTTCCAGTTCTGAAAAGTGAATTGATTTGGATTCCTACTGCCCATTTAAAGGTTAAGTACACACACACAATACTGTTTCTGGCACTTGCAGAAAGGTTTTTAGAAGATGATTACAGCAACATATTTGTCTCTATGTTCCATAAAGGACTATGATTTTAAGAAGGCTTTTTCCAGCCTAAATCAATCAAACGTTTCTAACACTGGGGATTTTGTTGGTACTTTTGGTAGAATTTACAATCCCTTTACCAGATTCCCACAAAACACTTGAGCTGATTGAAGAACCTTAAGATAAATGCACCCAAATAAATTCTACAGGAAGTACAGTAACTGCACGTTCTTTAACACAGAACATCTCTGTTACTGCTGTCTTTTAATGGTTCCTCCTATAGGCAGTATCTGAACACCCCATCTTAGCCTCTGCTCTGCCCTACTGACTGCTCTCATTTTGCTATTAAAAGCCAGAACTTGGCTGGTAGAATTGATGTCAGACACTGCTTTCAGATCAGTAAAGACTTTGTACCCTTGTGTGCATCAAACAATTCAATTCCATGCAAAGAAAGAAGGGGAATTAAAAGAACAGTCAGGATGCTCTGACTGAACACCTCCCCAGGGCAGCAAAAGGGCAGAGTTCCTGTTCACCATCTGGAAAAGTCTGAGTACCAAGGCCTGGATTTCATCTGTTATTAGAACTGCAGATACAGATTTTTTAAATCTGAATTTGTTATTATTCTTATACGTATTCTTATACACAATAATTATCACTTACACTTGAAAGCATTAGCATAGTAGTAGCCCTGTAATCTCTCCCTTAGCTGTACCAGTTTAATTTCCAGCTCCTTATCTCCTGGTAGGACCGTGGGATCTGCAGTGCAGTGAGTTAACAGCACAGCTCCACAAGTGCTGGCACCAGCAGCCCCAAAGGCCCTCCAGGCTATGCCAGAGCCTACACAAAGGTTCATAAATTCCTGGGCATGAGCCAACAGCTGCTGAAATGCCTTTGTGCCTGACAGCAGAAATGTTTACTTGGAACAGAAGGACTACTACATGTGGATAAAGGGAAGAATCTGCTTTGAGGAAAGAGCACCAGTATAGCAGCTACTAACCAAAATTTGTCCTTTTGCCTATTGTAATGACCTTCAGCACAACAATACCAAAGCTAATTTTCTGTTGTAGCCCATTTTGCCTTACCTGTTGGAAATTCCATATACATATAAATGTATTGGTATGTATCTCCCTGCATTTATGCATGATCACAAAGGCTCTACTTTAAAAGTTGCAAACCTGTTGCTTTAGTGTTTACCTGAACATGCTAAGCAGCATTCTGTCATCATTCATTTCATAAATACTGATCATAGGATCAGTAGATGAAAAATAAAAAATGAAGATAGAGAGGAGGAGAAGAACAAATTTTTTTTTTTTATCAAAGTGAAAAAACCCAGCAGATGCTGAAAAGTACTGAACATCAACTCAGTAAAATACAGGAAAAAAATGCCCAAATACTCTAGAGAGATGAAGAAATACCTTATGGCACACATCTTTATTGCATAAAAACACAAGTTTAAAAGTAAAATACCAGTAGATATGTTAGTTATAGAACTTGGCTTACCTGTGTCCAGCCCCCTGCAAACCACTCCACTTTCCCAGCACAGTGCCCGTTATTACAGGGAGTTGTTTCCGAGGGTCTGTTGTTGCCACAGCCTTCCAGAGGCAAACTGCTGACATGGTTGGTCATGCAAACCACGGAGCGCGTGCGGATGCCGTCCCCACACTCCGCAGAGCACTGCGAGAAAGAGACATGACACGGTCACTGGTGTGCCCCCAGACTGCACAATGAAACGACAAGCAACAGTCATGGAAGTCAATGCATTTATACAAAGTCAATTATTTTTACTTGTAGTTCAGCTGTAGCAAGTTGTCTTCTTACAGTTTCATACTTCTGAAAACACTACAAGTAGTACCTGTCTTTACAGTAAAAAATGAAAGGATTAGCTAAGAAAGAAATCTCGTTTTACAGTTTTTGTAAGCTTTCTTACTTTTCCTTTGTTCCTCCTGTCTGTAAATTCTTTCAGTTTTAATTTTATTCATCTTTTTACTCCCTAATTAAAAGCTCTGAGAATGGGTAATTTCAATAAAAGGCTTTTCAGACAGCAGTCCTATTTAAGCCTTTGATTTGTTCACTGAGTTTCTCCTTCAACCATTCAAGCTGTCAGCCAAGTGGATCTCACACTGGCTGAAAGGACAAGGTTAGGAAGACTCTGAGGGCTGTGGCACTGGGAGTAAAGTGACTGCACAGTACACCCTGGAACTTTTCCACATAACAACTTGACAGAGTCTGACAGCACAGCAAAGTAGAAAAATATAAATTTTTTTTGACAGCTGGTTTCAAAAGATTCAAGTAAATTCTCAGTAAACGACTGTAACTACCACTAGTTATTTATTGCCCAGCCTGTTTCAACTGTAAGTTTTTAATTAGTTTTAGAAGAGGTGGCCACAGAAGCTTATGTCCATTCAATGTTGCCTTTTAATGATAAGACTTTCCAGTAACTAATGTTCACCATTCTCAAAGTTACACTGCTAAATTCTGAAAGCTCTTCCCAAACAGTGATATGCAGATTCTTATGTCACATATTCAGACACAGTATGGATGTCATCCACAAATCACAGGATAAATTCCATTTACGTCCTTAGAGTTTTCTCTTTCATCTACTGCAGCAGGAAAGTCTCTGATATTTCACTGTCCTAGGCAGCATCAAACTACTGACATTTAAAAAACAATAAAATAAAAAACAGAAACATGCCAAGGAAATAGGAAATTCTCGTGTTTGACTGTTCCCTCGTTGCTTAATTATTTCTTAATCTTCCCTTTTGTTTTCTGTTAAAATGCATTTGGCATTTCATGTCTAGACCATTAACATAAAAGAAAAACCTTTGTGCAAATCTTTGAAAGATATGTATATAACAGAATTTAAACAAAGCAATTATATTACACATGCTAAGAATCCACAAATAAATATGTAATATATGGGAGGAAAAGAAGCATTTGATTGCTATTTCAGATTTTATTTTTAACATACCATGTAATTAGGAGAAACTGTGTATTACTTCCACAATGAGAACAACACTCCTTGTGAATAAATATAACTCTGCATTGGAACATTTTTTTAAAATTATATTGAATAAGAATGAGTCAAAAACCTGGTAATGAGACACAAATTTAACTTGATGTAGCTGCCATTGGTAACAGTGTCAGGGTTCACTTCCAGTAGTCAACTGCAAAACTGCAGATGCCATGACAACACCGTTATTAACAAGACCAACCAATAGAGTCACTCATCTTCTCGAGAGAGACCAGTGACTGAAAATACCCTTGGTTGCAAACTGCTCTTTACTCGCTTGCATGGAGGAACACTGGTTGCTTGTGTGAAACATGGAGTCATGTTACATTTATTTTACAGATACAGAATAGAAAACCACTTTTCCTATCAGCAAGTTGATTCCTTTCACAAGATGTTCAAATACAATAGCAAAGATTTACTGAAATGGAATACCTAGAAAACTAAAGAAAAATAAAGAAGTTATTCAACTCTTTAGAAGCAATTTTTCTAACAAAGTACAATTTTTGAAAAGCTAGAAATTCAGGTTTCTTCCTCCATCTGCAAAATCAAGTAATTAAGCTTCTCTTAAATGATGCCTAGAAGCAACATAATTAGCCTTTTTTGTTGGTGGTGCACAACAAAATTTCCCATTTTCACGCAGGTATGTAAAATAGATTTCAAAGTAAAGTGGCAAAATCTTGAAAATACAAGAGTGATGTAAATTGTGCTAGTAGTGAACATTTTCCTGTTCATGTAAACTACAACATCCATTTCAGACAGGCCACTCCCAGGTGAGCTGAGCCCCACACTGTGGCTCCCACTCAAACCTACTGTGCTGAAATCAATTCTGTGGCTGTTCCCATTCCATCCTCAGCAAGAATGTTCAATTACATTAAGCAGAGAGAAATATGCATACGCTCTGCAAATACTTTTCTTATTGCTAACTAATTTTCATTTGACAATCTAGTTTGCTTTTCTGCTTTGCAAACCAGAGTTGGGAACAAATTTAGTCTGTAAAGTCATCCACAAAATCTCCCTAGTCTTACCTTTTTAATGATTATGTTATGAACTAGGCTTGCATATCAAATAACAGAGGAAATACCAAATGGGAAGGTATAGGGCTGTTCCACTCTCTGCTGCAAGATTTTACTACAGATTAACTACCCTGTAAGGATTTACAAAGCAAACTTAAACCTGAATGTTTCGCATTATGTATTTGTTTTTTCATGTTTTTATCTCCTTTTCAGCAAAAATCTTCTGTGTGAAAACCATGGATTTCTAAAGTCCAAGGCAGGGACCAGGGAGTTGCATAATGAATCCTCTCCCCTTGGATTTTACAATTGACACACCCATTACTTTCAATTTGGTGCCATTGATTTGTTGCATTAATACACAGTAACTGCCATAACCTAACATTGTGAAACATGAGGAACTTTCACAAGCTGCAACTTTATTCTGGTCCTATTATTAAAGATATTTTGTTTCACACTCTTGTTTTAATTGGCAGAAATTCCTCAGAAACCTCTCTCTGTGTTTTAAGGAGTCTGCCATTTTTCCTCTTCCTGAGGTCCTTCCCTCATGAGTTCAATTTCAGAAGCTTTCCATACCCATTAAAAACTAAAAATAAAACCCCTAATTCAGGGCTCTGATAGGTGTTGGAAAACAACTGAGCAGCAGTCCAGGAAAATAAGGCAAGTTCCTGCAAACTTGGAAAACAGTAAGTGGAAGCCAAAATTGTTGTCACAGCTACAAGGCAAGGGTAGAGCAAAAAAATCCCTTTTAGCAGTGCCAGTTCCCCTTCACTAACGTGCCAGCCTTACTCATTACCCTCAAGTGGGGCAACAGCCCACAGAAAGTGGCAAAAGGAACTCTCCTGGGCCTCCAGAGTCCTTTCACCCAGGTCTCAGCATCACTGCTAACCTTAATTAAATTTTTAAATAACAACCAATTGAGTAAAATTTGTGCAGGACTTCTGTTTACCACACTTTTAACCTTTATCACCTTTATTATTTCCCACAAGATAGTACAGATTTTTATCAGTCATCCTGTTGATGTTACACTACTTGCAAAAAATAAAAATTAAGATTTATGTTTCAAATACATCTTTAAAGCTCCTTAGCATTAGTTGACCTACTCTGAGAAAATCCATTTCAGAAGGGATTGTAGACAGATTACGTAACCTTTGTTTTTCCAACAATACACTCAGAATTGTATTTCAAAAGATCACTTCTGCCACAGTTCCAAGACTGGGGCAGATTTTCAAAGGACATAAACCCACTGAGAGCTGCCTTGATTTCTTAAAAAAGAAAAAAAAAATTAAAAGGGAGTGTAGGAAAATATATCCTCTTGCATTGTCAAAACATTTTCTGATACCTAGATTTAAATTGTTTCCCTTTAGAGTGCACCTATGCATGCAGCAGGTGCTGGATCAGTCCAGCAGTTCCATGGCATCCTTCCAAGGTAACAATTCCAATGCCCTCTGAAGTAACTACCAGCAGGGAAGAGACTTCTTCACTGCTCTGGCTTGCACCATAACCCCCTTGCCTGGAGAGCTGCCAGCACTGCTCAGGGCCTGAGTGCACCAGCACACTGTAGCCTCACCTGGGCCCCAGCCACACCCTGCTAATGGCCCAGATCTCCCTTTAACCTTGGCCCTGCTCCATCAGTCCTTGCCTGGGCTTCCTCAGAGAGGTGCCTTTTCCCAGCAACAGCCTGTGCTTCCACGATCCCCCCTCTTGGACTCACTCCCCAGCCTGACTCTGGCCCTGCCTCATTCCCACAGGCCTGTCCCAGGATCACTGGGCTGGGTCCGACCCCGGGTTCTGTCACTGCATGGACTTCCCAGCTTGACTGTGCACCTGCCTCATCGCTGGGATCTTGCCTGATAACCTGGCCCCTGTTTTGCCCCTGCGTGCCACCCTCCCTGCAACACTGGGCCACAGGTAAAGCCAGGCAGGCTTTGGGGGCTGAAGTGGGGCAAAGCAAGGCCAGGTCTACAGAAGGAAACGCAAATCTCTGTAGATCTTGGCCACCCTTCTATCAAAACCCTCCTGGCTGTATGTTTCATTGCAAATTATGAAGTGAGTTACGTATTCATACATAAAGAAAGCAAACCTTCTATTTCCATATGAATCCCACATGCAATCAATGAAAAGGGGTATTTTATCTTGTTTTCATTTTATACTAAAACAAATAAACAGTGATAATAAAAAATAATGAACTCTTGCACAAGCTTAATGGTGATTTTTCTTTTTTTCTCCAAGATTTGAGAGATTTTAAGTGAAGTATTCAGATTTAAATAAAAAGCAGTGAAAGAAGAGTGTAAGCTACAATATTCATTGGTGGTTCCACATTTGACTGGTCCAAAAACCCACTTGAACCTTTTAGGCAATGTTTAGAATTGAGAGGAATAAAACATTGATTTTTATGAAGTTGTCCTTTTACTACAGTTCACTTGCAGAAGATTATTACAGAAGCATTGCTGTTACTCCTTTTAATGAAGAGTGAAATCCAGAGCATGTGTTTGGTTTGTTTTGATTACGTTCCCTGATGTGCAGCATTTTTTCTTTCTTCCCAAGATTTTATTTTGGCCACAGAATCTCATTAACATCTACGAATTGTTTGTATTTTGGCTTCTTTTCTAAGTAGGCTCTAAACATAAAATGAGAAACAAATGAACAGAAGAGATGGCAATGAAGAATAAACAAAAATGCAGGAGGGGAATGCTCCAGTTAGCTGGAAGGAAACATTGGTGAGTCTCCCATTGCTGTAAATCAGGACACTGCAGTTTCCCGCTCCTGACCCATAGGAGAAGTAAACTTTCCAGCAATTAGAGCTGTCAAAGAATCAGTCATGTGAAATGTTTGCAATCATCAATCCCATTTTGTTGCTAAGTTCAATATGGTTCACCAGATTTACTCTACTGATTAATGGATGCTGTTTGGTGGAACTCTGCTGTTTTAATGCAGTATGACATCTTTAGAGAATTATGAGACAGGAAGCAATCTTTCTACAAATGCACATAAAAATATAACAAAAGTCTGTCCAGACTCTCTATAGGCAAAAGAGGTTAAAGATCATGAAGAAGTCAAAGCCATGAAACTTAAGTTAATTCTCTCGTTTATGCTCAAGATAGAGCAATAAATGCAAAGACAGGCACAGACAAAGTAAGACCAGTCTCACTTTGCTCCTACAGACTTTTAACCTGTAATCTTTTCCATTGAAATGGGTAAAAACAACTGCTTCTCTGAAGACTGAGCCTTGGGAAATATCAATATATGGTGTTTAGACCTACTTCCCATACAAGGAACAAGAGTATATACTTTTCAGAAAAGAAGTGTTTGTTTCCCAAGAATGAATTGCTTTCCCTCCTTCCTTTCCAGTGTGCACATGGTGGCCACACACCTCATGACCTTTGCAGGTAAAAGTGTTCGTGTAACATACACACAATGGACTCTGATACCTGTTTATCAAAATACCACAAATCAAGAACTGTATTGTCTTAGGAACATGATGGGGTTTTTAATTAGATCTATAAAAATTCAGTGTGTGCAGAAAACCAACACCAAGGAGGTCAATGCCATGGGGCAAAACAGGTGGCCCATAAAATACATAAATACATTGTGGGAAAACAAGACTGGGGAACATGGCAAGAAGGTAGCCAAGTTTTATTTACAGGCTAAAGCAACATAAGGCCCACCCTGGGAAGGAAACACAACTCCTACACACAAATTTGCATGTGATCTGCAGCTTTTTAAGTGCACATATGTTATATTGCTGACGTTACATTTAGGGAAATGCAATGATATAATTCAGAACCACAGAAACTGTTAATGGCAATATAGGTAACTAGCGTGATTTTTGCATCAATTGAAACTTTGCAAGGTTTCAGTAAAATAGGAAAACACAAGATCTTTTCATCATTCCTAAATTACACCATGTTCTTTTCTTAAAACAATCTTAAAGAATACCCTTGTCAAATTCTGCACAAGTATGTACTACAGTTATCAAATCCTGAAACCGAACATCTGTTGCCAGCAAAGACAACTGTAATTTTTATGTTGCTGTGCTTTTTTCTTGCTGTTTCACTAGTTAACCAATGTAATGGTCCATGCATCCCATCAATCCAGACAGGAAAGGCTGATCTATCCCTTGCTGAAAGAGGAAGTACATGCCTAACCAATCTCTGACAGACTTCTGGAAATCTCTACTTGCTGCATGTGCAACTGTACACATGAAGTGTTTGCAGAGTGGGTTCAGAGAAGGCCTTCTCTTACAGCTGCAACTAAGTTTGAACTCAACCATTTCAAAGTTCCAGAAGTTATGATAAGTTCTTTTACCTCTTATTTCTAGGCACGGCTGAAATGTCAAAATACAATGGGAATGACTGTTCTGTGGTATTTCCAGCTGGGACTTGAAGTAGGCATGTAATAAATCTCACAAAGAAGGTCTGTTCTTGTGAGATTTCCACCACATTTTTGCAGACTCAAGAGGTTTGAACAAGCTTTTTTAAAGCATTTGAACTTTTGGCTGCTTATCTGAACCATTTGTGGCTGCCCATTGCTGATCTATGCTTATTGCTGAAGTGTGGCTTGGCTTAAAGTACTTTATAAGGAATTGTTTGGAGTAGTGACACATGCAAAGCCCAGACACCTGGGAATGCCCATTTCTATTCCATGACAGAATTCTTCTCTTGTCTTTTAATAGAAACACAGTCCTCTACAAAGAAAGAGAGACTTCTGCTCCTAAGAAACAGCCTTTCCAAGGCACAAGAAGAAAGCTAATGGCCAAAGGACTTTGCAAAGCTGTTCACTGCTCCTGTATTTCACTGCCTGCCACTGGAATCACTGTCACTGAGTGTCTGAACATTCGAGTTATGAGGTATGTGTGAATTGAATCTTAGGAGATCTTGCGTATTCCACCTCAAATCTACTTTTTTCCTGAAATAAGCTGTTTCTTACATCCTCTTTGTGAATCAAACTCCAAACCCACTCCTGGCAGAAGTGATGGTGAATAATGCCAACTACAGTAGCAAGCATTTGGAAGAAATTAATCTGTACACTTATATAAACTGAGAAGGTAAGAAAATCCATTCTTTACTCTCCAGCCCTAAAAGGTTTGTGGTAAGAAAAAAACTCCAACAATTTCCACACTACCTGCTTCACTTCTACGTCTCATTTAACATGTATAAATAAGCATAATAACATTCTACAGTTATAACCTTCAGCTCAAAAGCTGCTTTTAATTCTGCATAGGACAAAATATCAGTGTAGACTAATGAAGAGAATGGTGCTAAAGTTTTCACTGCGATGTCTGTGCTTTATGTGGTGGAACTGCACTGGGTGATAGCAGCTGGGCCAAATGATGTCTTTGAGGGTAGAATGAATTTAACAGCACTGTACAAAGAACAGATCNAGCACTGCCATTTCCCTACAGCAAAATCTTTGCCCTTTGCACTAATACCTCAGCTTCTCCTGGTATTGTTCTGTCCACAGTATGCAAGTGCATACACAGGAAAAAAAAGTCACAACAACACAAATTTAGCAGTCTATATTTTTGTTTTCTTTAAAAAACCTATTTGAGTTGTCTAGGGGCTGAAAATTTTGCAGACCTCCTAGCAAGATCTGCCTTTTTCTGTGTTCTGTGACATTGCAGGTACCTGCCCTACTTGTGAAGTTCCTGCTCCATCTCTGCATCTAAACCATGTGGAAAATCTTCTGAGCGTCCAAACTAATGCACAGCCTGTGAGCCTGACACCCCTGGCTTTCAGAGGTACTACCACAAAGTGATCTAAACAATGAAATCATGAAGTTATGAATGTAATCTTACAGCTTCACTGACAAATTACATTATTTGTTTGTCAAAGCAAAGGGAGACGCATCCAGGATTTTACAGACTGAAGGCTGAACTTGTCTATAGATGAAATTTATATGCAAACATCCACAAGAGGGACCAAAATACCAGGCTTTTCTTAGTCCATGTTTGTAAGCCTCTTAAAGAAAGCATATAAATATCACACTGAACCACAACTCGGAGCCCAATCATGAAACAACTTAAATCACGACTGGTTTTATTACTTTCATGCAGAGAATCTGACTCACTGGAAGAAAATTAACCCCAACTTTCACAAAATACAAGAGTCTGAATCAAGCCTGCCTGAGTTTATGAAGTTGTTCCCCTCTTTTCACACCTATAAGATAACTGGTTTATGGCTTGAACTTAAACCCAGACATCAGGCCTCAAATCTCTATCCCTTAAAAAAACAGTGGGGAAACTTTTTAAGAGTCTGAATCTTGAGACTCAGCACTAAGCAAGGAAGAATAATAAATCTCAGCACACTCAATATTTTGGAAAGTTCAGATTCAGAGCCAATTCTAAGTCTGGATGTTTGGCCATATACCCACATGCTTGCCCTTTCTATGCATTCTTGTATCTTAACACAAGCTCAAGAGGCCCTTGGGATCATTATTTTTTTGTTTGCTTTTGCCTGTTTAAAAGACCAAGAATAAACATGGAAAATAAGATTACTCCTTTTATGGCTGTACAGATGAATATTTTTTAATTCTGATGCTCTTGTTTTAGAAGGTTTGGCAGGATAAAGATACTGGGAAACCTTACCCTGTCACTCCATTCTGTAAGGAACCAGCTCTTGGCACAGGGGCCCATGTCGCAGTTCTCAATGTCATTTGGCCGCAGCTTCATGTTACATTCCTCATCATCAACAATGTCCCCAAGGTTGCTGACACACTTCACATCTCGAGTCCTCTGCCCCACTCCACAAGGCACTGAACACTGTAACAAAAGGGAGGTTGTATCAGGACTCTGTGCAGTGGTTTTCCCGGGAGCTGGGACCATACAGCTCATTCAGTCCCGCTAAGACATCTTTCTGGGTAGGAAATTGATTGTCATAGTCAAGCAGGGATTTATTGAACTAAGATTTGCTTATTTCCAAGGCTTTTAATATTCCACTTGTTTTAAACAAAACCAAATTGATATTTGATTAGTGATACCTGGAAGAAAATTCATGTTCTTTCTGAGGTATTCTGCCCCAAATGAACGGATCCTACTCACTGAGGTCCACTCTGTCCTGATTTGCCACTCGCTGCAGATCTTGAGCTGGCAGGTGCTGGTTGTGTCAGGTTTCTCCAGGTGCTGGCAGCGGTACTGCTGCACTGTCAGCGTGCGGTTGGCATAGATCTGCCGGCACAGGATCTGGCGGTGCTGCATTCCGAGCCCGCAGGTTTTGCTGCACTCAGACCACTCCCCTATATCCCAGCTGAAGTGAAAAAAAAGGGTATCTTTGTTCCACAAAGAATTTCCAAGACTGATCTTAACAAAATTGGAATGACATGATTCTGATGCTAGTCCAGAATCCTATAAAATCACACTTCGGTCTCTGTGTGTGTAACAATCCCTTATGAGGCACCATCACACACTTGTGTACACAGCCTTCCTGCAGAGGCTGGTAATAATGAGCATGGATATAGATTACACAGTTCATGCTCTCAAGACATATTACAAATGTTACTCAAGCCTGTAATAGCTGCTTGGTTTTTGAAAGAATCTATCTGTAATATATATTACTGCTCTATTGACACTCCCCAGAAGTTTAAGATGGGCTGCAGCAAAGGCTCTAAAAAAGGCCAATAACACAAAAATCACAAAAGCCATCCAGGCATTCATTCATCAGTAAAACTGAAATCGTAGATGATAAGCAATGAACAAAGGTAATTAATTTTAGAGATTGAAAAAAACCCTAGATATATTCTTCTCATTCCAAAATTTCACTGTATTAATTTAGTCACCTTTGTAAAAATACGTGATTTTCAATTTTTTCTTTACAAGCATGAAGACAGACACACACCTAAAGGAAGTATCTGAACTGTTTACACATTTTATTTCAGAACTCTTGTGGATAGCAAGCGAAATCTCTGCATTTAAATATTTACATTTCTTTGTTTATACTCTTGATACTATCCTGAATGAATATGAACTGTTAGAACGAAAAAGGTGAGGAAAATGCTTTTGGTGAGAGAACACATCTCCAGGAAAATGACTTTGGAAGTTCCTGAGTATCTAATATGCACTAGGAAATTGCTCATCAGACATCTCTGAGCCTGTAAGGGCACTTACACCATTAGAAACTTCCATGGGATAAGGAGTGACCACTTGCTGCTCAGAAGAGAACTAGAGAGTATAACCCCAAGAGAGATGGAAAATTGACCTATAAAAAAAGTTTCTGTAATGGCAACTGGGTTTAACCCTTTTCTCTTCTTGGTATACACCCTGGATGAACAGTCCTTTTGGCTGTTTTTTAAATTTTTATTTATATTTTTAATTTTTGAGTATTTAAAACAAGTTGCTCAGCCAATCGCAATTTGCTGTCTCCCAACAGCAAGTGTGATTTCAGAAGGAAACCACAACTGAGCTGGTTGTGTCAGTGTGCTGGAAACAAGGACCACCACCTCAGAACCCAGTCTTGGAGCCGAAGAACTACTCAATTCAGGGAAGAGAGGTGAATGTACAAGGAGGCTGTTGTGAGCACTGTCTCATCTTTAAATAATGCAAATATGGCCACTATAGCACACTGATCTCATGTGGAGTGACAGAACCTACAGAGCCTCTTCTTTAGACAAGCATATGCAGAAGCCTCTCACTTGAGAAAAATGTACCCACAGAGACCACATAGAGTCTGTCTGCCTGAACAATCAGACCCATTGAGAAACTGCTACTCCTACCTGTTGCCAGGTTCCCTTTTGTCTACTCTGAAAGCTATTGCTCCCTGTGAAGGGGAAGAAGGCCACCAACAATTACGGGAAAAAAAATCTGCTACAATTTATGACACAAGTGCACTGTACTTAGAAGTTCAAACTACTTTCCTGCTTAGAATAGCCTCTTTCACATGCAAAATCTTAATGATATTGGCTTATTTCACTTGACTTAAATTATAGTATCTTACAAAGCTGGGCATGGGAAGAGGTTGCAGGCCTCATCTTCTGGAATGGGTTTGGTGCTGCTGTCACAGTAACCCTCGGGTACCTCCTCGTGAGTGATTCTGTTGACGCAGTGGAAAATTGGGTACTGTGATCCTGAAATTAAACAGACAATTAGGTAAAAGATCACACAGCAATAACAGCAGCATCCGACATTGATGCAGAAAGGAAAAGCATAACCTGACAACAGGAAACACAGACAAAGGTTTTAGCCAAAATTTCCAAATGTAAGAGCTGATAGACGTGGTAGTAGTTTCCACACTGAATTTCAGAAGATCTATTTGCTCAGTCAAATGGAAATTTAGGATAAGAGTTGGTGGCAGTTCTCACGGGAAGCATTTTCACTTTGTAAAAAAAGGTAATGGTCTTTTTCTAAGCCAAAGTTTTACTAACGTACTTTGAAATCTCGCAGGTTTATATCAGAACTGTTAATTTAGCTTCCCTTTTCCTTAGGTAGCATGAAAATAACTTTTCTTGTTTTCTTCTTGCAACTTAGAATTTCCTAAGGCTATTTAACTTTGGTGGATCATAAAAAAAAAAATTAAAAACCATCATCTAGATTTCTGCATGAAGAAATAAAGTAGAAGAAAACAGAAAACATAGAGAAAAGAAAAAAGTAGAAAGTGTCCTATACTGAATGATGCAAAATGAAAACAAAGCCTTAAATAGTACAGATGTTTTTTTCCTGATTTTTCCACTCCCTTCTTTGTCAGCCTATATAACCTAGTTTGGCTTGAAATGCCTTAGGGGCATCAGAGTCATAGGCGTCTCACACCAAGATCACAAGAAATGTTCATACAGTCTCAACAGTCTCAGGATCCTGCTCTCAAGCTTCAGTTTCTTTTGAATTTAACTTAATCAGAACATGCACACATTCTTCATATAATGGGAAAAGAGAAACTTATTTTTTGCAGTTCTGTTGCTAAATTTCATGGAGTAAATTTAAGCTGCATAGGAGCCTGAAAGATACCCTTTTAATTTTTTTTCTTAATTCCTACAGTTTTGCCATCTTCATTTTGACTCAGATTTCATTAATACCACTGCCAAGAGTGACCAGATCTCTGCACAAAGGACGAGAACTACGTGCCAATGGGCCACAGGATACACAACCAAGAAGATGGAAAGGAAGAATACATTTACCCTGATGTGTTCCTGCAACTGTACCATAAATTACCTGATTTGGATACTAAAATCCACCTTGAATATGGAAATTTAGTCACTCAATAGTTGATACTCACTGATTGCTGCTAGCCAATAATCAGACACAATTATGGATTCTGCCTATATGACTTCTACTAAAAGCACAGTGCGTTTAAACACCAACTAAAATATTTTCCTCTACAAAAGGGCTGACTTCAAGAAGTCTGAATTTTACTGGTTGTATTTTAGCTCTAGTACTACCAAGGAAAAAAGTTTTCTCTCTCTTTTTTTTTTTTTTAAACTGAGAAGCAATTTTGATTGCTATCACTATTGCTGAATTTTTTAGCTCTGTCTGTAGCTGTAACACGGACACTCATCTGGCCTTGGACCAAATTCACTAAGTGTGCTCTCAAACTAATTAGGAAGCAAATGTTCTATATCTATATGAACTGGTGACAGTCAGCTGAGCTCCCACACTGGTACATGTTTATTTTTAACCTCTGCAGTTTGTGGCTATGCATAGCACAAAAGATTTCACCTTTACTATCACAAAAACTTATTCTTCCAAGTAATTGCTTGTGTTCTGCATTATTGAATCTGTGATCATTGTGAATGTCTGACAGCAAGCTTAATCTTTGCAGTATATGCAAGCAGTGTATGCACCACTTCCCAAAAGCCCACTAATTACCAGGCCCTTTCCATCCCTTTTCTGTCCCATTTCTCTCCTACTAAAACCTCCTATTTCTGAAGTCACCAGTGCTGTTCCAGCAACATCCAATGAGACAAAGATATGTCTGATGAAATGCCTTCCCATAAAGGTCAGAAAGCTGTTGACAAAGACACAAAAAGCACAGAGGGTGGATCTGACAAAGCTGGAGAGGCAAAAGGGAATGGTAAAGAATGCCAAAGAATGTTGAGGAAAGCAGCTGTGTACCAAGGGTATGGGAAAGAGCAGCTTGCCATAAATGCTGAAATATTTCCTTTCAGAGGCAAATGTCATATCTTTCCTTATAATTTATGTGCTTTGTATTTTTAATTTTGCTGTTTCTACTGATTTAAATATAAGCACAGGTAATAGTCGTGACGTGACTTTTGGTTGTAAGATAACAGAAAACAGCAGGTCTAACAATGTTTTGTGCACACACAAAGCACTTACCTTTCCCACATGTAGTAGTGCACTCAGTTTTTCCAACCTGCTTCCAGTTGTGTTCTCGGTTTTGTCTTGGTGGTTGCATAGCAGGCACTTGGTTTTCTGGCTGATGAGAAGGAAATCTTCCTGGCTGAATAACTGGAAAAGTTCCAGCTGACTGTCCAGTGAGAATGTCTGTCTCTCTACGCAAATCCTCATCCTCATGACTTGTACTTTCTGGCATTCCTAACTGACCATTCAATGGCTCCCCTGATGATGGACAATAACAGAAAAGTAAAATAATGAGCCTCATGTGAAAATATTATTCTATGTTATGATACACTAATAATTAAAACTGGAACACCATTAAACTTGGAAGTAGCTTTAATCTGCTATGTAGAGACTGCCTAATAATAACCTGCAAAGATTGTGTTGTTTTAAACTAAGATAACCAAGTCTTACCCAGCAAATACATTAAAAACTAAAAACTGAAGAATCTCCAAAGACAACGTAGAGTTAACGCACCCAGTATCAAAATTTCCCAAAGCTTTTTTGTTTTATTCCATGCTTTGCATTCTGTGCCTCCCCGTGTCACAGCACAGCTGCTCCTCATTAGGAACATACCAAACACTCAGAAATTTGTCAAAGCAAGTCACGAACACTAAAATGAGGACCCAATTCACTTGCAAAGTTTCTCCTGTCCTTCAGAACTTCCTAGGAGTACATGGAGGACATACCCACACCTTAGGCAGGAGCTGCCCAGATTCTTGCTTGGGAAGAAAACACCGTTCTGTTTGAGCCTCTCCAGTTGCGAGAGGAAAGGGAAACTGTGGAGGGTTGTTTTAAATTATCTCAAAAAGAAAAAGACTCTGAAAAATCATGTTCTATTTCGTTTTGGAGACATGGTTACAACACTCCTACTCAAAGTAGTAATCTTCTCAGCTAAAGCATAAATAAACCCTGCCAGTTTTAACTGACTGAAGTTAGCAAATCTCTGCTGAGTTCTCATTCAACACGTAGGGTGAAATTCTGGGCCTCTCCCACATCAATGGCAGAATTTACACTGAATTTAACGGTATAAATTTCTCCACTAGCTTATTAAGTAACAAAATGTGTTTGATAAAAGGAAATGGTGGCATTTTACCTGGCCTCCTGTGAGCAAGCAACTGAGGACTAATGACATTGTCTCCTGGAATGATATATTCATAATGTATACCCGGGTTAGGCTGCTGATGTATCATCTAAAAAGAAAACCAGCCACACATTGAGTTCTTCCACTTGTTATGTTACTAACACTTACATATAAATATCAGCTTGAATTGATCAGCTACATAACATTATTTATCACTGGTTGGGATAGAAGCAATGGTTAATGACTGTCTCTAAAAAATGCAAAAAGAAGAAAATACAAGTTACTGTTTGCAAAGAAAAAAATACAAGTTCCTGTGTTTGCAAACTGAGCTAGCTCACAATGGCAGAGAAATGATTTGTCTAAACCTTCTTTGAAAAACCCAGGACTGCCATGCTCTGGGCCAAGGTGAGCTGTGGACTGTGCCAGCCACAGCCTTCCCCATCAGCAACGTGAGCAGCAGAGGCTCACACCAGGCCTCAGCAGCAGAAGAAATGGTCCTAAGGTCATCAAAACATTCTAAGATAGCAGGAACTTGACAGATGCCTGAGGAAACAAAAGCAAAGAAGAAACAAAGCAAAAAAAAAATAAATACCACAACCCCCCACTCTACACATGCAGCCTCCTGCCTTTTGAAACGTTCCCCGGTGGCCTGAGGAGAGCACATGCACACAGCACACACGTGTTACTCTGCCTATCGCTCCTCTCAGCACCCTGCAGCTCCCTCGGTGCCCCACAGAGCCCCAGCAATCCACCAGCTCAAGCCGCTGCCATCATGCTGCCCTCCCCACGAGCACTGCTCAGCAAAGAGCCAGGGAGCAGAGTACAAAGGCCCATGGACTTGTTGCAGCAGCTGAAGATCGCCTGCAGCCCTGCTGCATCCTTCCACATTCATTTTCAACTGAATGAAGATGTAATGTAAGTGCAGCCAGAATCCCACTAATTTACAGCCAGCCACAACTCTATCAACGTGTTCTTTATGAAACACAGGCAGGAACCAGAAGGTTTTCTCTTTTAAATGTGAAAATGAAGCTCAGTGTTTTCAGAATGCTGCTGCACAAGCCCACATGAGCTGACAGGAGCACGACTCTGAAAGCCACTGTTACTCCGGGGTGTGCTTGTTTAAGCAGTTGGGCACAACAGGACCTGAGACAGAGAGGACTTTAGGACAGCTTTTTTAAACTGTTAGCAGCACACTCTATTCCCAACTGAGTCCTACTGCATTGCTGCTGCGAGCCTGAGCATACCCACACTAGAAATACAGGGGTGTCACGAGCTGCTTGTTTCACTACTTCAGCTTTGAGTACTTCAGTACTGCTCTACTGACACGTATGTTTTAGTCCTGAACTCTCTGGGGGGATTAGTCTGGTAGAAGCCTCAGACTATACTCAAAGTACCTTTTAAAACAAAACGAAATGAAACAAAACAAAATCAAACCAAACCAAACCACAAACAAGCAAAAACCCCAAACAAACCCACAAGCAAACACCAGAGCTTGCTCTGGCTCTTTGGTTCTCACAATCCATGCACCTAAAAGCAAAAAGTCCTGCTATCCTAATGGCCCAGTGACCCAGCAGAGCACAACACTTCAAGGCTTCACTAAATTCACATCAATTAACACCAACCAGGGATTCAGCCCCTTGTTTTAACTTATGTCAAAATCACTTTTTCCTTGCCAAATATAACCGCTGTTCCTCTAAACTCTGTCCCTCAGAGAACATTCACTTTTCTGAACCATCTAATAATGCACTATCTGCGGTATTTTTTGTAAAGTTGGGTCCTTCCAACGTCGCTTTGTTATCCAAAAAATACACCCTCTTTGTGGTCCTGAGAGAACCAAGAACTGTGAGGTGACTTCAGCAGAAGAGTACACTTCCCCTTCCAGAACCAGGACCCTGTTCTTTAGATGGTTCCAGGAACAACTTCCCAGTGGTTCCCACGTGATGGTTTTTCCATCACATTTCTTAAAACAACGGACAGGCTTACATTAGAGAGAGTTTAACTCATTAAGACCCTAATTAGTATATTGTTCCAGCTTTCCTGCAGGAAAATACCTGAAATTATAGAATAGTTTTGCTTTGAGTTAATGGACCTAAGTCTTTGTAGCAATGTATACTTCACACTTGGATAGAATTTGCATCTCTTTTTCTTGTTATTTATAACCTCCTGTAAATCAGAAGGCTCTTCCCTCTACATTTCAGAGTGGAAGAAAGACAGCATGATCTCAGGAAAACAGAACAAAGCCATTTGGAGTTCTCATCTGCAAATCCCTTCATTTTTCTACACAGAGCATAAAGATCATGAGTACGGGTGAATGGAAAATGACACGATTCAAGCACTGCAAGACAAAGTCTGAAAAAAGACACCTGTATCTTCTTGGCTACACATTTCAAACCCAGGAGAGGCTGTGTCATACTGAGCATTGATTTTCTTGCACCTTGCACTATTCATCTTTATCTTCCCACACTATATTTAAAAGAGACTAAACTGTCATCTTATACTGAATTGCAGTATTCCTCACATCAACCAGAAGCATCTCAGGTGAGAGACCCGTGAAATCCGAAGTGGCAGTCCACAGCAGCAGCCACAGAGCAAAGCTGGTAAAGCTCTGCCCATCATGGCAGCTTTCTTACAGGCACCAAGCCTAAACTGAAACATCACAATATCATACATCGAAAGTTAAGGCCTTTTTATGATATTACTTTGGAAATACCTGTTTAATCCACTCCCTGAGCCTGTTCTCTCTGGATCATTACATATTAGGCATTATTTAGCTGACAATAAAAACTCAGGGCCAAGCCTCAACTCACAAACCCTGTAACTGCACAGTGACATGAGCATTTGAAAAACACAGAGTCTGCATTGCACAATCTAGGAGCCCAATTGTTTATTTTTCTAGGCTTTTGACAGTCATACATTACAATCAATTGGAAAAGAAGTTTGGATCAGTTGGACTAGATTATCTTAGAGATCTTTTTCAACCTTAATGATCTTAGTGTTAGCATAATTATTACATTGCTTTATTAGACACCATATAGCAGATGGGGAATAATTTTGCCAACATCTAAGTTTTCCCAGCTTTGTAATCAGGGTAGTTACTATAAATTTTTCTATGAAATTATCCAGCACACTCACTTTTCCACCCCATATTCCACTCAAGAACAAAAAAGCCACAGCTGGATCAAAGAATCATATATTCAGTTAACCTAGTTTCTCAATAAATGAATTTTACTGTGTGGGAGTGTATAATCTCAGAACACACCATTTATCTTGGAATAAGTTGTAATTAATTCCAGTTATATTTTTTATTTTAGTATGATGAACTAAAAACCCATCCCATCTGAAGTAAAAAGCTTTTTCAACATGATTTCTTCCTCTTAGACACAATTTGTCTTCTCTTCCTTTCTCAAATAGCCATTATCTATGGTCTCCTATCACAGCTTCATATTAAAACTGCCCTGCTTCAATTCCTACATTCTATAGGTTTACGGACCTGTTTCTTTTAAAGGAAACTGAGATGGTGAGAGGCCTTGTCTGGCTTAGGTATTCGCTTCTTCACTGTAAAATTAAACTATGCCAAATTTGTTTCAATAGGAAAGTATCCAGAAAAAATCCAGTCCACCAAAGAAAAGCCCTGGATATTTGTACACTTTATTTCTACTTTACTGAATAAGTTAAATTGGTTTTACTGGATCAGTAAGGTCTGAGAGAAAAAGGCTTGATTTAGACTTCCTATGATCTGAAGCAAAATGGATACAACAGCAAACAAATGTAAAATATCAAAAATAGCACTTCAAAATTAAATGAATAAAGTGTTAGTACTGAATGCAATTTTAGTGTTGCATGTTAACAATGAACTGAACAATTTCTTTTCCATCAGGAAGATTAATTTAAATACTAACTCACATAGACATCAAGGACTTCATTTGTTGGCCCATCAGCTAAAAATGACTCCCCTGCAGTGCTGGATATCTCATTGGGGCGTCTGTAAGTGAACATTGTCCCACCACCTTCGTATCTGCCCGGGCGATCGATGGCCCAGTTCCCATTGATGATGGAGCGTCCCGAGCGGCTCCGCAGGGCTGCAGGGAGGACACAAACACAAGGATTTGGTCAGAGGAAAGCCCTTCCCACAATGGTGCCAAATCAGTTCCCCACAGCTGCAAGGAACACTCTTAGGTATTCCTGACGCCGGGGAACAAAGCTGCTGAAAAGAACAGAGTTACATTAGTAGTTGTGGGGATAAAACCCAACAAGCCAAACACAAACCAATCTCAGAAAACTGTGTCTCAACACTTCGTAGGTTTACGCTATAGGAAAAGAAAGGAAAATCAAAGACAGCTTGGAAACCCTTTCCAACAGTTTCTCCCAGGTGGCCACGTGACTCTCAGCCAGCCAGCAGCACACACAACACACATGGATGCCAAGTGTTATAGATATGTGTTTAATTCGTGCCTATAAAGTTTATACCCATTCAATGCTAAAATGCATGTATAGGATATTTTTGTATCAAACCTAAACGTGATGAAACCACACTCTCTGGAGGGGCAAATTCCCGTAAGAATGTGTGGCTTTTCCCAGCTGAAAGGATTTCCGAGAAGAAATCATCAAGACTATAGCCGTGGCTGAACGGGAGATGGGCCATCTCAAGAGGAACCACCCCAGCCATTTTCACCATGATAAGATATCTGATGAAGATATGCAACATCCCAGGAACATCACCCTCTTCCTGGAAATGGATAAGATTTCATCAATACTTCATCATCTCATCAGAAGAACACTGTTTTTCGCTGGGACAACCAAAGACCCAAATTAAATATCTTAAGACTTTTGGACTCTGAATACAGTGTTGCCCCCAGCGAAATAAACTGTATATAAGCTCACCGTTCCGAGACCTCGGTGTGAACAGAGCTATTCAGACACCCTGTCAGATTGCCTGTCACCCAGCTGCCGACACCTGGGCTCGGAGCTGTTTCTCTGCATTGTGGCTTTTTGTCCAAAATTTCTGCCAAATTTACTATAAAATAAATTGATTTTATTTTATTATAGAAATTGGCTCCGTACATTTATAACACCAAGGAAGTGGTTTTCCTGCACTTTCTTCCCATTGCATGGACTATTTTGTGAGTTAGGCAGAACAAAACACAGAGGCAGAGAAAATCAGTGCATTACACACTGTAGAAGGACCAAACAATTTAGGGGCACATGAGTATCCTGAGTTGCCAAATATTCCTGTTATTCTTCATGAAGACATTTGGCTGGTCCCTCCACTTCCTTTACAGAACATGATTTTTTTGTCAGAACATCTGCAGAGCCCTGACCTGCAGCACTGCCTGGAGTGCTGAGCCCTCTGAAAATGCCACTGGGATCTCCTGCATAAAAAAAAGTGACTTGCAAATCAGATACTAGCCAGGGACTGATAAAATATGGATTCAGTATCCTGTTGGGCAGTGCATTCCCTTTGTTATTATGGGCAAATCAGTGGTTTGGTGACATAGGGGCCTCTGTTCCTTCTCATTCCTACTTTCTTTATCTGTCTGTGACTATAATTTTCAATCCTTAAGGTCAGACACTCCTGCCACATATATGTGCATAATTTATGCATTATTACAGTTGCAATATTAAAAAAAAATATATATATATATAGAGAGAGAGAGAGGCTGAAACCCTATCAGACATTGCTTAAGTACACAGGAGCGAGACAACCCTTTCTCCAAAGGCTCTACTCATAGATTTTCAATTTGATTACAAAAGAATTTGCTTTTAAATAAAAACTTTAAAAGAAGCAACAAAATCTAGTAATACCCTTGGCTGTATATTGCTTGGTAATTTACTTTTTAAAATGATAATTCAAGGTACAAGGTTTGAACTTAAAAAAAGTTAGGGTCAAGGACCCAGTTATTCCAGAGACTGCTGCTTCTTTGCCCTGTCTCAACAACTGTGACAATCAGTTAAAATGCTCTCAACATTATACACAACTATTTATGCTACTGGGAAAAACTTACATGCATGGCCTAAATGATGGGAAATTAAATTTATGCCACTAATTCCAAAGTAATACACATAAGAGAAGAAACTTACATTGTTTGTGCATATTCCAGACATCTGAATTAACTTAATTAATCAATAGAAGCAGTCTTTCTGCTTTTGCTGCAGGACTCAGAGTGTCCCATGTGAAGGGACAGTGTGACACTGCCAGTGTCCTTGACTTGTTAGGTTGTAAAATTCAAAGTCTTTTGACTTGGAGGGGTTGCTGCTGACTACCCAACTATTTATAATTTGCTTAATATTGATGAAAAATTTTTATAAAAGCAAAAATGTAAATTAATTTCATGGCTTTGGATCAGACACTGTAAATGTATTCACACATTTTGAACTTTTATTTAATGCTACATGTTTATCTTCCCAAGACCCATCATACATCCACTTGCTTCCCAGGTCTCATTTACTGACATGCCAACAAAACAGTCTCTGTACTGTGAACATTAGTTGAAAAATATTTTATACAGTATCAGCCAGAAATGGCCTCATCATTACCCATATAGTGCTGAGAGGAAAAATTAAAGCTAAAAAATATTACATACAGGTTAAATATGAAATCCAGTCATATTATTTACTTGCTATTTATATGCTATTTACACTTCATTAGTTTTTAATTCAAACAATTGTGGATTAAACACTTCTGCAAAATGTATTCGAGACTGCTTTTACATTGGTTTATTAAGGTGGAACACTTCCTTAACTTTATGATCTGAGTATTTTTTCTTAGATTGATTCTAAACAAATAAGATAAATGAATCATCAAGAGCTCGAGAAAAAAGAGAGAGCTGGCTAAGATTAAATTGTTATTAATAATGAAGCTGTAGAAAGATGGCTGTCTGAGAAACTGAGTGCACATTAAACTTTCATTTCAAATCCATCATATGACAGATTTGAAAGAGGCCTCTCCATGAAAAGGGAAAATGTGCCTTTTTTATGTTTTGATCACTCTGCATACACCACCTCAACTCTGCCCTCTGAAGAATGTTTATGGTGCTAATATTTTTAGCCAAAGCATGAAAGATTATGAGAAGATTTACCATTAATTCCTCTTGAGGAATTCTGCATACAGGCTGCAGCTCATTTAATTTATCGTTCATCCTGGAAATGGCTTTTAACTAAAACTGTGTTGTTTACAGTGGCCTTCAATAATGTTTTGCACTAGTGATATGGAGTATTTCAGGATACAAATTCTGATTAATTTCTCCATATTAGCAGTTTGATATGTATTTTAAGTGTCTTGCTGAATGACTCCTATTCTTCTAACCATATCTGAAGAGAAATATTTTAGGTGTGGGTGTAGTACCTCCCTATTTGGAGTACATTTTCACCCAAAATAGGCACAGCACCAATAATAACATGAAACCTCTTAAATCTGGCAACAGCACTAATATGCAGAGTAATACAGTATATTTTTCTGTCCTAAGGCTTTTCTGTCTGGGAGAACAGTGTCCTAAGTCCTACTTAATTGCTTTACAAGCCATAATAAGGCTGTAGACAGACAGAATTTAAGTTCTTTCTCATTTATTAAGTGTCTCTCATTTGGTCCTGACCCAAAGAGAATGAAGCAGGGAAGAGGCTGCAGCCTTGCAACTGTGGCCAGTGGGAATCCAAATCAAGGTTCGGCTGCTGAAGTCAATTGCAAATGTCTCACTGGTGATTTAATCCGGAGAACCCTGACAAGCTGCAGACACACTCAAGGTGCAAGTCAAAGACTGAAAAGACATCATAAAAGGTCCTCAACACAGGCACCTCGAACAGGCGAGTATGGGAGATGGATGGGACTCTCAGGCTGCATTTGCTTTGCAGCTGCCAATTAAAAACCAAAGCATCTTACAGACAAAGTGCAGCAACTATCTTATTTTTACATCATAAGCACAACCTTTACTTGACACATCACATTTGAAGCTTTTTTTTAATAAATTTTATTTTAACCAGCTTTTAAAAATTTAATACTGTTGCTCTTTAAGTTGAATTAAAGTGCAAGAATGTCTTGGCCATACCAGCTTTCTATAGAAACAACACTTTCCCAGCACCTTTAAAGAAAGTGCCCAGATACAGCTGCAGTAAATAATAAGACTACTTCTGAATAAGCACTTTGATGAAAGAAGTGAAAGAAACATGCAACTTCTACTGTGTATCTTTCCTGCACAAAAATACATTATATGGAGCTTTCAGAGACAAGTCTAAAATATTCATGTACTGCATTATAAAAATCAGTGCAGGGTGGTGCATCTTTTACGACCAAACCCCGCAGATACCCTTTGGTGACATCTCCTGTGAGATAAGTCCGTTGGCTTCATGGTACAAACCATGAGGAACATAACAGCAAGAGAAACGTGGAAGGGAGGGGCTTGTTGGGAAAGTCCAGCAAAGAGAAAAGTCCAGAAAGTGCACTGAGCTGGCCTTTAACTCTGAGCAGCCACACCTACAGCCTGCTGCCCAGCTGCCACACCAGCATAACTCCTACAACCAGGGGCTACTTCTGATTGCACACAGATTGTAAAACTCTCTTCTCCAAAAGGACTTGAAAACAATTCAGACATTAAAAAAAATACCAAAAAAAACCCAAAACAAAAAAACCCACCAAAACCAAAAATCCAACTATCCAGTGTCACAAAACACAGCTTGCCTTCATGCCTGTCAGCCTTGCAGGAGGGAATACACAAGACCTGTTAGGTCAACAGCAGAGCGAGCACATGGACCACAATCTAGAAATACTCTAAGTCACAGCAGACAGCTTCTAGGCTACTTTAAAATACCTCTGCATAACGAAGAAAAAAGCCAAATGCCTAGAAAGTCCATAATAAACAGTTTTAAAATAATGAAATATTCATAAGTTCAAGTGTATTCTCCAAAAAAACTCCTTTCCAGAAGCATAGATATTTGCTGATTATTAGAACACACCTTAGTTACAGAACATTCAAGAGAAATTTGGCACACTTCTCATGAACTGAATTATCTATTATTTGCCTCTGAATTTTTGAATTCAAACTCCTATTGACGTCATGGCAAAGCTCCCACAGGAGTCTGAGCTTAATTCAAGAAATATGAGTAGGGCTAAGATCTCATGATCAGCAAGAGTCAAATGATTTTAACAATCAGATCCTACAAACCCCTTATTTCAGAGCCAACGGAGGATATTAGAAAATGGTCAGCAGTTCACTTACTGGCCCTAAATTAGGATCAGATTGTATAAACCAAAACCCAGTGTCTCTGAAGGCTTGACACCTTTATCTCTTGCACTGTATTTAGTTTCTTCACTGGCAACCAAGACAGGGTAAGGGTACAGATCTGTAACAAAAATGGGGCATCTTCTAACTGCATGGCTGAGGCAAAGGGTTCATGAACTTCCAACCATTTTGGAAGTTCAAAGCCATTACTGGTCACTTCAACTGTGTCAGAAAGGACATGGACCAGAGAGTGGAACTCTCCACTAAGAAATGCACCATGATCTTACATAATCCTAATGCAAAATAGCATTTTCTAATACAAACTTTAAGATGAAAGTCCCCCTGTGTATGTCTCCACTATTCCTCAATCCAGGAAGGACCAGAAACAAACATAACACAAAAGCATAATATGTCTTGGCATGTGTTTTTCCTGACTGAAACCAGGAGTAAATTGGAACCTGTGGTATTTCCAGTTCTTTTTCAAAGCCTAGGAATCCGAACTTCCTGCACAAGTATTCAAATTTTAGGGACTTATTCATGTATGGATCTGTGAAGCATCTGAGATTTTGGTTGTCTGTCTTTCTATACAGTTCCCCCATAATATAGACCCCTATTCTTATTAATCTTACTCATTTTTTCACCTAGTAGAAACTTTAAAATCTGCTTTTTAGAAATCCAACAAACATCTTTGCTTACAGCTTTGAATAGCTTGGGCTTATGCTTATTTTGTAAAGGTACTGTTGCATTTATCCATGAACTGAGTAGTTGTCATAACACTGCAAATTAAATATGACATATAGTATTTATTGCTAGCATCAGCATTCAAGCAATTGCTTTAATATTTTTATAGTAGACACTAGATAAAAGTACCAGATTTCCAACACTATTACAAGGAAATCATAATTCAAGTATACTATTATTTCCAAGGAAAGGTTTGCACAGTTTTCTTTCTCATCTAAAATATTAACAGTAGAACTTCAGGTCAACAGCATAATCCTGCTCAAGAAGTTATTTAGATATTCTCCTTAGGGAGCTTTCATATAAAAGAAATCCTGCTTCAAAGGGGAATAAATTTGAAACATTAAACCAATTTTGCCAAGTTTGCCCTGAGGTCCTACTTTGGCAGGTTTTATCCCCCCACCATGACAGTATCAAAAAAAAGCAAGTACAAGGGATTCCTATTCTGTTGCCTTAGGTCTAATTTACTGTTGTTTCAGTTTTGAGAAAGCAGACATCTTCTGGATGCATTTCCTAATGTTTATGAGAGCAGCAAATCTCACTCACTTTTAAAAGATTCCTGATTTTCTTTTTTTTATCTGCAAGAAGAAAATACTATTTATTTGCTTAAAGGTAATGGTTTTGCAGTTAATCACTACAAACAGAAATGCTCCTTTTCTGCACTGCAGCAAACAGTCATTTTCCTTTTGGAGGATTCACTGAACTATTGCTCTCCAAATTGTCCCTGCTGGTACAGCTTCCACTTCTCTCAGTTGTGCCTGTTCCTTTTTGTGCTTGACTCCAAAAGCCCTGTTGATGCATCAGCTCAAGGAAAATGCTGAGGCAGCAAAGCAGAACAGACAATTAACTACTGCTGCAAATAAATATTATAGACTTTGAGAAAAAAACCCAGATTTGTCCTATCTGTTCAGGCCCAGACACTATAACAGGGTTGAAGTCTCAATGGCTTCAATAAAATCCCCAAAGAAAGAGCACGTTAGCAAATCTTGAGCTTCTGTCAGGAGAGGATGCAGGATTTCCCCACGTTTTTTTAGTAGTCTTCCCTGATATAGGTATTAGTAAGAGCCAACTGAAACAAAACCACATTAGCTAGTCTAGGCTTCCTCTTCTGTCTTTTTGGTGAGATGACAAGCAAAATGCAGGAAACCCCCTCTCTGACTACAGCATTCTCACACTGCAACTCCTGAGACTTTGGCACACAAGGTACTGCAGAATATATACACAGATACATGACCTGACCTTTGCAAAATGTGATCATATGGCATTTATTGTGCTTCAATGTCACTGCTGCTCTCCCACACATCATCCTCCACCCCAGTGGGAAGCAGCGTGCAGCACTGAAAAACTAACAAGGGACCTTTGGAAAACCCATATAAACAGTAGTGTTTCTCAGGCAGCGAATGTTTTGCATCCTATTACCCAGCTGCTACACTAAGACTCTAAACCCTGTGTACAGGCTGGAGCTTTGGGAACAAGGAGCTCATGAAGCAGGTTTGATGATGCAAGTAACAAGGTTCATTAAAGCAGAATGTCAGCAATTTGTTAATTCTTCCACTGCAAGGCATAAGCACTCCTTAGGAATTGCATCTTGGGTTTCATTTTCAGTTTCCTTCCTATTACTGTTTGCCTTCTTTAAAATTGCTCTAGTAAAATGCCTTTTCCCATTTTTCAAGCAGGTGCTCTTGAGTGATGGATGACTTTTAATATTATTATTCATAAGTACAAAATTAATACGCTTACATGACTCCTACGCTTTCCATGGGGTCTAAGTTATGCCAAGGCAATAACTCCAAATGTTGAGATACAGCTCTAAATAGCAGAGAATTAGGGAACACTCTAAAGAGTATGCTTACCCAGATCATACAATTAGTTTCTAAAAGCATTTATTGGAGGCCATACTAACATTTACCAGGAAAGCAAATAAAGGAATAAGAGGAAACAACAGAGATGAAGTTCATCCATAGGCCAGTGCTATGTTTATCAGGTGTCCAGCACAAAAATAAACCTGCCTAGGCCTCTTTTGTGAATGCTGAAAGCATGGGTGCAGAGAGACTTCTCTGTTTTCTGCCAGTGTCTGTGAGAAAGCTTTGCTTTCTCATGGACGCTACGGGAAAACAGTTGAGAGATTTTGTAAACTATGGCACTGTTATTGATACCAAAGAGAAAATATCTGAAGTAAGTGTTATTGGGTTCAGCCAATCCCTCTGAGGGGTGGCTGGTCAGTGAACCAATGACCTTAGGCCAGTCCAGCGTGCTAAGGTATATAAGCGAATTTGTAAGTTAATAAAGCGTCGGTTTTCATATCACGATAAACCATCCATGTCGTTCCTTCCTCGGTCTCTGCCCGCTAGCGACATCTGGTGACCTGACATGTACTACAGCTAAGAAGGTACGTGCTCTCCTACCCACCCCTCCTGCCCGGGGACGGGAACGGGTCCGAAACCCAAAACCCAGAAAGATGGGGACTACCAACTCGAGAGGCGATACGATTCTTTCGGCTTGGAAAAACATACTGACTGTGACGGGAAATACCACAGTAACTGATGAGGACTTACGCGAGCTGTTACAGTGGGCAGCCCAGCACGACCTCCCCACGGATCCCGATGCAACATTCAGCATTGGGGCATGGAGGGACCTTGGGGACAGACTGCTCCAGGAATTTACTTACAGAGACAGAAACGTGAGCAGAGCAGTCCGAACCTGACAAATTTTATTTGATACAAGAGTATACTCTGGAAACAGAGGTCTTGCCGGGTTCAGACAGCCTTGATGGGGATGGTTCAGAGGGAACTGAGCTCTCTGAGAGCGGGGAAGTGGAGAGTGATGGGGGCGGAGTGGTCCCGGAGGATACGAGACTGGCGGCGGTTGTGGAGATACCTCCGGCGTCCTACCCCTCACCCAGGGCCTATGTGCCGCCTACCTATCCCTCTCTGCACGATTTCATGATGCTGAAATATCCCCCGCCTGTGGACTGAAAAGAATTGGAGCATCCACCTCCTTTCGCCCCAGCGACCCCCCCCTCCTCCGTGCCACCGTCTTCGGTCAGTGCGGCGGGACCTGTCGTCCCTACAGCCTCTCCGTTACCGCAGTCCGGCATGGCAGCTGAGACTACCGTGGGAAACCACATCGCCTTTACAGCCTGAGCCAACAGTGGCAGGAAGCAACACGGCGGCGGCTACGCCACCGCCCGAAAATACTGCACAGGCGCCAGTGGCGGCCAGTTACCCTGCTCCTGCGCAGGTGTCAGTGGCGGCCAGTTACCCTGCCCCAGCGCCTGTGCACAGGGCGCTCGGCTATCCTGCGCTGGTGCACGGAGCACCTAGCTATTTCGCGCAGGCACCCGCGCCCGGGTACCTTCCTGCGCAGGCACAATTGCCCATGATGGACATTTTGCTACAGCAACTTATGATAATGCAAGAGATATTGCAGCAGTTGGTGGCTCTGCCAGAGAGGTTGATGGCAGCCAGACCCGGGCGTCCTAGGATGAGGATGCCGACTTCAGTGGTTTCGCCAGCAGGCCCGGTGGCCGTGGCTATAGTCCCGGCGGCCCCGGCCACAGTTCCGGTGGCTTCTTCAGCGGCACTGGTGATATCAGCACCTGTGCAGCCAGCAGGAATACCACCAGTGGCATTGCCACAAGTAGCACAGCCGCAGACAGCTACACTGCTACCCTCCGCACAACTGTCCACAACCCCTGCTGCTATGCCGCCCTCTGCTCCAGTGCCGCAGCCCCCTGCTCCAGCGGCATCACCCACTGCTCCAGCAGCGGCACCCACTGCACCAGCACCACCGCCCCCTGCTCCAGCGGCGGCACCCACTGCTCCAGCGCCATCGCTCTCTAGCCCAGCACCTGCGTCCTGCCCGCCTCCAGTGTTTGTACAGGGGTCATCGGAGAGAACTTCACCTGACAGTGATGCAGGAGATACAGCTGCTTCACAGCCCGTTGGACATTGGCGATCAGTAAAACACCATCTCCGGAATCACCCTTGGACACTTCCAGAGTGCACAGTGACTGTGCGCCCTAGAAACTCAAAACGTTTCTGGGAAGTGGTCAAAATGCGGGCTCTAGAGACGGGAAACTGGGATTTAATAGAGAAATTGGGGATGCCTGAAGGCACAGGAGAACCTGTGCAGAATCAGGTTGCTACAGCACCTCAGGAAGGTGCATTGGTAGATCAAGGCAATAGTGGACCCTCGCAAGGGGATGTCCAAGCCTATCCTGTGTACAAGGCTCTCCCAGATTCCGGTCAGCTTGATAAGCATGATGTTATTGCATGGAAGGTGGTGCTGGATTTGCAATCTAAAGTGGCACAGTATGGGCTCAGGTCTCCCAAAGTAATGCAAATTGTAAGAGGGATAAATGCAGATTTGCTTGCTCCATTTGATATTAGACATTTAGGTCAGATGTTGTTTCAACCTGTGCAATTCTCAGTTTTTGAGAACAATTGGAGAAGGATGGCAGAAAGGGTCGCTGCACAGAACATGCTATTACCCCGAGAAGACCCTAGATGTGCAGTTGGATTCGAAGCCCTTATGGGAATCGGTCATTTTTCTAATGCCGAGCTCCAAGCTACCTGGCATCCTCTAGTCCTTGAGCAGGCTCAAAAGATTGGAATGGGAGCCCTGTTAAAGAGCATAGACATGGCTGCTCCCAAAACACGATATGTAAAAATAGCTCAGGGGCAGAAAGAGCAATTTTTACCCTTCGTGGAGAAAGTTGCCGCAGGCCTTGAGAAGCAAGTCAAAGATGATACATTGAGACAGTTATTATGTAAACAACTAGCAAAAGATAATGCTAACGAGGAGTGCCGAAAAATCATAGATGCCCTGCCAGGTGATCCTACGTTAACCGATATGATTGAAGCCTGCACTAAGGTGGGGATTGGGGGCTACTCTGCTCTGGCTGCAATTCTGCGACCCAAACAAGACTCTGACCATGAAAAAAAAGGTTCTAAGGGCAAGCAAAAACAGATGAAACAAAAGGAGAAAAAGAACAAGGGAGGTTCCCACTGCGAGAGGTGCAATAGGCCAGGTCATTATGCAAAATATTGCAAATCTCTCTACCATGCCAACAGTCAACCTTTGACTGGTTCAGGAAAGGCGAAGATGAGTGCATGGGGGAACTGCGCTCAGACACAAATGTTTCCTCAGGGCATGGTACCAACACAGGCCTACTCAGCGAGCTTAGAGCCAGCCCCCAGGGATTGGCTGGGGTGGATGTGCACACCAATTTGCCAGGGTGCGTAACAGAAGGTAATGCCAGGGCTGACAGGCTAGCTAACCCTGCGTGCGTAGCACCTCAGCCTGACAAAATCACACAAGCCAAGGCATCGCACGGATTTTTTCATCAAAGTGCACATACTATGCAAAAGCAATTTCATTTAACGCCAACTGAGGCTCGTGACATTGTCAGCGCTTGTGCTGACTGTCACAGGCTCGCGGCACCTTTACCACAGGGGGTAAACCCCCGGGGTCTCAAGGCTTTGCAGATTTGGCAGACGGATGTAACACACATCCCCGAATTTGGCCGCGTTAAGTATGTGCACGTGTCGATTGACAAGTTCTCCTCAGCTATGTGGGCATCAGCTCATACTGGAGAGAAAGCCCGCGATGTCATTGCCCATTGGAAGCTGGCTTTCGTGGTCTTAGGCGTGTCTTCTTCAGTGAAAACCGATAATGGCCCTGCTTACGCCTCGCAAAAGACGCGGCAATTTTTGCAGTTATGTGGTGTGGACCATAAATTTGGTATCCCACATTCCCCCACAGGTCAAGCCATTATTGAATGTGCTCGTGGCACTTTGAAGCGTGTTCTGGAAAGGCAAAAAGGGGGAATGCATGGGGAAACCCCACAGAGCTGATTGGAGAAAGCGTTGTATACAATTAATCACCTTACGGTGCCACCAAATTCAAATAATCCAGTCATTTTGAATCATTTTCTTTCATTGCAGTCTTCAGGCGAGACGCACCTGCCTCGAGCGAAGGTCTGGGTGCGGGACCTACTCACTAATAAGTGGGAAGGCCCGCACGAGCTTATTGCTTGGGGTCGTGGGTATGCTTGCGTNACTTCAAGCAAAAAGGGGGAATTGTGAATGCTGAAAGCATGGGTGCAGAGAGACTTCTCTGTTTTCTGCCAGTGTCTGTGAGAAAGCTTTGCTTTCTCATGGACGCTACGGGAAAACAGTTGAGAGATTTTGTAAACTATGGCACTGTTATTGATACCAAAGAGAAAATATCTGAAGTAAGTGTTATTGGGTTCAGCCAATCCCTCTGAGGGGTGGCTGGTCAGTGAACCAATGACCTTAGGCCAGTCCAGCGTGCTAAGGTATATAAGCGAATTTGTAAGTTAATAAAGCGTCGGTTTTCATATCACGATAAGCCATCCATGTCGTTCCTTCCTCGGTCTCTGCCCGCGAGCGACACTCTTTAGCATGACTGGCTTTATGAAAGTCAGGGAAGTGTGAAGGCATTAATGCTCTGTGCTGTTCATGACATAAGCAGATGTGGGCACTGCATCTCAATAACCACCACCGTTAAACATGCAACAACCCAGTTCTTCACCAAGGGTGTTTCAATGCCTACTTTGTATCGAAGTACAGACTGCAATGAGTAAAGAAGTCCTGTTAGAAGTGACATCACTCCTGACTGTGTTTTGTAAGTAGTCTATTACAGCCCCCTATACTGGGGGGAAGTACAAGACAAGCTACGAGAAAGCCAGCACAACATTTGCTGAAGGTAAGAATCATTCCAACAAAAACTGAAAATGAGCAGATTCCATTATTCTGCAAATGACCTAATCTTAAAGGAATTACACAATTGATATACACAATGATAGTACATGGTAAGAATGATGAACTTTCCATTTATCTTTACATAGCCATTCTCCATAATTATATACCTCAAATACATTTTAGTAAGTACTACTAAAATAATCTATAAAAACCTTTCTCTCTTTTAACTTGCACAAAAATTTCCCTTGAGTTGAAGGGGTAGCAGTGATTGACTAAATTCCCAACTCCACTAGAGTCTATGTAAATATTCTGCTGTACTTGTATGTAATTTTACCATTGCCCTGGAAATACTGAAGAGGAAGGACAGAAGGGCTGGCACAAAATGTAGACTGAGAGGAATTAAATGTGAAGAAAAAGACAGCACTAAATCTCAGAGAACTGGAGTAAGAATCATACATGTCTTGTATCTGTGCAGACACCATGTTAAATGTATAGGCCATTGCACATCTACTATTTTGTTTTGGGAAACGCAGCACCTCAAAGGGAACTCCTGTGGTTCAGAAGACTCTAGAAATCAATCAGTAGGCTCTAACTCATAATTATGGGTTTTTTTTAATATAGAAATTTGAAACCCCCTTTCCCATTCTTACTTATACACCCTTAATTTCTCTCTGTAAAGAAGGCAGGAGATAACTGAGGTTACAGTTTCTAAGTGGTAGTCTCAGAACTTCACCTCTTAAAGGGCATAATTAGAATTTTTGTCTAAGCCCACTGAAAAAGCAGGGCTTGAATTCTCAGCAACATATTTCTTACCCTACCTCAGTAACATCAGGAAGTACTCTCCACTGGCAATAGCTGTAAATCAGATTTAGAAATAGCAAACAACATTCAGGACTAGTAGTCTCCAGCAGGGATACATTTCCAATGTAGCATGTGATATTTTAGCCACGCAGCTCCAGCTCAACCTGCAGATGATAGTATTTGGCTTAGTTACATAATTTCAGTTAGAATCTGCTTCTTATATTTCAGGAGTTGATCGGACTGGCTGCTAATGGCTCTGAACATGATAGCTGAGCCTTCTGGCACAGTTCAGCTGCACATTAGTGAACCCAGCACAGAAACTCAGCACACATTTGGCAAAAGTCCTTTGAGTAGATAAATGCAATTGAATTATCTTCTAATCTAGACACTACTTCAGTCAGAAGGGCCAGATTAGTGAAATGCACATGTGTAAATACCCCACTCTTTTCTCCAGCTGGCATAACAAAAAGTGTTTTGTACCTCCTTGCACTCCTGACAACTGCCAAGAATTGTATGACAGCTAAACTAAACCAGCAGATTGTGACATCTCCGCAGAAAAGAGCACAGGAATTAAAAGCTGAAGTAGAAACTGCTTCTTTTGTTTGCTAAATAGCTTTTGTTCCTTGCTATGAAAAACTGGAGCTAAATGAATACTCCTAAGCTGTTTTGAATTTCAAGTGGAATTTCTCAAGAATTTTGGATGCTCTGTGTGGTAAAGTTAAACACTGTAACTCAAAACACACAGATCTGTGCACTGCAAAGCACTGTTGGGTCCCCTAGCTTAGACATGAATTGCTCTGGCCCAGTGTCTGATATTGCCACTCTCTGGGGGGCTTTAAGACCTCGTGGCTGATTTCAGGCAGGGCTGACACAGATGCTGAAGTCCCAAGTACAGTCAGGTGTGAGCAACTGCCGACTAGCATGGAAGAGAGATCTGAAATGGTTTTCCTGTCCTGGAGCAGGGTGGAAAGGAGCCCACAGTGTCTGTGGAGCCAGGCAGCCACTGGCCCAGCAGTGCAGGCAAACTTCGGACTAGCACACAGGGGACATCAGGGCACGGGGACTGAACAGCAAACAGAGACCAGGCTATGGGTGGGAGAAGATTAGCTTTGATTAATTTAGTGGCCTTTATGGTAAGGATACAGGTGCTTTGATTAATTCAGTGTCCATTAAAGCAAGCGTACAGGCCACAAACTAAAGCAGACTGCCCATGTTCAGCCCTGAAAAAATCATTCAATTCTTCACTCATTCTCTCTTCCAATAAAAGTTGACAACAGCATGTAAACCTTAGTCTTTCACTTAAAACAACATTAATTTATTACAGATCCTCTGGAGTATTTGGCTCCTAGTGAAGAAGAATGACACAGACACTTTTGAGAGGCTGTCTCCATTTACCCGAGTACACTCAGCCAGAAGAGGAACTCCTGGCACAATAAGCTGGGTGGTCAGAGGAAATCTGGAAATACAGCGCTGGTATCACTTTCTCAGGCATTATCTTGTGGCTATAAAGGCTTGGGGCAGTATCACACATGTTATTGTTTATGTCAGTCCACACACTGAAACATAGAAAAGATGTTCTGGGATGGAACTGATTTGATATTTATTTGAGAAAGCTATCAAACCATGGGAAACACACAACTGATACCTGGAGGTAAGCCCAGAAATCTATAGACATGACAAAACCAGAAATCATCACATTTTATTGATGACTTTTATGGCTCCAAAACCAACAAAGAATATGATTGAAATATTTCACAAAAAGTAGCACAGAATCATTCCAAACGCAGAGAGCGTTTCATAGTATCACATCTCATTCCATCGTTGTTCTTTATTCCCAAGCTACCTACTAAGCTAATGGAAAAAATATTATCTGATCAGACTATTCACAGAAACACAAGAAAAAATTACGGATATGCAAGTTGTGAGTCTAACCTCAGATCATCAGATAAGTCTGGCTAATTAATGGCAGTATTTTGTCTGCAGCATAGATGAAACAGCGCAGTCCAGATTCCAAATAGACAATAGAAGAAAATGAGTTAAGTATAACTAGTACAGACTACATAATTATTTTGCCATCAGGAACTGAATTTAGGTTTTTCCAAGCATATGTAGGAAAGAATATATTAATAAAAAGAAAGTTGCTTTCATCTTCTAGCAAGAAGTAACTTGTTTTCTTTCCCCCTGCAGTGTGCAAGCAGATCACTTGCAAACTGCTCTGCAGACAGTTGCTATTAACTCTCAAATTTGATTTTCTGGACCTTCTGCATCAGTCCCACAGGTCTTCTGATCAATACACTGAACAGGGATTGTTATATCCATGCTCTTAAACCACGAAACATGACTGAAATTAATTTATCATTCTGAACATTAACTATTCAAAATTGCAGAAGCAAGTTTCCAGTATCTCCTTTACAATTCCACCTTAGAAAAGAAAAATCCTTGTCTTCCTGTCTTTAAGTCTTACTAAAGTTTGATAAGCTCTATCTTCTCCCTTTAATAGAATATCCCCAGTACCACTTTTTCAGAACCATAAAAAGTGATTAGCTACAGCCTTTATTTTTTTTTAAACCAAAATTCATATAATGCATAATCTGCTTTTTCTGCATTTAAAACAGAATTTTTCACACTGTTTACATTATTAGTGAATTTAATTTTTTGTAAAAGTACATCTAGCACATGTAGTTTCATACTCAGCTGGGAACATTTTTTCCATGTCTGAGACAAATAAGCAGGTCTTTTTATGAATGCTGTCTATGAGTGAAGAGCCTTTTAAATATCTACCCTCCCAAAAGTAGATTAAACTGGTTTCCTGTTATAAACACACACTAAACAATTACTGCAATGTAACAGGTTACACATGTCTAGGAAATACTTAATGCTACTGAATGATAGCACAGATTGTTACCAGTGTACAAAGTCTTCAACTTTACATGACCTATTTCAATACAACTCAAAGTAAAATAAGGAGTTTTATCAGGGAGAGGGTAAATAGAGAGAAATCCATCTTTTAAATCCAGGTTTTTGTGGACTAGACAATAATGACTGCCATAATTTCAAGTGATTACACTCACAGGCCACTGTCAAGTCATAAATCAAAGCACTGATGTTTCTATGCACATTGCATTCCAGTGACAGGACCTCAGAGAGCCCCTCCCAAAGCCTAACACATGAACAGAGCAGGCTGCCCCTCCTCTGGTGGCTCAGCTGTTTATCTGCACATCCTGGGATCCTGTGGGAAAGGCCATGGCTTGGGAGAAACTGCCGTGCTGCATTGTAATATCTGCTGAACAACTGTGCATGGGCTTTGCTTAATTACAACTGTTAAACTGGAAGCGCACACTGCATCCTCCAGTTCACCTCTTATTCCTGGCTAGTGGAACACTGAAATGGTCTCACTGCTGACCAAAGGACCAAGAACAGCTTTTTGAAGGGAAAAAAGCCAAAGAGAGTCAACTGTATAAACTTCAGAGAGGCCTTGGGATCCTTTGGAGGTTAGACATGTGGAATGCAACTGGTTTGTGAACAGCACAGCAGGGCTGGGAGTAACTGCCAAGGCTTGCAGACCTTGGGGAGTTATTATATAATATAAAGCAATTGAATTGGAGACGCAGTCACTCAATAAACCTGTTGAGTCACCTACATTTAAAAAAATGCACAAGGTAAGTTTGAACAAATTAACTGAACCAAAAAAGTCTTTATCAGAGATTATTATTACCAATGCAGGTAATCAGCAATCCATACGCATATTTTTTCATTTATAATCCTATCAAAAATCCACACAGCAACTTCAGTGGTTAACAGCATTTCCTGATTAACTTCAGTGAAGACAGAAACAAACCCCACCCTTAATACCAAAATACAAATTGGTTCCCTTAACTTACTGTCAGGTACAGTTTAGGATAATGGTCATTTGAGAGAGAAAGGAATTTCCAGTAATCCAGTGGAGAGATAAAATATTTTCCATTTCCATACTAGGTTATGGCCACAAATACCAATTACTTTATTTTGTTTTGCTTTTCTTTTCCATTCATTTAATGTGTCTTTCTCTTGACTCTCACACAAAATCTATTCCATCTGTTTCTGAGTGCATCTTCATTTTAGGTATTGCTCCCACTATGATGACTAGGTTTTAAAGCTCTTTATTCACATCAGGTGTTACTACACACTGCTTTACTTCCCCTGTGGCAGCTCAGGCCCAAGGGAATCAATGGCACCACTGTAATTTGGGAGCTGCACAGGATCTGCCCCTGCTTGTTTGAACAGCAGCTTTTTTACATCCACAAGCACGAAGGCATAAAAGTCTGCTGGAAGTTCAAAAGTAGTTTTAATTTTTGTGTCCTTCTTTTCAAGCACTTTTAAAGTTATTTGGGCAGTTGAATAAAAACCTCATTTTATCCAGCTAGGCTGCAGAAGTGTTTAGTACAGTTCATTGCAGTAGGAGTGCTTGATGGGCATTTCCAGGCTGCTCCTTATCCTTCTCACAGCATCGTGAGGATCCAATTAATTAATGTCAGAAAAACACTTTGAAGATAAGAAGCACTTTCTGTGATGATTTTCTTAAAGAACCAAGGAGCTTTTGTTTCAAAAGCCAAATTCTGGATGGAGGCATGAAATACAAACCCATACGCTGGTGGATTTCAGCAGAAAACACCACCGAGAGAAGGTAAAGGAGGGCAGCGTTGCACAGCAAGAAGTTCTAGTCACTGTTCCTACTTTCCCTCTGGAACTACTTACCATGCTGAATGGATTTTAAGCCCTAAACAGCTACACTGCTATTTATGATTACTTTTAAGAGGCAATGTCTTGAAATACTTCTGGAATATCTTAATGATCTACTGAAGTCTGGGAGCTTTTCAAAGACCAAGAAACCTGGGCAGCTCTGCTTCTGCTCATAAGCACTATGAATGCTAAACCATGCAGGAGATGAAAGCTCGGGCCTGTTACTGCATTCCCTCAGAAGATCATTTCTACTCCATGAATATGGACTCTGTGAAAGCTGGATCATCATGACAGCCAAGAGGTTCTAAATAAACCTTTTATTCCATTCCGTCGTTTCTGCTGGGGATGCAAATAAGCAGCACCTTTGGTAGCACCTCACTTTCATCTTTGATTTGAAACCCAATGCTTTGTAAAAAATTACTATAATTTATCTGATATACAACATGCCAAAACAGAATCTGGACTTCAGTAACTCAGACCAATTACATACATTACTATTGACATTAAACATTTGCTTGAAAACCTTACCTATAGAGTGTGTTTTTAAGGTTTTAAGTTGCCAGAGTCAGCACTTATGCAGACCTAGTGAATTCCACTACTGCATTATTCTGCACAATTAGTGAGAGAAGTTTCACCTTTGCCAGTGGTGGCACTGAACTGCCTTAGGAGAGAAGAACAAGAGGTAAGAACTGCAACTCAGAAATTAAAGGGTTTTTTCTGGTTTTCAAGGGAAGAAAGTCACAGGATGGCTGCTTTATACTGGAGAAGATAAAGCCCAAGTAGGTGGTGATGCAGAACAGATACCAGTTCTTGATAAAAACTAAACCCAACAGGAATTTTACTCTGCATAAACAATGCTGTACCAATGAGAAGACCACAGCAACAGATGACTCACAGATGAGCAGATGCCATAATCTGCTCATATAAACTTACAGTTCAGTATTAATTCATTCTACCTCTAAGAATGAAAATTCAAACATAGGACATTAAAATGACACAATTCAACCAAGTGAAAAGAAAACAGCATTAGACCATTCCTAATGACACCAAGTTCATCAGGAAAATCTGCATCTCAGAAGCATACACAAAATACACTAAGGAAATACTAAGAATTTTATAACATCACTGTGTAATCAAGTCTACGTGCTCTGTCACAATATTCCTGTGTTCCAACATGCAGCACTCTGAGGTTCATATTTTGACACCTTACAGTCTGACAGACAGCTTATTAACACTTTAATACTAAACAGAGTTGAGGGTCTCTAAGTTTCTTTACAGAATACTCCCCAGCACCTGCAGAGTTAGGGCCAGTGGAGATGCCATGTACCTAATTTTGAAGCTTAGCTGCATTCCAACATGCTTGATTTGGGTTAGACTTCACAGACCTCATAGATGAAATTACCGTTGTTTTCTGCTTACAACAAGTGATGAAGCTAAAAGACTGAAAAAAGCCTTCATCAATTCACCTCCAGGAAAGTGTCCAATTCCTATTGCTACATCTGCATTAGGGATGATACTGAGATAAAACACAGATGTTTACATCCCACTCCACACTCCCTGACCCTTCCTCCTCAACCTTTAGATATATTCCAAAGTAGGAACAAAATTATTCCATTTGATTTCACCTTTGCTTCAGTAATGTATGCAGTGGAGATGCTAGAGACATAGCACAGATTTTTGCCATAACGAAACACTCCCAAGGGCCAACCGCCAGGACAAGCTAATTCAATGTTAACCTGAACACATTAATGGAATTTCCTGTGTTTATCTTTATAAATAATACTATCTATAACATTCAAGGCAACATCCTAAATTACAGACATGTGACACTTCTTCACAAACAAACAGAGCAGAATCAAATTCTGTAATTTTCCTTTGTAGTTCTCCAAAATCTGCACAACTGCTTAGAACTGAGCTCTCACTAACGGGCATGTGGAAGGAATCCTCTGTTTCATTCACAAAGCAGTGAACCTTTGCTTAAAGTAACTCACAAACTTTGAAGTTTCAATGCAAAATAGCTCTCCCTCTAATAGAGCTAACTGCTGGCAGAACAATAAACTAGGTCTGGTGCTCATTAGGACTCTATGAACAGTTTCAAAACAATCCACAAGCAACTCTTCTGAACTAGAGACTCGAAAGCTTCAGGGATGAACTATGATGTGCTATTTAGTGAGGCAAGGGTTAGAGGAAAAATTGATTTCTCACTGTATCAATAGATAAAGTCAGATGAAACCACAAGTTCTTAAGACTACATGCTTTTGTTTCAACTGACACATGGGAGATTTTTCTTCAAAAGTCCACTTTGCTAAAAATGCAACAGAAGATTTTGATGCTGAAAAGTTACAACCTCTTGACACAAATTTAAGACTGCATCATTCTTCTCAGTCTCTTTTTTTTTAAATTGGCAGAAAACAACTGAAGAAAGGTAATGTATGTTCATAAATTTAAACTCAAACCAAACAAATTTCCATGACTTGGCCTTCCCCTACATTAATTAGGCTTGGGGAAGGAAAGAAAAAGTATTTTGTAAGAACAATCAAAAAATCTGAGGAACTATCATTCTGAATATAGAACAACCTCTTACAGCTCTGCCAGACACTTGAGGAAAATTCAATCCCTCCAGTCCTCTGCAATATGAGCCTAGAAGAGAATGATGAAGTGTTATGACAGAAATTCAACAGTAAACTTCTAATTCCACTTACTGAAGGAATCTTAATTCTGCAGTCTGACTGAACATCTGCAGACACATTATACACTAAGGTTGTTGCCTTAGGTCCTTACAAGTAATTGTAATGACGAGGCCTCATTTCACCAATAAAAATGTATCTCTTTTCCAAGTTTTCCAAAGCTCTGGTATGGCTTATCATTTAAATGTTCCCATGCTTGGTTAGAGTCCTCCTGCCTAAACAACAGTTCTGCTCTTGCTCCTCCCTGAGGTTCACCTCCCATGATTTCAGTGGAACTCCTCCAGAGAATCCTTATTTGAAGTTACATTCAGGTGTTCCTTGCTCTGGACCTGCAGAAGGTTTTACAGGTGTGAAGGAACCCTCATGCCACAGCAATCACACCAAGTGACAGCAAGCTGCCTCAAGGCCGTGTGGTTCTCTTCCATAGAAGAGCTGATGTGGGGGAATGGAGTGAAGGAGATGTACTAAGGATTAACCCCAATGTACAACAGCTGCAGCTGGACTGTTGTGCCATGAAAACCCTTCCCTAGCACTTCATGGTTATCAGTGGTCAACAGATACTCAGTTATTCTGTCTTGGGGTCCCTAAGCCATGCTAGATTAGCTTTGCAAGCTGGTAACCTTTGCCAGGAAGCTCATTAAAAACCAGCCCATAATCTCATAGCAGACATTCACCTGACCCACATCTCTCAAGCACACTCCCATCATTTTCAGAATTACAGTCGTTTGGTATTAAAAAAATGGAGTTATGACTGTGGGGCAACTACTGCTGCCATGGGTACAAATATGAAAGGGAGACTGGGTCTGTAGTGCTTCTAAGCACCCAAATTCTTCTGACACAAAGTGTTTGAAGTAATATTCAATAGAAAACAAAGACACTGGGCAAGTTAAGAAATAAAGGATAAAGTTTAATCTCCCTTGACTAACTTAATCATACAGTCTATAAATCAAGTTTTAAATCCCCATATATATTGTGTATTAGAAAAGACTTGGATTTCTTTCGGAATTTAATGCTGCAATATAAAAATATTCTCTGCAGATGAAATCTCTTTATTGGATCCAACCATGAAGCCACTAATCATGTAGAATTTCTACTGGGTGATTATTTTACTAAAAGAGATTTTGAAAAGGGTAAAACCTAAAAATGTTGAAACTGAGCAGTTCAAAGGGAAATAAGAGAAGGAACAGCAAAAAAAAAAAAGTTTCTTTTACAGAAGCAAAGATGTAAGAACACATTCTATCTCACTAGATCAAGGGATGCTTAAGGAACAAAGAAAGGTTTTTTGCTATCCAAAAGAGAATTTTGCTCAGAATAAAATAAGATTAGGGAATCAAAGAATGCTGCACAGAAATATCTGTGACAATTGAAACCAGGTTCTCAACCATTTTTTCTTAAGTTTTGTTGTGTACCATTTGAACAACTAATTACATTAGTAACAACTTCTCCTCTTGGCACAAAAGGAAGGAATTGTGTCTTCATGAGATTTGGGAATTTGCCTATGGATACTTTATGAATTTGGACTGACTCTGGTCATTCTTTATGCACTAAAGCTAAGTCAGAGAATAAAATTAATTCTGAATTAAAATTTGTAAGAAAAGGAGAATAGTATTGTATCAGACCAATGACTACACCTTGATAACAACTTTATAAAGTAGTGTTTACTCCAGGTAAAACACAGCTGAGCAGATTACATATGAAGGATTTTAATCAACTCCTGAAGCTAATGACTTCCAAAGAATACATGACATTTCCAACATAGCCCCTTGCAGGCCTTCTTAGAGACAAAGGAAGAACGGAGTGAAAGCAGAGAGTCCGCTGCATTAGTGAGAGGAGAATTCATGTTACGGGATAGTGGTCAGTGCCATGAAATGCACACACCAAAAGGTGCTCCATTAGCACCCACTATTCAGAGAGCTCAGGTCTTCTAAGAAGCCTTGAACAAACAATATGCTGATATTCCAAACACCGTGCGCCCTTCAAATGAGTGTTTTCATGGAAACTACTTGGTGGTTTGGTCATCAGCTAGAAGATAAAAATAATCTAAAGCTTCGAGATCTAAAAAGTTCCCATTAACTGGGTTCAGATTAATAAAAACTGTTCAAACAGCCCATCTCTTTCATGTTTTAATGCATCTTCTTTGAAATTTTTGCATTCAAGTTCCTTGGTTCTGCCCGTAACTGGAAACAGAAGTCTAATCAAAACACTGTGAGAAAGGCTGAAATTAAAGATTTTGGGGTCTGACAAGAAGCAGGAAATACTGAAAATCTTGCAGAGCCAGTTCTCCAGAGGCTTCCATGCCAAGGGGGTTTGCAAAGTTATATAAGCAACCAGATGGCTGGGTGCTTTACAAATCAAACTGAACGACCAGCCTTTCTGAGTTTCCTCTCACTATTTTGCATATTTCTCTTTATCTGTCTCCCTGCCTTTCAAAGCAACCTTTCCCTATTTCACGAGAAGGAAAAAAACCCATTCCTTTAATACAGAACTTATGAAACAAGCACCTCAGTGGGACTCATGGCTGCTGTTCAGATGATGTATTTGCAGGGCAGATCATCAAAGCAACAGCAGGCTTCAGCTGCTGCTCTGTTGTAGCAAGTGCTGTTTTTATAAGAGCAGTGCTTACAGACAAAGGGTAAAAAAATGTAACACTACCTCTGTCATATGATGACACAACTAAGAAACACAGGAAATGAAAACATCATTCCTATGGGTTTCAAAACTGGTCATGACCACTGCCACCAACGAGCACGTGTGAGCCAAAAAGCACAGCCAGCATAGGCAGCTGGAAAGAAACATTCATATTCTTCTTCAAGATGCAGAGGATAAATGCCAAGAAGACGTTTACCTGGAAAAACAGTAATGTGAAGAATTCTCCCAGAGATTCAGGCTAGATGGAGAGTGATGAGTCTCCCAAGCAAGGCACCTCTTGCTCAGCACCCCAACTCAGGGCTATCCCTTGGACCTCCTGCCCTCAGCAAACAAGGAGAAACTCATTTCGAAGCTCCTAAGTGAAAACACTGATGGGCAGCAACCTGCAGGAACTGTTTCGTAAGACAGTGGTGGAAAGCTGCGACACACAAGTTAACCCAGACATCAAGGCTTAATCTGAGGCCAGAGGAAAGAGTATTTCCCATCACACAAATGAGTAGCAAAGTTTGTCTTTTTGTATTCTTTTTAAGATCTGCCACTTAATCTATAAAAAGGAATAAACTAGCTTTTGAGAGAGTTCCATTATTTCTTTTGCATGTTTTCAAAATGTGCCTGGAACCCTACAGACCACTATGCAGAGTATTAGATACCAGCTGGCTATTTAATGAAGCCAGAAGGGAAAAGATCACCTTGGAATTTTCTATAATAAGATAACCCTGCCAGAAACTCTCAATTGTAATTATTTAAGCAACACCAGTATTGAAAAAATATATGGTCAGCAAAGAATAATGTCCTGGATATATTCTGTTCCAACTAGAGGTCATAACACTAGGTAAGATGCTTGTGCAACTTGAATTCAGTGGAGCTGAATTCATTAACACCAGGGTTGAATTTCATCCAAAGTCTTAGCAGCTTGGAGGGCTTTAGTAAGTGATCACCCCAGCCAAGTAATACATGTTGGCTACAGTAAGATGGACATTTATTTAGTGAAAGAAACACCCCCTGCAGAAAATTATTTTGAAACTATTTTAAGGACAATAATCGAAAGGATATAGAAGTGTAAGTGTGTGTACAGGGAGAACCGGGCAACCTAATAATGAACTACAGGTGAGAAATGTTAGAAAGGGAGTATTACACAACTTTATTTGCCTTGATATACTGTCTCCCATTATTTTTTAACCCTTTTGCATTAGAAGCAAACTTGTGTTAGTCTGAATTCTCCCTGGTAGCTTATCCATACAAACATTATCTGCAGACACAGGAATACAACCATGAAGAGCAAGATCCAAACTCACACTGACCCAGAACTTCTTGCCAGAATATGCTTCTAAGATTCCTGTCATCTCCAGGCATAAAACAGAGACCCCCCTACCTGTCCACCATTGCTTTGAACTCCTCAAACAGAATGTGGTAGCCAAACTGGCTATGGTAAAGGTAATTAACACCACTTAATGGCAGAGCAAGCTGTAGGCCCCACACAGACTGAAACTACAGTTTGCAGAGGAAGACCATGAAATTATCAAAACCCACCATTTAAACACATTTAGCCATAACCACCTAACCACAATACCACACTTTTCAGCTTGAGGAAATGCAACCTATTCAATTTCTCAGCATACTCAGTCTAAACATAAATCCTGAAGGGAATCTGTCAGCAATTAGCGTAATATTAGGGTCACAGGCATTGAACTGGGTAGTTGCTAAAAAATGCATATTTGTCGGATCAGATCCTGGGCTTCTGTGCGTAAAATAACAGCCATGGAAAAGCACTTTCCTGGATAGGTCAGCATCAGACACTTCAGTATCGGGGCTGTTTTTAAATCCCTGGTGAGAAAGACAACTCTCTTAGGAGACCTGTGTTGATTTTTAATTAAAGCATGGCCACTCAGAGAAAAATTAATTAAAATTATTATTAATTCAGAGAATCAATGTATCTACAATCAGCAATGCTAGCTAACTAGGCTGAATTAAGTGGAAAAAGTCAGAATCTTCTCTGCTCATTAGGTCTCTTCTAAAACTGACATTGAATTGAAACTTTTGAGGTGCCCCAAAATTTTTAAAGTGTCTATTAATGGCCAACTGGTAGAGTCAGAAAATATTTGACCAAATATAGAATCTGAAGCACTGAAGGACAAGACTGAGTGAAGACGAAGTGATAAGGCAGAAGCCAGTAACCAGGAGTTATCAATTTATATTGCCAGTTCCGTGCTTTTATAGGAATGCTTGATGTGCAAACATTTTCCAAAACCCCCCCAAGTTATTCCTCTTCCTGTGTAGTATTTCCTGACTCTCCAGTTCAGTATTCAGGAAACAGGGACACAACACTTTCACTAGGATACCTAATCATAGAAAGTATTTCTTAGGAACATTATTCAAAATGTTCTGCTTGAGTTTACACACAGATTGTAATTGCCTCTTCAGACACTAATAATTTACTCTGAAGTTTCCTTATGGTTTGAACTTGCTGTGTCTAATTTCAGTTTATTTAAGAAGTGATTCCTTAAATCTTTTCTCCACAGTTTGGAGCACATTGTTGGCTGTACTAAGAAATATCTTTGTTGTTTAACTCCAGCAGACAACAGTCAAGAGTACAAAGAACTAAAGGTAAAAAAAATAGTTATCCAGATATTGTAATTACATTTAAGTAATGCATTCAGGAAGCTGCAGATGCAAGAGAGATCCTCCAACTCTAATGCACTGACACGTATAGGGATGCACTCAATGACTAATACAATGTTCAAGTCCTTGGGGGAGTCTCACAAGTCCCTCACAATAAACATATATATTAGCATAGCTCTGGGTTACAGCATTCCATAAACTCAAATGAGAAATTGCAAGTTTTGGTTTTGAACAGAAATTTAAGAATTATCAATGGAGCACTGACAATTCTCATGCAGTGGGAGAGCCACTGAGCCCAAGGCACACTGAAGCACTGGAACAGAAGTTTATTATAAGCAGATCCCTTGTATAAAGTTCATTCCAAGCCCTGAAAATTCCAACGTGCATCCTCTCCTCCATATTACTATATAGCATTTATTGCAGCTTTTTTGCACAGAAACCTTTAATCTTGTAGAAAAAATTAAAAAAAAAATCATTAACAGCAATTTTAAAAAGTATATTTTGAGGTATATTAGTTGATCTAATAAGCCCCACATAAAGGAAATAAATGACTATATATATATTATAAAGCTCTTCACACGATCACAGCAGTGCCTCTAGCAATGTTTGTCTTCAAAATTCCCCGCCAGTGTTCTACTCTAACGCCTTTATTTGCTGTAAATTTGAATCTCTAAAGTGATTTCAAAATGTTATTTTAAGTTCAAGAGCTGCTAACAATCTTTCATCATGAGATGTACTGTTTGAATGTTATCTGCTGCAGGGAATACTGAATAAAAATGGTTTTCTGAGCACCTTTTCACAGCCCCATTAGTATCAGGCCCTGTAGTTTTCATACGACAAATTCCTTAAAACCATATTCATGTTCAGGCACACCAATATTCACAAGAGTGCTATTAACATCCCTTGGACTTTTGTTTAAAAAAATATTAATCTGCAACTTTTATTTTAATCATAAATTGTGTATACTGGCATGTGCTAATAGAAGATGCTAGAAACAGCAAAGTATCATTTTACAGAAAGCAGGGAAAATGGATTCAATCCAAAGATGTCTCTATCTCATTTAGTGGCTGAAATGACTTAACTCCATGAAAAACAAAACTGAAATACATAATATATTCTCTGAAGGAACTGTAATGAGCTTTATAATGAGCAGTGAAATAAATTCACTATGAAACAAACATCTTTATAGCAAAGAGCATACAGATAAGAAACAAAATATTAGGAGACTTGCCTAAACTTGGAAATATCTACCTTCCCTTAGATAGGACACCTCAGAACCCCCAAAAGTCAGCGATGGCAGGCAGTGTGTCTGGTACCTTTTCCTGGTCCCCAAATCCACACGACTCCACACTTGGACAACTGCCCCAGAAACAAACTGTTCCTTGAGTTACAAACATTACCAGATTATCTCAATAAAAGTTCATTATACAGTGTATTTCAAAACTAACACATTTTCAAGCACTCTTTCAATCCTGTATTAAGCTAAATTTTAATTTGAACTACTGACACCTTGTTCCCAACAGATTGCATTACTGTTGAGGCTATGAATATGGGTAGCAACCAGTTCCTTTTTAATTAGGTTCTCAAGACACAACGTGCAAAAAAAACACCTTCCAAATAATCACTTCAGATTTGTGTTATTTGGCTTTAAATTTTGCCATTATCTCAAATCCCAAGCCCAAAGATGCAGAAGTATTCATACTCCAACCCATATGTTTCGCAGCACAAGTGCTGTAACATACTGGTCCCACTGAAGGTATCATGGTCCTACTTAATTCAATGGCAAGTTTCCCATGTCAGTGTATGAGAACTGTCCAGCTGATGATTACCAGTGGGATAAAAAGTATGTCTTTGTCTCTTTGCTGTACAAGACTAGCATGTGACAGAAGGGCTTTGCCAATGGAAAGGTCTGTCCAAGGTCAGCAGTTGTGTTACCAAAAGGTTCTGTTACACATGAGCCAGTAAGAAAATACTGCTGAAAACTACTTTGAGAAGTCATTCTGACACAGCTCAGAGCTGTACAACCTCTAGCCTTCTCTACACTTTACAGAGTTGGTAGTACATAGGTTTTGCTCTTAACTGTAAAAAAATGCTAGAGTAAATATACAGACTGATGAATACATCATTAATAGTTATGAATAGCTATTATAAACCACACCAAAACTGTACTGCTTTCTTTCCCAACAAACACACACTAGAAAACCAGCATGAGATGTTTCCTGGGGAATTTCAGATACACCTTTCGGCTCTATTAGAGTTAGTCCATTTTGGCTCACTAAGAAACACTAGTTAATGTTGCAGCCCATTCTCAGTTTGACTGCTAAAATATTTTCCTTCATCACATCGACACTCTTCCTACAGTAAAGATGTACAAGAAATGGAAAGCCTAAAAGGAATTGGAACCCTTGGGTGGAGGAGAAGAAAATACTGTATTTGTGCTGTATGAAATTCAATTCATTCCAAACTGGGATTTTGTGAAAAGTTAATTACAAAGTCCCATGAACGACCAGCTGAACAACCAAACAGCCCATCTCCTTTAATCTGCATATTCTGACTACCCAGATAACATTCCAGAAGCACTTTAAAGTTTTATATACCACTGTCACACTTTCTCTTTTTAACAGAAGTTTATTGTTTTTAAGCGGCAAGAATTTAAAAATTTTATTCTGGAATCACCCCAGCTTGTGTGCAAAAACCAAAACGGCAGTCCTCAAAATGAGCAAACCTCAGCAAGCTGAATCATATTCAGCAGAAATACTAGAACTGTGCTTTTTATGAGGGTTACAGACTGTACAAAAATGAGCAATAGACTACAACAAAACAGTTCACAAAAGCATTATGGAGAAGCTTTCAAATGTTTGGATGACTTTTAGCTGAATTTGAAACTCATACTCTTGCCTGCTTTTACCAGCACCTCCTGATTTTAAAGAAATACCTCCTTGTGAAAACCTTCTTGATTGCTCACTTGCTTAGTACTTTTGACAAAAGTGTGGAGCTTGGTGAAAACTGCTTAATGAAACCACATGGAACTCAAGACAATCTCCTAAACAGAGAAAAGCAAGATAACTGATTCCTAGGGACATCTGCTGTCATCTCCCCCCACCAAAAAAATCTTAGTGACCTTGAGCTGACTTCCGATTTTTCATTGAAGAAACTGTAAAATGTATAAAGTGAAAGGAAAACCAAAAGCAACCAACTTATACTCCTTGAAAAAAAAAGAATGTTGCTTACAAGCAGCTCTGATTGGTACAGTTGGATTATGACAGAACAGGGTATTGAAAATTCAGTTTTGCAAAGCACTCAACTACATCCTGTAAGGAATGGCTGCTGTGTTTTTTTTCTCATGGCTGCTACAGCATAAGGATAATTTTAATTTTTTTTATTATTTTTAAAGTTCAAGACTTCTGCTTATTACCATTAATATAGAGAAAACAGTAAGTGGCAGATCTGAGTTTTCAAGCTTCCCAGCTCCACCAGTGTTATGTGCACTATAAAAATGTCTAAATTCTGAATGCTATTTTATCAGTGAGAAATTTGTGACCACCAATATGCCAAAACACCAACCTCACATTTACCATTTCACTTGTCCAGTAAGTTGATAAACCTTTCTCTTAGCTTTCTGATCTGCCTGACCATGTTCATTTCTGTCCTGGTGTAACTCACCTGCCTCAATAAACCAAGTTTATTGTGTAACAATGTAAGCAGAGTGGCTGGAGTCCTTCTAGGCTGGAATTACATCCTCAAGAATTCCTAACATGGGAGGGAGCTGGCAAATTTAGCAGACTAAATACATACCAGCAGTTTAAAATAAAACATATGAAATGGATAAAAACAAAAAAGAAAGAAAAGATGATAGCATAGAGAGCTCAGGGGATAAGAAGTTAAGGAGTAGCTTCAGAAAGAAAAACTCTGTCACTTTCCCATACATGCCAACAGCCTAGTTATTTTTAATCAAAAGTGTTTCTTTCTTTCTGTCCTGCCCATCACAAAAATGTTCAAGTGGCTCAGGACATTTTAATATAGTTAAGGGAATTTTTCTGCCAGCTGTTTTCAGATGCTGGCACTTAAATCTGACAGAAAAATTGCACTGAACTTCATGATTTTATATATTAGTAATGTGACTACTTTCACTGTACTGCCAAGGAAACTACATTCTCATCCATTTTCTACCAAATGTACAAATATCCATGGAAATTCTTTAGATAGAAATATTGGTTTTGTTCATCATCAATTAAGTTAGTGTTGATGGATGCTATACAAACTGTTCTCATGAAAAAATGAATGCTGGTGTATATTGGTATATAATGTATCAAAACCTCATTTGGATGAAACCAGGACAAATTAGAACTGAGAAGACCACCCAGACAAGAGGTTCAGAACATTTGGCTTTCTCTGCCTATGGGTAGCTTATTTTATTTGTTCAATTTTGAAGTAACATTTTGATAAAATTATGGAACTCACTTTCCAGTTCAGACTGTTCCCCATAATAAACTCCCATCTACAAGCAATGTCTCTGTAGAACTCATTGCAGCTCCAGCAGGAATTAAGGGGAAGAAAGTAGAAAAGAGGGTAGAAGCAATTCCACAATGAGCACCTTCCTTTCCTGTACCTGAGCAGCAGCTGAGATGCTTTACCCACAGAAGGCAGATAAAGCAGCTGTCCAACAACAGGACTGTGGTTTGGAACTTCTTGTACAGCTACATAGCTCTAGCAATAACCATACCAAGCTAGCAAGGATAGCCTCAGGCAGCTCCGGTCTAGGGATGGTCTAACAGGTGAAGAGAAACTGAAGAGTGAGAGGCAGGTTTTATAAATCATAACTAACTCTTCTCTCTCCAGTCCACTCATCAGAATTACCTACAAAACATACACAAAATGTAGACAAACTAAGGGCTTTGTAACCTGGGAACATGACAGGTTACAGTGGGGAATGCCACAGTTCAGAAATGCACTCAAGACTGACGTAGATCTGATATAAATTCCACATAATCCCTAATTTGCAACCCACTATACATAGCTAGAAGTATACCTTAAGATGTTGTGTTACTAGAAATATTCCAAGATCCTCCATGGCTTTGAATTAAGGACCTGCTTCAGAATAAACAACTGTAAAAATGACCTTGGATTCCATGAATATGTCTTCAATATCAAATTATCTCAATAAAATATTTATATACTTCCACTTAAAAGAACTGAAACTTTTTGGCAATCAGAAGATGTTCTTTTCTCCTCAAGCAGTTTTTTATATAAACAAGCATCCACTTGGCTGGATTTTTGACTGATCAGAGGAAGTTAATGATGTGGGAAAGGGAAACATCACAGCGGAACCAACTAATAAGAGACACTAAAGCCAAGTCAGACAGGGAAATAGATTGTAATAGGTCTGCAGTGTTTGTCATGCCAAATCAATCTAGAATTATAAACAGCCAGTTATCTCTGATCAAAACACCTGTTTAATGATTTTTTCTCTTTCCTCTCTTCTTCTTGACATCAATTTCACACTGCTCAGAAGGCCTTTCCTGGCATAACCTCCACCCAGTTGCACTAGCACACAAAGCATTCTTCATTCACTGAGATGCAACTTACCCAAATAGTTGTTGCTCTTTGACATTTCAGTAATGTTGATTTTAGTAGCTCCTTCAGGAATTTCCACTATCTTGTGGTAGCCAAGATTTGTTAGTGTGTGTTTGAAAACTCCAGATACAACCTTGCAAGCAGTGTTGTCCCCTCCACATATTCCACACTTGTCAATCACCTTGTCAGAACCCAGATAGTCGTCACAGCCAATGCTCTGCAAAATAAAGTAAGATTTCTTTTTCCAAGATCTTATAACTTCAGATTTCAGACATAACAACTGAGAATAATATCACTTTCAGAGAATAATCAATTCTGAAATGATTTTTTGAATTAGCATTTCAGCAATGTCTTCTGTATGGAAAAAGGCAATAAAAACCAAAGCATTCGCAGACTCAGTGTTTTTGAGTTAGCCAACAGGTTTTTACATCCTGCCAGCCAAAATCCAAGAACACATCATGAGCAGTAATGCATTGATCATGCTGATTGCACACTCCTCAGCTGAAAGAAAAGAACCTCTGAACCGCATAGTTCGCACAGCTGCTGCTCAGAAAAGAGGTGGACAGCTATGATTTTGTGAAGATTCAAAATGGGCTTTTTACAAAAGCAGAACTACTTCACCTATAGTCTTGTCCCAATCTCCTCTAAAACTGAGCACTCAGCCTGTTCTCACCAAAAGCGGTATCTGAGAAATCTTTATACTGCATCTAGACAGTTACAGAAGAAATCCACCTGTTCATCGAGTAGAAGATCTTCAACCCACTCAGTAACACACACCTGGATAGGATAGTTTAAAACAAAATCATTTCCTAAAATCATAGAATTGTCTGAATGTTGGAAGGGGACCTTGAAGATGATCCAGTTCCAGCCCCTCTGCCATGGGCAGGGAAACCTTCTACTAGACCAGGTTGTGCCGAGCCCCATCCAACTTGATCTTGATTTGTACAGTCAGCTTCCCTAAGCTGAGATGCCAATGGAATCCTGGATGACTAGGGATATAACTGTGTTTTTGCAAAAACAACACTGCTGTCCATTTTTTCTAACAGTTTAAAAAACAACTTATCTGAGATAAATCAGCTTCTGTTTTGTGACAACACAGAAAACACCTCAGCAGCTAGCCAGGGAAGAGATTTGATGTCCTGGAATTTTGATACTGGTTATGGCCTAAGTATAGCCCGGAGATAAGTAGGAATTTGTGACTGGCTGGCAGCTAATCAGCATACAGACAAACCACACTCAATTTACTTCTGGAGTACAGGCTTAAATTTGACTTGGCTAGTGAGGAAGCTTCAGATCCTTAGGAGACAGCTTTAAGATAAGCAGCAGATATTTATTATACCTTGAATCTCATGACAATACCTTTAAATTATTAATGAGCAGAAAATCAGCTGCATATAATTAAGAACTCTGTATTCCTCAGAATAAAATTTGGTTTTATTTGTGAAAAGGGTAGAAATACCCAACTCAGGGCTTGCTGTTAACAGGCATCATTGTACTTATGCACTGGAGACAAGACATTCCCCTACACCCTTTAAAAACATGGCACAGCTGATCTAGCAAGCACCAGGATGTACAAGAAAGAAACCCCTGCAACCCACACACCCCCCAAAAATTACACGGGCTACTTCATGACATTGCATGAACCATTTTATCCAGCCACTTTTACACAAGGACACTGGGGGTTACAACACAGTGAGCTTGTCAGAATACCAGACATCTGGGGCTTCACTCCTATGGTATTCCATTGATAGCTTACTCAGGAGAAAGATCTGAGAGTGATCAACAAAGGAATTCCAGCAAGAACTACAAAAATCATAAAGTAGTAGGACTTCACAGTAAGACAACTAGAGTTTGGCTTTATTTACAGCCATTGAAGCCAGCAGTAGTGTGTTCTTCAACTTCAGCACATCAATAGCAATACTGGAAAATCAATCAAAATTTCCCAATCCTCAAAGAAAACATAACTAATTTCTGTCACAGCTTTTAAAACTAAATTTTATTGTTCTACTTCACCGTGTCCCATAATGAGATACAAGAATAATGATGTCCACAAGGTGGCACTTACAATCCTTATGAAATCAAAATGTAGGTCTTCGCAAAACAATAAAAAAAATTTAATTTCTTACCCCTAAACACAAAGTTTATATTGCACTTCTTTTCAAATTAGCCTTTACCATATGAGTAACAACTACTGCTACTTTGTTACCAGTAATGCATTCTTAAAATTTATCAGTCAATCCAAGGATTTCTTTTGCTTTGGAATGAAATAAAATTGTTCTACTAAACTGAAATGAAAAAGAAATCTCAAACTGTTTCTTCTTACATCATAACTTTTCCTTGTCTGGTGACCAGGTGGACTTAATTTATCAATCATAAATAAATATTTTAATCCAAATCCTGGTGTCTCTCCTCCAAAGAAATCCTCATTGACTTCAAAGTTGGCATCAACTGGAAATTTGGCAAGTCACAGAAGTTGGCCTCTTTATGGATTTGACAGGGCAGAATTATATCAATTCCACAGTCTTCACAATGCAAAATTTACTAACAAATTTAAAAGACTTTTGGATTTAAGTGTGTCAAACAGAAGTATGGGGTTTTTTTCCCCATTCACTTGAATTTTTGTGTAAAATTAAATCACTTCCACTGAGTCTGTGGAAATGAGAAAGATCAAGTTAGGAAGCACCTGAGAAAATTTTATGTACACAAATCTTCGGGGCCATGGTGATTGGTGGTGATACCTAAAAAGCAACTGCCACATCTATCTTCATTAAGGGCAAGGATGACCTGAGGCTCAGTTGCAGGTTGGTCACCTTAACAGCCCTCAGAAAGACTGCAGAGCCAATCCTCATGTGTTGGGACTGCCTCTATGGGGGCTTCCTCTATTGGGAACTCATCTTGGTCTCTGTGGGGACCACCCCCTGTCCATCCACCTGCAGCCATCCAATGGGTGGAGGAGCCTGGGTCTGAGAGCAGCCCCATGGGCGAAGCCCAAGTTCAAAAACCACTCTCCCTGGAATAACCACTCCTTTATTCCAGACGCTTCTATCCCTTCTATGTTCAGTGATAGGTGCATATTGGTCGTCTCCTCCCTTGTTGTACCATAATTGGCCCCATGTCTCAGTGTTCCGCCCTGTACCTTCTACCCCATTTGCTATTGTCCCGGGCACCACCCCTCTCTTCCCTTCCTTAAAAACCTCTACACACCCCGGTTTCGGGGTCGATCCGGTGGGATCCGCCCCTGTTAATAAACCCCTTGCGTGGTCCTCGGATTGGCCTCCTCGCAGTTCTTTACTCCTCGGTGACTATTTGGTCCTGCCATCAGCGCCTCCCTGCCAGGGGAGCGTGCACCGACCGCAAGCGGCAGCTTTGACGCTCCGACGCCGGCACACGCGGACGTGGCGCGAGCGCTCCGACGCAGGCACGCGCTGACGCGGCGCGTGGCTCGTGACTGTGAACTGGTCGCGCGGCTGACCGCCCCAGGGGCCGACGGGGCTTCGGGGGCCGGGACGACCCCAGCCGGCGCGATACTCATGGAAGTTATTTCCAAACATAGGAAGGACAAAAGAAACCAAAAAGAAGATTGGGATCAACCATCATGGATGTACCAAGGTCAAGCTGTGCCTGAACAAGCTACTTTCAATGACAAGTTCAGCACATGAGTGGAGAAGAAGGGATGTTCTGTGCCTTGACTTTAACGAGGCCTTCAGAGTCTCCCTCAGTATTCTTAAAGCCACACTGGAGAAATTCAGACTGGGAAAGTTGACAATAAGGTAAGCAGTCAACTCACAGACATGCTGCTCATGTAATCCTTTCCCTCCAGGCAGGAGGTACAGCAGATTAGGAACAAGGAAGCACATATTGCTTTGGCATCTGAAAGCTCTGGCTCCTCATCTTTTGGAATTACAGTTTGCATTAGTGGACTTAGAGTCCTTTCACAGACAGTCAGTTTTTGATATTTTTACCCCAATGTTTGTTTCTTGCCTTTGATAAATCTCTCTCCTCTCCACTAAGAAGGACACTAGTTTTTCTGGTTTTTCCCTCCAAAGTCTGAGTCTGCCTAGAGATTGGCTGGATGGCTCTCTCCCCAAAGTGTGAAAAAGCTGAGCATATTAATACTACCTTTCTCTAGCCACTGTTAAAACCTTTGACTTTCATATATGATCTTACAGATTTAACTACTACAATTAGATAAACATAATTCATTTCTCTCCATCTGTGAAGAATATTAAATGAGACACCAGTGACAATGTTATGACTGCTAGAGGGTAATAGCCAGCACGTGCCGTTTCAATAGAGCAGCAGGGGAATGCCAGCACACAGCCTGTGTTTGAAGCATTTTACTGTACAGATATCAGTGCAAGGTTTGGTGGTGTATGTTCTTCAGTGGAAACCAAATCAACACAGTGAGGAACCACGGCTATACTCAAGCAAGAGGTACCTTCAGAAAACCTCCAAAGGCAGAGCACAACAAAGCCAGCAGAGTCTGCTTGTCTCACTTCAGTGTCTCACATGTCTTCAAGGTTGCAGCCTAACCCTCATTTGCTCTACGAATCAAAGGAGCAATGTTGAGAATTTACATTCAACCACAGGATAACAAACAACATTCTAATGGCTCTCACTTGATTTGTGGTTAGCTATAACCATAATTTTTACCCAAACATTTGATCCTCCTTTGGCTTTCAAATATTTCCTGCTGTCCACAGACCTAATGCTCACAAATCTTTGATGTTATTTACAGCTCCTGACGATTAGATTGTGGTCACATCCAGATGTGGTCCACTTAATTAATCACAGACTTTCTTACCTGTACAATAGCTGGTTTCATTACCTATCTGTGCTTTATGCTGAACTTCATTTAGTCAGATAAGTTTCAGACAGTAAGAAGAAGCAAGCTATTCATTTTTGATAACCTGAAGAATTTGAATTACATTTATAGTATGCAAATATGCACCAGTTTAGTGGAAAAAAGCTACTCACGTGAAGACAGACTCTTTCACTAAGCTATTTGATAGTTTCTTACTGGCTAAAAAAATTACTTGAGAGAAAAAAGGTTTTATTCTTGTTACAGTGGAAAAAGTGAAGCCATCCAGGAAAAGTAATCAGGTGAAAAGATGGTCTTAGAGATATCAACTAGTAACAGCTAATAAAAAAGGATTAAACAATCTAAAGTATGCATCTCACACTGACACCTCTGACAAAAAGGAAAACAACTTCACTCCTGTTGTTTTAAGGAAAGATACCGTAAATGGGTAGCTCTCCCATACACAAACCCAGTGTAAGGTCTATGAAATCTACCTAAACCTCCAGCAATGCTGCAGCAATAAAGACCTGAAATACAAACAGACCACTGCTGGCTGTCACCTAACAAAGTCAAGAGAGCTATTCAGCACTGAGACCCCACTCTACAGAGAGCTTATTAAAGGAGTTTACTCAAGTGTTTTGAAGTGGCTGTGTTAGCAGCATTTAAGAGTGAAGAAGATGAAGATGCCTTATCCTGCTATGTACATTCCACTGGCAAACACACCTAGAAGGTGAGTGCAGGGCTGGTGGGCGTGTCCCCATTTGATCCCATACAGTTCAATCAGCAGCTCTCATTTCTTCCTGGGTTAGGAGGAATCTGTCTTACCCATGCCCAGGAGCCTCTGGGCCCTGAATCCAACCATGGGCCCATGACCCTACACAAGGAGAGTAGTTTCACCATGCCTGGACCCTGGGCCAGGCTGTTCCCATACATACCTGCTGCTAGACCACTCACAAGCACATGCAGCGTCCTGGGGCTTCAGTTTTGAGGTTCTGTACTTTCAAGCTAATCATATTGCTTACATTCACTACAAATGGAAATACTGGGATAGAAAAAAACACCAAAGATATCTCAAATTGAAAGTTTGACTTTTTTTTTTGTTATCTGAACATTAAATTTGCAGCCTGAAAGTTCTAATGTTCAAGAGGTAGAACAGGTTCAAATAATATATGCACCTCTAAAATGCACTAATTGCTTTTTCATTTCAGACAATTTAAAACTGCAAGGATGGTAAAGCTGCTCTAGTCCAAAAGCAAACTAAATCTAAACTGAAATAAGTATTCCTAAATCACACATTAACAAAGCACTCACAACTGCCTGCATATACTGATCTGCTGCAAATATGCCAGATTACTTGATATCCCAGATTCAGCAAGAGTAAGCAAACTCTATGCTTCTATTTATACAACTCTGGAAAAGCAGAAAACCATTTCAATATCTAAGGTCAGATACCAACTCCACACAATACAGTTCTTTAAGAAGGGTATCTTCTTTGCTAGAATTTGTACACAAAGTGCTTATTTATGATGTGGATCATAAGGCCAAGTCTTTGAAAATGCAGACAGGGCTTGGATATACAGATGTACTGAATACAGTAGCAGTGCAGTCTGAAAATTCATGAAATGATTCTCCAAATCTAGCATAAATTGACCTTGTTGGCAATGACAAGAAACAGTTAAACAAAATAATACAATTCACGTAGCTGATGTTAACTCTATGTCTTTTTAAAACACATCTAAGTGGCTAAAGCTAATGCATGTCAGCACCACCCTGATCATATTTCAGTGTAATTGTTGGCAAGTAGCATCATGCCCATTTCAGGACTAAATGAAAGGTCGCCACAATTCTCTTCAAAGGAGTGGTACTTCAGAGAACAAGTGTAAAACCCGATATAACCTAACCAAAGTTAGAGCTTTCTCTAACACCACACACTGACTCCCTGCTGACCCCAAAATTCTGCATTTTAATTCTTTCCTGAGTTTTCACAATACCTACCATTATTATTTTCTGGTTCACGAATGTCATAAAGATCATAAACAAACAGTAATAACATTTGAAGCCAACCTGAGGAAGAGAGTGAAGCACACAAATAGTTTCAGTTATGACTGATGTTCAGAACAGCCTCCTGAGCACTCACAGGCACTCACCTCTCCCACACAGCAATGAGTCACTGCTTCCACAGCAAGTATTTAATGGTTTCAAGAGAAGTTCTATGGCATGGTGACTCTTTGATGCTGTTTTTGTCCTGCCCTTTAGGAACAGGAGATGGAAAAGATGCCAGTCCATTTTTCTATTTGAATGATGCAAAAATACCATCTATTTATTCTGAAAAATCAGAAGTGGCAGAGCAGCGACTCCACAGTGCAGGAGACAACTCCAATGGCACAGCCTGGAATGGAAGCCTCCGTTCAATACTATTTTCTCCATCCTTGGTGCTGAACAGCTACACAGTATCACCCCAATTAACACCCATTTAAGCAACATGGGCGGTTCACCCAAATAAACACAATTTATGTATTTACACAAATACAAATGCATTCTCTTCTCACTGTATGCAGCTGTAACTGCATACTTGCAAATACTTGCAAAGAAGTCTTTCAAACTTACAGACTCACGTTTTCTACTTTTAAATTTTATTCTTGCAAAGCTCTATTTGAGCTTGCAGTACTGAAACACTAAAGTTATGCCTGTCTGTAGTGGTTTGGTTCAAAATGCCCATTACTTACTTATTTTCCTTCTGTGAGATAAGAACCAGGAGAAAAGCAAAGCAGGCACAAAACTTAAACCTTAAAAGCATAAAGAAGTTTATTAACAGAACTAAAAGGCAGGAAAAAAAAAGTTAGACTAAACCCTCAGAACACTTCTCCTCCCCCCACCTTCTTCCCTCCTCCCACCGACAACGTGAAAAAACAACCCTCAAGGTTTTCCAGAGTCAGTTTACCATCTCTATAATAACCTTTCTCAGTCCACTTAGGGAGAGGAGTCTCTCTTGCTCATGCTATGGAGACATCTCCACACGAAAACAGTTAAACAGTTCTATTGTGGCTCAGTGTCACAGCAAGGCCGCCCGGAATGGTTTCTCCTTGCCTGTGAAAGTCCCTTCCCTCAGCTTGCAGCTTTCCCCACAACTGCTTTCGAGGGTTAATTTCTTTAGCTAATGGGGTACCATTTTAAGGATGAGCTGTTCAGAAACAAAAGTTCTCTTTACCCATCTGTGGGTGCATATTCATCTCTAGGAACAGAGGCCCTCCTCTTCTCCAGCAGCGAGAGGGTCCTCATCTCCTTCAAAACAAAAGTTCTTTTCACCTGTCTGTAGGTGCATCTTTATCTCTAGGCACAGAGGCCCCCTTCTTCTCAGGCAGCAAGAGGGTCCTCATCACCTTCAACTGAAAAGGCACAGAGGCCTTCCTCTGGGAGCGAGAGAGTCTACATCACTTTCAACTCTCTCTGTTAAAACTTCTCAATAAATCACAGCTACTTCAGTAGTTGCTTAATGCAGCACAGGTACTTCTACCCATGGTTGCGGGTTTGAACGCTCTGCCCCCCCCCCCATGCTTCATGAAATTACAACGGGTACACTGATATATATTACAGTCCATCACCACAGCCTTACAAGAGAATTTCAGCTTCCAGGAGAAGCATCTCCTCTTTCTCCTCTCTCAGGGTTTCAGCTCCTCCTTCTTCGCTGACTTTGGTGTCTCTGTGCTGTTTATTTCACGTGCCTTCATCTGTCCTTTTCCTCTGACTCGGGAGAGGATTGATGTCTGCAGGCTTCATCTGTTCTGGAGAAATCTTACAGCACTAAAAGAGTTAATCTCACCCGGCCTTGCAGCTGGAATTCGCTTATCTCTCCTTGCCGGGCAGCAGCAGTGGGTGAGGGGGGGCATGGCCCGTCCGGAGCAGCTGAGGGGGCCTGGCCCGCCCGAAGCATGGCTGGGGCCGGAGCAGGGCTGGGGGGGCCGGGCCGGGCCGCAGATGGAACAGGGCCGCTCCAGGGTGGTCTCCTGGCCGGCCCAGCAGGGCCGAGCAGGGCCCGGCCCTGCTGGGCCGTGCCCCGGGCCTCCCCCAGTTACCTGTCTGAAGGCCGGAAGTCAGAGAGCGCTTCCCGGGCTCTGTTCGTTCTTAACTGTGTATCACAGAGGCGTACCAAGCATTCCAACTAGCCAGTTGATTGGTTAGGTCAGGTCTAGAGGAAACTGTAAGCACCTCTTTGCAAAAAAATCACTTCCGAGGCTGAAGGAGTCTTCCTCAAAAACTCAAACTGTGCTAACCCATGACACTGTCTGATAGAAAATAATAGCCCTCAAAACATAAAGTTGGGGACAGGGGAGGAGTGTTTTGCAAATGCCCTGCAAAACATGGAATCTGAATGTTCTGGAGTTTTACATATTCCTGTTGACCAAAATTTAGGAAAGGAGGCAGTGCACCCTAGCCCTGTTACATGAGTTAAGTACAAAGTCCATTTAATATTCAGGCATCTGGATTTCTGGCTGTACATCAATGCTGTAGAGGGAGGAAATGTGCAAATCCAAGAGGAAGAAGACCACAAGAGCAGAAGATGTGACGGCACATAAAGCTCCTTCCAAGTGTGTGACTGCATCACAACTGGCAGAAATAGGAACACCCATTTCCTATGAATATAAGAAATATCTGTGAAAATTTCTTTGTGGAAGACTCCACACAGCTGCAGATCACTTCTCTTCAGGATCTCATGTAGCCCTAAGTATTTATCAGACTTTTTAGATTAATCTTAAAAGAGATAATCCTTTGCTCTTCAGCCAGCAAGAACTGGATTTAACTAGTGCTTGGTTCTGAACACAGTGTTGCTGGAAGGTTTGTGCCAAGTCCTGTGCTGATTGTTCAGAAACATCCCTTCTGATTAAAAAAATAAAAGTACATTTACTCTCATGTGGAACAGTATTTCCAGGAGGTGCTCCACTACCTGTTCAAGCTCTTCCTTGCTACTCTTGCAACCAAGGTATGAAGTAGATTCCCTTGGCTCACATTCTTCACTCTGTTTTACTGTTCCTGTGTTTAAAGGAGTTTTGCCCAAATAAGCCCTTGTCTATGCAGCACAACAAAACACTGTTCTAAATACATCTGCTTTACTGCAGTGGGAAGTTTTCTCTACTATATGATCTTCACCTACTTGTGAGAAATTATTTGCAGAGAGAAGTTACCTTTTTACAGTGGGAGTTTGTGGTGACAGACATGGAGAGAATGCCAGCACTCCACCCCTACTTGTAGAGCTTGTGTGAAGAGGGGCAGAATAACATTCTGGAAAAACACTTAACTAAAATTATCCCTCTTTCTATAACAATGAGTATGATTCATATAAAGATAATAGTTACATAGAACAGTGTGTTTTTAGACAAAAACAAGCCCTCCTTTTCACTTGTTTTAATAGACTTCTTACATGGCACTAATCAGTTTACATAATTTTGAGCAGTCATGCTCAAACACTATCAAATAATGAAATTTATGTTTTGAGTGACATTTTTGCAGCCAGAAACAAGGGAGTTTGGTTCTTTATAATTTGTCTATTCTACTCTTTGATAAAGTCCAATTCTTAGGATGCATATTTTCCTACTCAGAATTGTAGACCAAAATCCCTTTTCTAGGCTTCTAAACCTATTCAGACAAGAGTGAAGCAGTTTCTCACATAAAACCAAAACTTAAGAATGGTCTTTCTCTAGATAATGCCACTGAATGTTCCAAGTTCCTTCCTCAGCTACCTGTGTATATGACTGCATGAGGCTTGCATAGGGATTTAGCAGCTTGTATTACAAAAGAGGTATTCTTGAAACCTAAGGATTTTTTAAAGTTGCTACTTTAAAAAATTTTTTTAAAGTTTTAAACATCTCAAAGTAGACATGAAAAGGTAAGAAATACTAGAATTCACAGTGATTTGACCTTTCTATCACTAAAGATCTAAAATAAATTCCCTTTGAAAATTTTCAACATTTTTCTATATTTTAGCAGTTTCTTAATACTTGCTGGATCAAGACAATGGTCAGGTATAAGCAATATTCTGTATTTAGTATCTCGACATAGTTCAATGCTGCAGTCCTTTAAGTATTTTTTATTTCTGTTAATCAGAGAGAAGATGTGCAAACCATCAGGGGCAAGGCCCCTGAGTAATGGAAAACTGTATGCCTTTCTCTGTTTTGATTGGTTTACAAGTAAGGAAAAAAACGGAGCCTAGTGCCCTCCTCAGAAGAGTATGTTCAGCTTCACTGTCGTGTCAATAATGACTTCATTCTTAATTTGCACTAGAAATTCCTGGCTTTTAGTATTTTCTAGCTAATGTGAAGATATTCAGGTTAGCAAAAAAAACCCCAAGTATGAAGAGCTCCAGAAGAATCTCAAAGCAGGGAATGAACAGGCCCTTTGAATGATTAGAGCCAATCACCAAAACTCTCCCACTATCCTACAAGAACACAGAAACATGAAGTCCTTGCAAGTCACATCAAAGGTCTGTTATTCAAAGGCATCAATAATGGGTGCATAAGAGTGATCCTAAAGCCAGGAAAAATGTATACTATTTTGTCAGAATGTGTTTCAAGGCTGCATTTTTACTTTGAGGCACAAAGACTTCCTCAGTCAAACATAATATCTTTCTGTCATTTAGTAGTCCTTTATTGAATATGCTTAGCTTCCTTCCTGAAATTTAGCAGGTCTAATTCCTATGTCAGTCAGTTGCACTACATGCCACATCATCTTCAGTTGAGAATAGCACTGGGTAATTTCTGCCAATGACTTGGAGATCTTGTACTGAGACAATGACAATCATTTCCTCTTCACAATCTCCATGAACTCTCAAATTTTATGGACTTCACTCAATCATTCTCACCCAAGTTATTGGTTTTCCAGACTGAAATGTTCAGCCTATGGAATCCTGACATGTTATTCCATTTCCTTGTCATCTTTGTTGGCTTAACTGCGCCTCCTATACTTCTGAACGGTCCCACCTAAGCCGGGGAGGCCACATTTGAGATGCACACGTGCCACAAGTGTGTTTGTCCATCTATACATACTCATACCCAGAAACACACACAGAACAACCTGCTCTGGTTTTCACTGCTTTCTTCATTCCTAGCTTCTTTTGTTTTGAGTCATTATGTTCCTTTCAACAGACTCATTCTCCTCCTTTTCTAATCTCATTCTTTGAATATCCCTTACTTTAGTGCCTGTGCAGGAGGCCGTTACATCTAATAGTTTTAAAAAGCTAATTGCTTTTAAGATGTTTTTTAGGAATGCACATTTTTCAGAAGTTCAGTCCTGGTTTAAATATCATTATAGGCTCTGTGCAGACAGAGCCACAACCACATTCACAGTGTTTTCTCAGGATGGAACTCATTAAAGGTTTGGTTAATTTTGGCAGGCTAAGCAAAACTGGTATGCTTGCAAACAAATGCAATTGCACCACTTTCACAACTGACCCAATCATTTCTGAGTTCAGCCCACTGCTTTCCCTCATATCATTCTTACTATATTGTTTGCTCTAAAATGTTTAGAGAAGGCAACTCCTTCTGCTACTACCTTTCTTCAAATCACTTAAGAGTTCTTGATCTCAAACACTGTTTCCCTGTCTCACTAGAACTACTTCTCAACATCTTTTTTCTTCTTTTTTTGGACATCTTGACCGGTCAAAATAGATATGAAAACTGCAAGCAGTTTTAAAAGGTGAAATTTTTCTCCTGAGCATCATCCATTTTAGAATGCCCTGTAAAAGCCACAACACTTGGATTCTTTTCTGGGTTTTGAGATAGCCAATCTAACTTTTCCCAGAGCACTAAAGTTCAAAGACTTGCAGTTAGATTCAACAAGTTCTTCAAACAATTTTTTTGCTATAGCAAAGACAATCACAAATGCAAACTCAAATTTTATTTCCTTTGGCTTTCCTTTGGTTGTCAGTGAAAGGGAAGAATCAAGCTGGGTAAATCAAGGGCACCTGAGAATTACTGAAAATCTCCTTACTGTAGACTTGACAGTTGTTCAAATACAAAAAACTGAGTTTAAATTTTGTTATGTCAAATATCATCCGAATGTCAAACACAAAGATGCCCCCTTTTAAAGCAGGAAAACAGCTAAAACAAATGTAATACAGTGTCTCCCAGATGACTAGAAAATGGATATATATGCAACACAGATTTCAGGAATGTTACTTTTCTGTGTTGCCCACAGTCACCACATAGCCACCATGTATTTGCTATGCCCTTTGTACCTTCATTACTACTTGAACAAAAATCCTGCCACTAGGATTTAAACAGTTTAATTTGATGATGGTTCCTGTAAACACTTTACATACCGGTGTTCACACTATGAGTACCTACAACTGCACCACAGCCACTGCCTGCTCCTGGAGCTGCATCCAGGGCATTCACACAAGGAACTCATCCATTTATTTGGCCACTGCAGTTTTGTCTGCTCATGTTTATAAGCAGAGAATACATAAGAAAGAAGCATCAAAGTCTGAGCCAGGTTACCTTCCCAGAGAGGGACATATGTTACACAGGGGGAGACAGAGGGGACTGGCTGTGTTCTTAACGTGATGAAATGGACTCTGAGGCACATCTGTCACCTGTCTGCTTTCAACCCTTACATTCCCCAAGCTCCAGAAGATGAGAGTTCATGGTTCTGTGTCTTTTAGGCATTTCTGTTTCCTGGATTGATATACTGGAGAGGGAAAAGGAACAAGTTCTGAGTAGTCATCTAAACATGGGTCAGGTATTCAGATTTTTTCAGCAAAGATGAATTAGAGGTCAGAATATTAAAAGAAAAAAAAGTTGTTTCTCCGAATACTTGAAAAAGAATTTTGACAACAGCATTTTCTTTTCAAACATAAGGTTGAAACATTTGAAAAATAAAGGTTGAAAAATAGAGATGTTGTCATTCTGTGTCTCACCGATTACATAACAAAGGACTGTGTATCAAGTTTTATGACTAACTGGGTGAATGACAAAAGATAATGGAAATGCAGGAGTTAATTTTGTCTACTTGAATCTTGGGGGTTTTATTTCCAAGTGCTTTTTCTCATGATACCAAAAAGGGCAGAGTTTTTGTGTTATGTGGATACTCCCTCACCTCCCCAAACTCAGAAAGCAAGAGGTCTCAGTGAAGAATCATTTTATATAAATAAGGACAAAGGAAACTGGAAATTACTAACTGGTTTCAGACATTACTAGCATTACAACTCTTGTGACCTGGTCTAACATACAGTAAATGCAACTCTTAGAAGCAAATTTGTAGGAAAATGAAATATGTGCCAACTTCTGCAGAATCCAATTCATAGTTAAGTACCACTGCATCCCATCACTGCTCCCGAGAATACACAAACCTTTCTAAGCCACACAGAATTCTCAGCTGTTTTTGTTCTGTAACAGATTTACAAGTTTTAACTGCTTGGTATGTGTAAATAAAAGTCCCTATGGGTATATACAAGTATTAACAAATACTTGCATCTTTTGCAATTTCAAAGTTAAAATGAAGAAATATTTCTGAAAAATAAGAGACAATATATAAAAGTGTCCCAGTGTAATATTCCTGTAAACTTCTGACTGTTCCATGCTGCTTAATAATACAGAAGTCAAGAATAGAGACTATGTGAGGGACCCTTGAGAGGGGAGAAATTAGATTCACTGTCTTTCTAATAATTCCCTATGTGAAAAGAACTCTAGCTCTTGCCAACAGACTAGTCCCAACTGGCTTTATACTAGGGTTGTGTTTATTCAAGTGCTCTCCTTTATGAAGGAAAAACTTGGCTTTATTTCAAGGTAAAGAAATAAACCTCCAAGAAGCAAAATATTTTAAGGACTGATGTCTGATCTTGAAACAGCAGCTAACATAGCCAGAATATATCTGTGCAATAAACACTTGCTCATTAGTCCTCTCTTTCAACTGCATGTATTTCTTTTTATCCACGATGTTGCTCACAAAAAGGGTAGCACAGAATACAGTGTTCTCTATTATTTCCTGGGACAACTTTAATTTTAAATTCCTTTAATTCTAATAAATTTGAAATTCAATAACATGTGTTTGGGGTTTTTTTTCCCCTCCAGGGGTTTAATTATGTCTGTTACACTTGGAACTGTGCTACCAAGAGCTGTGAGGTGCATGGCCCCAACAGCAGCAGCACCCAGGAACTTGATATCTCAGGAATCTCCTCTGAACCCAGGGACCACTGTAACCTGTGCTTCACCCTGCACTGCTCACTGACACTTGGCTTACGTCTTTACTTCCTCTCCACCTTGGTGCACCCACCTTTGAGACTACTTGCACTGATAAAATTTCATGCCCAAAAGAAAGAAATACAAGCAGAGCTGGTAACTATAGTAATGACTAATATTTTCAAATGCTTTCCAATAATATCGCTGTTGCTTTCAGATGGTTATAGCTCTGCCAAAACTTAACAACCCACACTGAAAACTTCCTTGCCAGGGACTTTAAACAAGCTGAACATTTCTTTTCAAAGAAAATAAACAGCAAAAATAAGTTTGGTTTTTTTTCCAAAAACTAGGATTAAATAAAATTGTGTGTTTTGCAAATATTTTTAAAAGAACTTATAACAGGTTTATTCAGAAATGCTTGTTCTTTTCTTTTTAAGATCAGGGGCTCAAAATTGCCAAGGAGACTGAGACAGTATCAAGGATGTGATCCTTTCTCTTATTATGAAAAGATGCCCATGTCTAGTCAAGATTTAAAGCCCTGAGTATCACCATGGCATCTGGTCAACACACAGAAGTTAGGGATTGGGCAGTACAACACTGAAAAAACCCTGGTCATACTGTGCGTGCTCCAAAGTTTCAAGTAAGTTCCAGCCTCAGCCTACAATTGCTACTGTCATGACAGAGAGTGCAGGGAAACAGCCACTGAAGCAGCTCAGAAACTGTGTATTCTACTGTACACAACTGAGGAACATAGAGTCAGTGTGTGACAAGGACACAAAGACACACTGGAGCACAGCGTACAGGAGACACATTTTCCCAGCACAAAAGAGGACAATGGAGGAGAGGATGAGTCATTTACAGCCAGAACCTTCAGAAACTGTACCAAAGAATCCTGAGTCTTAACACTTCAGCTGTTCAGAAAAGAGCTGATATCCAGCAGCTTTTTATCTAATGACTTCTAAACACTTGCGGGCCTTCATGAGAGTGAAGGTGATTTCCTGATGAAACCTCTTGGAGAAGCAGGAGTTTACAGCTTTCCTTCTTTAAAAACCAAGAAAGCTTTTATGACTGTTCCAAATACCGGAAAATTACAATATTCAAGTACAATCTCTCAGTAAGCTCTCAAACTCTCTTTATCCCCACCTCCATATGAATTTCCAAGGTCAGCTAGAGGTGCAGAGATGTACCCCAATGCTGCATCCACAGTAAGTAGGTGCGATGATACCACCAGCAGGTAAGAAACATTCTTTCTGAGTAAGAAAATGCTACACATCTTATTGAAAGGTCTGGCTTGCCATTTATTTGGTTAGGCATTCCATAAATGCTCTTTTGGCCCAAGGCATGGTGAAGGGGAATAGACAGTAGCAAGCCCAGGCTTCAGAATCTGAGTTCCAAACGGGGCAGGGTGCAGGCAGGCAGTGCTCTCATTCTTGACTGTTCATGCTCATTTTTACAACAGGTTCTCATGGTCATCCCTGGGCTGCTCCAGAGGCCACAAAGCCACACTCATGTTCCACAACAGCACCAGGCCAATGCCTGACAGAGGAGGTTTAGAGACACCTACTGTGGCCTGACCTCAGTCCTCCCCTGATGAAACACTCCAGCTCTTTAAATATCAGAAAGTCATAAACAGCCCATGGAAGGAAGTGGGATCACCACAATTTCACCTTCAGTCTGCCTACGTATATCCAACATCTCTGTCCTCTCTGTGGTTTAATTAAGTCACAACCTGCAAAGTCATCCTAATACTCAGGAGCAAGGGACTGAATCCAATATTCTCCCTACCCTGAGCTGAAAGTGATACCTCCCCAGACAAGATAAAGTTAAAATTAACAGGTTTTGGCCTTGGGCAAAAAGAGCATTTATGGAATGCCTAACCAAGTAACCCCTGTCTCCTTTGATGGAGGAATTATCAAGCACTGATATCCTGCAGCAACAAGAACTGAGCTGCTCTTTCAAGAAACTCCTATCAACAATGGGAGGTAATTTCCTAGCTTGACTTCTGCACTAAAAATTGGAATCTATTGTATTTATCATGCTAACAGCAAAGCACATGCATCTTTTTCTTAGCACTTCTGTTCTTAGAATGTACAATCAATCTGTTAGTAAATTAGCTTGGCCTCAGAGATTATGTAATATTCTCACTCACTCACTGTATGGGACCAATTACACACAATTTCAGTTGCAGTTGTATTTTAGACATTTCAAAATCTCTCACTCCAAAGTACCAGCAAACTCACTGATGTAATTTAATTATTTCACATTATTTGTGCCAAGACATGACAGTTTGGATTAATCAGCCTGCCCATGCTTGATCCCCAGCAAAATCACAAAAACAACTCTTCTAGGGCTCTTACTCTTTAGGTTTATTCTTTCTACTCCAAGTACCTGATAAAGTACACTATAGGAAGCCAAAGTAACACCACATTTTTATTCAAGGCAGCTCCACATTTAGGCTCTTGCTGGAAATAAATATAAAATTTCCTCTGGCTGTAAACTGAGGATTTTCTTTCATTTAATTCTGCCTTTTAAAAATTTATTAATCTGCCAGTGAGTGCTTTTCAAATAGAAAACTGTTGATTTTTTCACTTGGTTCTATTGTACCTGCTGTGTCTTGCAGGCAAAAACATTACTCCACTAGCTCCTGTGAAGGATTTGAGTCCCATTCCTTTTTCAATCCTGCATGCTTTTCTCCCGTCTTTTCTCTCTACTTTATCACTCAAGTATGTATTTATCCATTTATTAGCAGGGGGTAGGGAGAGAGAAATTATGAATAGTGTTGTGCTTAGCCTCCTAAATACTTTATCTGGGCACTAAACTCAACAGTAATTCTGCTACTTCATTTATTGGAAAATACCCCACATATTTCTCAATCAGGCAAACTCTGTGGAAAAATAGTAGCACTTTTCCATAATACAATTCAGCAACAGCTAATGAGATGCATGTCCCATCTACCTCCATTTCCCAGTGCCTCTGGAGTGGGATTTACTGAACTGGTCCTACACAACCAGCAGGCACTCTGACTAATATTTGCTTTGGTATAGCAATTCCAACTGTCCAATGCAAACACAAGGGCCCACCACAGTATGAACAGTGTAGATTCTTTGACAACCAGCCAGACACCCCAGACAACTGTTCTCCTGCCCAAGATTGTTTTGCTTGCTCAGTTGTCTAAAGCCCACAGTCCCAAAACTCTGAAATAATTTTTATGCTATTCATCAAAATAGAATTAAAATCTATTTTGAGCACATCTACTCATCTAAGCTTTTATGGTACATACAGTTGATACAGTTTCTGTATCCTTATCAGATTCTAAGTTGTATACAACTCTCCGAATTTGAAATAGTATTCAATTCTTTAGAAATGCTATTTAATTATGATTCTCCTAAAAATCTACTTGAGTGCCCACCACCATACAATCAGTGGCCAACTCTAGGGACACAATCTTATCAGGTATGAAGAACTGCAAGTTATGACTACAGTGGAGATCTTACTCTAAAAAAGGCCCTGAATCACATCTTCAGGACTGAGCCCTACCTTAAGAGTGTGTCACAAATAAGCAGCAGTTAAAAGAGAAATGTCATAGAAGTGTGTACAGTAGCAACACAAACTATACAACATCCCAGAAAAATATGGCGACATCTACATTTAAGGGCTTACAGATACAACTAGCTTGTCAAAATGGATGTCACAATGTATCTAAGACTGATATTTCATAAATAATAATTAGTCCTTGTAAGAATGAGACTAACTATATCATCCCCCCTTATGAATTAATACAGCTGAGAAGAATCCCACACCTGAATAATTTCCTCATTCCAGTCCTGCAATATCCAGACTCACTTCACACACACAAAAGCAAAATAAACTCTCTCTTCCCTAGCACAAAGTAGTACAAAACAAGTAACTGCAAAAGCAGGCAGTACAGTGTCAATAAGAGTTCTGGCAAACTTAGATTGTTCCAATTAGAGAGACAGCCAAAAGCTATATGGAAAGAGCCAACAAAATACCAGTGGCAAGCAAGGAAAGACCCAGCCAAGCCAACACACTGTTTGGTTTCCCATCCGAGGAAGGAAAGAAGGAAGAGAGGTGAATTTCCACCTGGAACAAATTCATAAAATAGTCCAGAGCACAGAATTCTGGCAGCTGTATTTGCTGTTATACTGAATCAATATCCTGATCAAATTTGGCAACACTCATGCAAGCATCTGTTTTCTGCATTCACCCCTATGTAAGTACCCAAGAAGCACAGCTCCATCCTAGGCAATGGTGGAGTTTGTATGCACCAAAGAGGACAATTCTCCAGCCACAGAGGAATCATAAATAGTGAGGGCTTCCCAGCAGCTCTCTGCAAGAGGAAGTGGAGAGAACCAAATTTTCTCTCACCATGTGAGCATCATGCACAGTGTGCCCGCAGAACCACACACAACTAACCATGTGCAGTTTCAGCAGCTCTATTACACAGCAAACTGATCACAGTGCACAAAGCACTGTGACTGAAAAAGGCAACAATACATGAAGCTCATGTTATTTAAAAATGTGTGAAATAATACAACGAAGTATTAAGAAACTCACAACAAACTGGAGATTAAATAAAATACAAGCACAAAGGAATAAAAAAGGGGGGGAAATTAATTAATCAAATTGTACCATTACACAAAGAAAGTAGAGAGCTGTCCTTGAAATCAACTGAAAGTCAATCAGAAAATTCCAACTCCTTAATGAGTCCTAAGATTGCCTTAAGTCAGCTAGGTGATTATACAGAAAAGTACTAAAATGCAAGTAATGCTTTCGAAAACTTTACCACACAAATTCCACATAATCTAGATCTTTACTTCTCCAAGATTCGCCTGGACAAAAGAGTCCACCAGAACAGTTTCTAAGCAGTTTTATTTTACATCTCTTTGGAACCAGAAAGCCACAGGATAATGCGCTCCCTCGTCTTTAAAATAATCAGGGAGCACTATCAAAATGTGCAATATCTCCTTATGCCAAAATACCTGAAGGGCTACATAAATTGCTGTCAACAAGATGTCATCAATTTGCTGAAAACCAATACTCTAATCAGCTTTGTTATTATCCAGAATGTGTCCACAGCCATGTTATACAGGCAACTAATTGCATAATAACAAATATATTTCTATATTCCAGACTGCATTTGTGTTGCTTACATGTACATTTAACATCCATATCATCAGCAAATTAAATACAATACATGAAAAAATTGCCTGATAGTTCAGTACAAATGAAACTAGAGCTGAAACAAAAAACTGATAGTACAATGTTGTTTTAATAAAATTTACTGTAGGAAACTACTTAAAGAGCATAAAGGAAGGAAAATTATATTACATAATACTACCAAACTGTATTTTTAGCGATGACAGACTGGCTGTGAAATTATAACAGATTGCAAAGACATCAGTGCTGGCTGAGGAAAAACAGTCTTAAGGTAAAGCAATCAACTGAAACATTAGTAATCAGATTAGCAGAGGATACAATGAGAGAATTTAACAAGCAAGCAGATCGCATAGACTAGTCTCCATTCTGATGTCAATTGATGGTTGACGAGTCATTCTATTCCTATGGAGAATTTTGAACCATTTTTCATTAGTTAGATTACAGTTATATCTAGAGAATGCACTGTAAAAAAAAAAATCTTACAAAAGCAGTTTTGAAATATTCGAAGAAACAGTAAGACACAGAGTGTCATCAGAATATTTGCACAGAGGTAAAACCGTAACCCTGACTGACATCTTCAAAATTACACAGAAGTCTGCGTACAGAATTGTACCAAAAATATTCACACTGTTATGGATGAAAACATGTATGAGCTCCAGAAAAAACAGCCAAGCAACAGTTTTTTAAAAAACGCCTGTGTTGCTAACAAAGGACACTGTTCATTACAATAAAAATGAGAAACTTCATGTTCATGTCAAGAGAGAAAGCTGAGTGCATCACAGCTTGGCAGGGAAGACTCTGCACTCTGGCAGGAGAGAAGGGCTGGGTGTTACAGCAGGTCACGTTCACCCCGCCTGCTCCAGTTGCTGCAACAGGCACAACAACTGTTGCCGTGAGGTTACCCTGAACAAGAAAAAGGGACAATGCCCAGCAACTCTTCTTTGGATTTATGGAGTAAGTTTTTAAGTTGAAAAGTCACTCCTAACTATCTATAGGGATAGACAAGATCTGTCAAAAACCCCAAGTCCTCCTCACTAAGCAAGAGCCAACCCAGGAGACAGAGAGAGGCCCGGAGAGGGCATTCCTTGCCCTCCACATTGCACAGAAGTGATCACAGCCAGACTACTTTGATAGATAAGTCTTGGTGTTTCAGAGTAGACATGGATATGTCAGTGCCAGTGGTAAAATCCACTTGACTTGAGATTTAACCACAAAAACCACTTCCGTAAGCCACTGTATAGTTTTATCACTTTAATTTCCAGAGATATGCAGGGTAAGATCCATAGTGAGCCATATTTTCTTGTTAATTTTACCCCTACAAAACCTCTGATTTGCTGGATAAATTTGGAAAGCTTCTTTCTAGAATTCTGAAACTTTTTCTTATGTTTGATGAAGCTGAAAATTCATTATTATTAACAAGCTAGCCATCAGTTCTAAACCAAAATACCTACAGAAAACAGTTTTTCTGGCACTGTTAAAAGATGTTAATGGCTTAAATGTTAATTGAAAAGCGACCATATTATTATAACACCAACTACAAGTGTAATTTGCGATTTTTAGAGAAAATCACTAAATATATGGTAGACATGTGGCAACTCAAAGTACAGACTATTTCTTAATGCTAGACTGAGAAAAGGGTTTGTGTGTGAGAACCAATCTGTAAGTGTAAGCAAATGCAAATAATCAAACCATTTACACTACAAATTAAACCATTTACAATTTAAAAGAATTAATTTAAGAATTAAAATGCATTTACATCCTTAAGCAAATTATTCTGACATTAAGTCAATCACTACTTCAGTCTTGCCAAAGTATGACAATACAAAGCATCTCACCTACCCTTATTCCACTTGCTGCCCTTTTCAAAATGTGTTATCGCACATTTCTGAGTTTTGTCAGGACTATGGAAGAGTCCTAATTTTAAGGCTGTGGATTAACAGATAGTTTTTCAAGACCTGTCTTCTCAATTTGCAGAATTGACTGCACGTCTTATTTGTTTTGCCTGGCAAGCATTGCTGAGTATTAATCTTTGCTTCCTGAACAGTAAGGCCCATTGACTGAGAGATGTGGTTGGCCTGATATCCTCATTCTTCATGGAAATATAATTTAGCTTTTAAGGTAGATTTCACTCTTTTGCTTTTAATCACATAGGTTATAAACAACGGGTTTGTTATGTAAAAATGACAACTCAAAGATAACGCAATCACTACTAGTGGAGGTAATTACATGAAACTTTCAGTTAAATGTCTTCACATTGTTTTGTCATTTCACACTGATAAAGCCCAGCAGTGCTTCTAGTAATGACAGTTAAAATGTGAGGTACTTCTCCTTCATTGGAAAGTTCTGCCTGACAGCCTTAAAATTCCCAGACCTTTGCAGGACTGGTCCAGATGAGTTTTAGCCAGTGTCTCTCCTGCTGAAGAAGTGAAGGTGAGCGAGCTATGTGGTAGTTGGGACCATTGTACCTGTCAGACTACAAAGATGCCATGCTAGGAAAAAAAGATTCTATGATCCAACACTGGTGCTGAATAAATCGCCTAAAGTGCAAATTAACATGAAGCAGAGCCAAGAGTTTCCACCACTGTGTGCTCTGCAACATAAGACCAAATAGATATTCAAGCCCACAGCTAACAGGACAGAAGGAAAAGTAATTCTCTGCTCCTTCACTACGCTGAGCAGGATCAATGACCAGGAAGTTCAAAGAGTTTATGCAAGGAGCACAGACTTGCAAAATGTAGGCCCAGGAAACTTTATAAAGACCACAGAATGAGGCCTATTACATACTCATCATATTACTTTTAAAATATTTTCTTTCTGAAGAATTTAGCCCAGATTGCAACTACCATTTCATATGAAGCTGTAAAAAAGTCACTATATGATGTTTCTTACTATATATTTGTCAAAAATCTCTAGGTGTGGATTAGAATTCAAAGAAATCGTGATTTAAGTCAGTCTGTCCCTTTGTGGTTTTTTTTCCAAAAAACCTATTTCTATTATTCTGGATACAATGCATACAGTCTCAGTATAAAGGAAAGTCATATCATAGGGAGTTTTAGAAACCTGATGCTAGAACTAAAAAAGAACCTAAATATTCTACTTTACACCCTAGAGCACTCTGAAAATTGCAGCACTCTGAAGTTCTAACAAAATTTTTAAAGCCTGCCGAACCTTAACAAAGAGTTTGGGTGATGTTCACTGTATAAAAGGAACTATGATATTTGTAGGGCTGAATAAACTATCCATGGTTTAGGATCCAGCCCTTCCATCCCCTCCCTACAGTCCTGTGTGGCTCCAGACCTCCTTGGCAGCCTTCCCTTCCTCCTAGCCACAGATCCACCACAGGATTTCTATCCAGAGGCAGGGTTTCAGGGTGCCAGGGTTCAGCATGAGGTTTCATCAAGGTCTCCCTGTTCCATTTCCACATTCCTTTACATTCTCCAGTGCTATGCAGAACACCACAGATTAGAGCTCCTGTGGTACCTAATCTAACCACCAACGAAGAGAGCAGATAAAGTGATCCTAAAAAAGCAAACATGCCTGTGCAATTCCCATCAACCACCACCTTGGCCCACAGAAACATTTCAACGGGCCACGTTTACAACATGCTCAGCCTCTACAAGCAGGAAAGCACAAAACCTAGATTCATAGGAAAAATTCCTCACATCCTGTTCAGTGTTGAAGTCCTCAGTTCCATTGTACAATACCTAGGGAGATGCTACTGCTGTATTTTTGCTATGTAAGTAGTCCACGCTTGCTTCTCCAGTATCTTTCATTTTGATTGGACACAAGCACAAGGGAAAAGTGGGTGTAACACACTAATATTCTTATTTATTCGTATTTAATATTTATTCTGCACTGTTGTGTAAAATCTATACACTCATCTGGGCATATGCTACCTGGGCAGCAAACACTGTGATGAGGAAAACTGTTCTAGCTGCATTTTACTGGAGAAGATTTTAAAACAAGTTGTAAGCAGTTAGTAATTTTAAGATGGACGTTTTGTATATTTATTGTATTGTAGAAGTAAACAGAATTTTCCTGGACTTGGTTCAAGGTTTTTATATTTGTGATATTTGCCAGTCTTTGCTTTAAATTTAAAGCAAGAAAAAGCAAGTACACTGCTATATTTCACAGAACATCTATTCTCCTACCACATGACAAAAACACCAACCATTTCATTCTCCAATTCATTGAAGAGTATCTCCTTAAACTTGGCAATACACTACAAAGAATTCCAAATGTAATTCTTAATGTCCTCAGCTCAAGACACTGGCAGAGTTTAGAAGTGAGGCTTTCTCAAAAGGAATGCTTTTAACTTCAGCACTAACAGGGATGAAATTATTCTAGAAAAAAACTGTATTTCCTTTTTCCTTCAAACACCCACAGCCTTCTGTACAATTCAGCCCAAAGTTATAGAAAACTTTATGTTCAAAGATTGGTGATCCAAATCCTTCAGTCTTTACTTAGGCAAAACTCCCACTGAAGTCAGTGAAGTCAGTGGGAGTTTTGCCTGGGTAAGAACTGCTGGGTTTGGCTCAGAACATACACGGCTCTGTAAGCTGAGGAGAATGTGAGTGAAAGTCATGGCTGCATGTAAGTAGTTCATGTTTCCAGCCATGAAGATCATACATTACTTTACAACACAAAAACATAGAATGGTTTGGGTTGGAAGGGACCTTGAACATGATCCAATTCCAACCCCTCTACCATGGGCAGGGACACCTTCCATTATACCAGGTTGCTCCAAGCCCCATTAAACACTTCCAGGAATGTGGCATCCACAGCTTCTCTGGGCAACCTGCGAGAGTGTCCAACCACCCTCACTGGGAAGAATTTCCTCATATATCTAATCTAAATTTACCTTAAAATACCAATAAGCATCCAAATAATTTCATATTACTCCCATTATGCTGTAGAACACATATGACAAAAGAAAGAGAGAAAGGCTTGTATGACCATTGATAAAGTGACCAGGATGACACTAACTAACTCTGTGTGCAGATAAAGCTTTTCAGTACTTCTAACACAGCAATCATGAAAAAAAAAACCTGGGACCTAAAATAAAAACTTCTCTACAAAAAGGCAGGCAATGATTACTTGAACATGCAGCTCTGCTTAGAGCTGTGTATCTCATGAGTGGGAAGCTCTGCTTAAAACTTCATCTTACCCATGTCCTATTGTAATTCATGAGAACCTATTCTTCCAGAATAGCCCCTCTAGAAAATTTAGGTTCAGAGAAATGCTTCATAGAAAACAAAACACTTTGCTATTTTATAGATAATCACTGCTGTGACATGTCCATTCTGGGTCTTCAAGGCATCTCAGCATGCTTGCACTTGCCTGCATAAGTTTATTTTCTCTCACAAATATGTACATGCACTCTGCATGAATTTGGTCTGTGTTCTCAGATTTGGACAGCCCAAAACACCATCAGTGTTGTGAGAAAACAGATGTGGGGGTTAAGAGTGAAAACTAGTTCATGCAGAAGGGAAACAATTAAAAGCTTTACAATGAAGCATTAATTTGATTAAACCCATGTAAGCCACCCTTTGGCATTCCACCGAACTGCATTTTAAGTATCATGCTTAATTTTTAATTTTTCTGCATGTTTCCCTTCCCCCCCTTTTTAACTTCTTTTAAGTTTAGATTTAAACTCGTAAGTAGGTTTCCAATCTATATAAACTCAACTTTTGATATATTAACTGAATACTTTTACTCAGCTTGAGCTTAAGACCTTGATAAGAATGCATGACATACCACTGTCAAAATAATCTAAACACCTTAAGTTCTTTAATTAGTTTTCTCTGTTCTGCACCTGTAAGAAACCAAGAGAAAACATTCTCACCAGTGCATCAAGCACACACTACTTTTCAAAAGATTTATGTAAGGTTTATCTGAAAGAAGCCAACAAGCACATCTGAGACCGAAGCCATGTGTGATAATTTGTTATGCCACTGCTGTACCTACCTAAAAATGTGGGCAAAGGCAAGCAAAAATGGAACTTGCAGAGTCAATGGTCCTGAAAATGGATTAGCAGGCACAGTTACCATACACAAAAGCAGTGAGGATGGAATTTATCTTGGAGATTAACACTGAGGTATCACCTTGTGCCACTTGACACAGAGTATTGGTTTGAACCTCTGTGGCACTTATCTGCTTTTCTTTTTGACAAGAGTGCTGAACTATGCTGCAGCAGGTATTTCCATCACTTGCATCTCCCGCTGTTTTAAAACCAGTAGAGGAACTAAACTCTCCACATTGTTGATGCAGATCAGTGTATTTCAGAAGGGACAGAGGAAAACAACAGGAAACAAGTCAGAGGACAAATAAATATTGCTACTTAAGCCTTCCACATAACTGGAAAACACTAACTCTTCAAATGAAAAATACATGTTGTTCTACCAGGCTGCCATGATACATCTTAGAAAGATACAGACAGTTTTATGGTCTTATAAGTGTTCTTTGCTGAAAGGGAAACTTGGAAGCAATAAAGCATTTTCTTACAACTGAAGCCTGACCACAACTGCTGCCAATTCAACAGTAAACTGACTTCAAGTATGTGGAGTCAGATGGTTTCAGCTTCACCACTACAGGGAAACCAACTCTTGTAGCCTGGCACAACCACTATCTGGAAATGTGCCATGATTGTGCATTGAGTTAAGCTCCAGACAGACTGTAAGGGCTGAACTTTAAACCATTTGTATTTTTAACGAACACAAATAAATTTACGGCTGCATAAAAACTGTCATGCTTCAGGGATTAACCTCTAATAACCTCTCCTGCTATGTTAACAAAGACATTTAAAATCTGCCTCTCCAAGTTACACAGGACTCAGGTTAATGAAGGCAATTCAAAAAGAAATTTTAGGACCTCATTATATCTAATAAGGGATTAGTGACACCAGCAATTTTTAAGAACATTTGTGGACACTTTGATGCTGCCCTGCGGCTTGGGACTCCCTCAGTTTACCTCAGGATTCCCAGATGAACCTAAGTTTGGTGAGGTGAATAGAACATTACAGAAGTGAATAGCACAGAGGACTTGGAAATAACTTCCAGAGTGTCATGAGATACAGCTTTCCTTGTAGGCATTCTACCATGTAACAATTTTGTGTACCCCTATTTAACAGATGAGAAAAAGTCTATTCTCATGAGGCAGAGTTGACAAGAAAGAATACCTATAGCTGAGCATTACTTTGTGATGCTAACGTAGCTAAAAACCCAACCATAAGTCTCCTACTTCTTAAGTTAAGCAAGGAAAAGACAAGAAACATATGGCAGAACAGGAACTAGTCAATGGGAAGTTTTAAGGCCTGACCAGTTTTAAATACCATGGAAACATCACTAGCTTCCCCATGCATTTGAGACAGGCACCACAGGTTTTGAGAACAGAAGATTATGTAGAAAAAAGGGGTCCTACTAGAACTCCACCAGGAACACCTGACAGCGTACGCCTGTTGGGTTCAATGAAATAAGAAAGCCATATAAATATGAGTACCTAGCAAAAGATGCTGAGAGTATGGAAACTCTAGGCAAGATTGAAATGGAAACAAGCTTTGAAATACCAAACCTCAGTTACTGAACAACTGGAAAACAATGGTATAGCCGACTGAAGGTAATCCCCTTTGATGAAACAATACCCTCTGCTCACAGAAAGGTCCAAGGGTCAGAGCAGACCCTGCCAACTTGGCAGAAGGTCCAAAAGGCAGTTTTTAGAGTTTAAAATATAACGCCATATGGTAATGCAATGATTTTTATAGGCTGTATGTAAATGCTATAGGATTTGTAGCTTGTTCTAGATTGGTTAATGTAAGTTAGAATATTCAGCACAGAAGATGATTTATTGAGATGTAAATGGGAAAAAAGGTATTCCGTATTCTGTATTCTGTATTCCTATTCTGTTTCTGCATTCTGTATTCTGTTCTATTCTGTACTCTGTATCCTTCTTCTCTGCTCTCCGACCTGCTCCGAGCTGCATCTGGCAGCTCCTAGCAGGTCCCCTGCACCCCTGCTCTTTCACAATAAACCTCATGCTCTAAGACCTGACTTCAGAGATCTCTCGTCTCCGTCACCATCCCAGCCGTCCTGGACAGACAAACAGCAGAAAGAAAAACCTTACATATGCCCATCTTACCTCTGTTAGAATATCCACACAGAAACTATCTGTTCTCAATGTCACAACATCAGAAAAGCTTTATTGGAAATATTCGATTAACCAGACAATAATGAGTCCCTATGGTACAAGACAATACACGACAATGCTACAAGGGTCAGCCTGTGTCATCAAAACTGAAGCAGCTACAGAAATTAATGTATGGATAGAAGTAACTAAAGCTGGCAAAACAATTCTGATGACATTCCAAATAAAAAAAAAAATCCCAAAATATCTGAAGGTTGCTTTTTCTCTTAGTTATTTTTGTAAAACTTCATGATCTTACATATTTTCTAGGAAATTGTCAAATATTCAGACTACCCAACTTTTTCAGGTTTATTTCCAAACAAAAAGCATATTCCTAAATTTAACTACTTATCTCTGAACCTTCAAGGACCAAAGGAGATATAAAAGGAAGGAAAATGGCAACTGTTGTATGAAAGATCATAAGAGAAGGTGACGTGAAACAGGAACTTGGACATCCTTACCCACAAGGACAATTCTAATCTTATATTCCAATATGACTAGTAAAGCTTCTATTTATTTTTTCTGTCTAGACAAAACAGTAAAAATACCAGGAAGAAAATTTAGTTACATTTTTTAGAGCTTCAAGGATATGAAGTTTAGTTTGATTCCTGATCAGAAATGATAAGGTGTCCGCAGTTCCCATTTTATCTGAAGAGGTTCAACAAATCCCTAGTAGAAACCAATCTAAAGGATAGATAGAAAAATAAAGCCAAAATCTGAGAAAATCCCAGCCACCCAACTGTTAAAGCAATCCAGACATGCATCTGATCATGTTGTACAACTGGTGATGTGACCTCACAAACTGTGGAGTTTGGGCTTTGCACAGCCTCCAAGGACACACGCCAAGGCTGCAATCCACTACAAGTGGTGTCAGCTGAGGAGCAATACTACATTACATTTTCTATCCAGAAGATGCCATAAAATACAATTAAAATTAGCAGTTCATGTTCACTTGTCTCAGGGACACAATGAATACCAAGAGTGCATCAAGGACACTTTGTCAATAACAAGTCATAGAAGAATGAGTAAAAAACACTTTTCTTTCTCTGATTCAAGAAGTATTTTTAAAATGGAATGTTCTGATGAAAAAAAAGAGACGACAAAGAGACTCAATGATTACATTTATATGTACATGTGAATACACTGGTAAGCACCACTGTTATCTTCTGAAGCAGCCAAGCAGTGGTGTCTCAGGGGTCTGTAATTATCAGGTAATTATTGTATAATTACTTCAGATTGGATAAAAAATTAACTACCTCTTCATACCTCTAAGTTTGATAAGTCAGTGAGTGAATAATGTACCAAAAGTGTTACGTGATCTCTGAGAGAAAGGCTTAATATTCAAAGCAAATAATGGCAAATGTCATTATAAAAATTATATCATTAAAATGTAATCTAAGAAATAAATGCATAAAAATCAGAAACATATTAAGCCACAAGACTTTTATGAATGAAAAAGGGACAGCACATCTGCTGAATTTTAGCACTATTCTAAAACTAGAAAGGTTTGCACAGAGCTTAGCCAGCTCTTACTATTTTTAGAAATGTCCCACACCAGATGTTTTTTTCATTCCTTATGTTGCAGGATACCACATTTATTTCCAGATCCTCCCAACGAATGCACTTACAACTCAGCCATTGTACAGATATTTGTATAATGCACATAGGAAAATTTGCATCTAATCAAGGCAGCAGGATTTGGCTAATGACATCTTTCCTTAATCCTCAGTCGCTGAGATCAAAACCCGAATAATGACAGTTTTAAATCAATGACAATTTGGCTTTCATCATCTTCATCTGAGCCAAGACTTCACCTTGACATTCCCAGTGCTGATCCTCCACTTGATTCCCTGCAATGTCTCCCTAATGAAGTCTCCAGTAGTTTCCACAAGGCTGATTGTTTTTCAGGTAATTTCCTTACTTTCCTTGGCCAAATTCTCTCAAAGCAAACAATGTTTTAACAGCATTCACTTCTAACTTTCTAAAATTTTGCCAAACTCTTTATGATGAAGTAGAAATTTCCATCTGACTTGAAGCAGAAGTATTAGCATTTTCTAGCAACATTAGTTTGTTATCCAAGAACTAACGTGTCCTTACAGGAAGATGTGAAGTTGTAGAAATTTTAACTTGCTCACTAGGTATTCCCAGCCTTCTATTCAACAGAGGAAAGAACCCAAAACTTGAAACCTGAGTGAGAACAGTGCTGTAGTACTATTAACATTGAAATTCGTGCTTGCAAGTTCTGTAGTGTTTATTCTTCACTAAAATACAGCTTCACCAGGTCCTTAATGCTTATTTAGCAGCCAGAAACAGCTGCAGATGTTAACTTTTGATCTCATCTGCTCTCAATCAATTCTTAACATGAACGGCTGCATATACAGCTGGAGCTACACCAACTGCCATTCTTTCCAAGGACTAATGGACTTCTGTGCATCAATACTGACTTCTGACAACATGGAAAAATGTATCAGATTTTATTCAAGTAACTCCCAATTTTTCAGTACACCGAATGTCTTATAAACAGATATTTGCAGATTCTTCTTTCCTAAAATTGCCTTTGGGAAATTCATAAAATAATTAGATGGCTCATTTGTCACAAGCAGAATATACTGCAGCGAGAAAAACAAAACTGAAACATGCCAAATGACTCAATGTATCCACTAGTAAAGCAAAAATGATGGACAGGAAAAGCCCACACTTAAGAAATAACATTTATTAACACCTTTAAAATAGTGTGACAGTTAGGTAATTTGTTAGGAGTAAGAACAAAGAAGAAACTAGAACTATACTTGAGAGGTTCCTTTAAAGCCCCTCAGTATTGACACAGCTATGTGAAGGGAAGCTAGTACTTCTAAAACTGAGACTACTAAACTTTCTAATTTCTGAACAAGTCATTGTGATTGTTTACATTAAACTGAATCCTAAGCATGGTTTTACTTAGTTATTAACCATTTTTACATGGTTAGAAACCCATTTCTATGATTACAAATAAAGCATCACGACATTAGTTGTCATTCCTAGTATTTCTCCCTCTCATCTGAAAATTAGAAATGGTGGTCATTCAGAAAGAAAAGGCAGGACACAAGCCAGCCTCTGCTGACATGGTCTTACTAGAGATAATCCCCAATAGCCACACTGTGACAGCTGGATGCATTAGGTGTTCTCTTACTTCCACTATCACAATGGTCCCATGCTGGAATTACTTATCATTTTTCTTTGCTTTAGCTTTGTTCATTTCCTGAATCATAATAAAGCAGCTGAAGAAATATTTCTGTTTCTTGAGTTGATCGTTCCTAATTATTGGTTTCTTTGGTAATGCATTGTTCATCCCAGAGCCATATATCACCAACAGCCAAGCATCCCAACAAATGTAACCAGTTTATGAGCATTTGGTAAATGCTCCAGCAGGGATCCTCAGCATAACACTGAAGAGTTAAACTTGAAATACTGAAGAATCACCTGAGTACTCAAAATTTTCAAAAGGATGAGATGCAGTCACAGAGCAAATGACACTGTAACCACCTCATGTCACGAGCAGAGTACAGGTGTGCAGTCCTCAATGGCATGGCCACTATGCACCCATCACCTCTGTGTCACCTGGGCACTATGTACCTATCACCTTGTCTCTTCAGTTTCTCCACAGCACGAAGAGAACCTGTGCCTGAGGTTCTCACTATCAAAATATATAAGGAAATGTTTCATGAAATTGTCTTCAGTTCAATAGACTGGTTTCAACAAGATAATTCTGCCACTTCAGCAGGAATTTTCCATTTAATGAGGAAATAAGAAAAGTTATTTATATAGTTAGATTCTGTGTCCTTGTGTTTTTCTAGAGGAGATTGGCTCACAGTTAACAACATCAAAACAGTTGGTGCCCCTGGCTAGAATACTTCACTATCACCTGCTCGTTCAAGCACTAAATAAATCTCAGTTTTCAAGTATTTACAAGCAAGAGTCCAGCACGTGTTTCAGACATTCTGTTCATGTACAGATGTTAATATACCCTCCACACACCGAATGTTATCAAATGTGGCTTTGTTGTCTCTGCAGTAGTTTCTTAAAGCTCATTTGAAACGTATAGTGAAATAACTACATTAAGAGAAAGAAGAGATCTTTCCTCAGAGGGGGTGGTTTCTTACGGTAAATCTATTAACTGCTTGGGATCAAAATGCAGTATTTCCACATGCTTTTACCATTGCTCCTATAATTGCAATTTCCGAGATGCAAGGAGGCAATTTTATATTAAATATCAAGCTTCCTACTACTATATTGATGAGAGATGTCTTTCCACATCACCCTGGAATTCAACACAGAATTTTACTTTTACGCTCTATAATCATCTACCTGTGATGACATTAGTCAGCACGTTTTCAAAAAACAGTTTTAAAAAAATCTTTTAATGTTTATTAAAAATTTGAATAACAAAAGGATTTGTCTTGAAGTCAAAAATGTTTAAGCATTTATTCCCATCATCATGACATTTTGGGAAGAAATCTCATGAAAAATGGAACTAAACATTATGCTTCAGTCAAAAACCAGCTATGCTTGGAGGATTAATTTATTGACTCCTAATTCACCTCCTTCTCCTGTGACTGCCAAATAGGTGGGAGTGGAAATTTGTCAAAAACTTCTGTCTCTTGATAAAACTTTCCTCACAACCCACATGCTGGGAAAATAATACCTGTAACCCATGAAGAAACAGATCGACAGCCTCAGGCAATGACATAGACAGGCAAACCTTTAATTTAATACTCTCTCATGCTTCACTTTCATGTGTCTCATTTAGCAGGGCTCTTTAAAGAAAAGCAATGTAGCTGCTGTCAGTGATATAATTGCTGTGTTGGTGCCCTTGGGTCCTTACACACATTGATGCTTGATCCCTGCTGCTGTCCTTTTGGCTGCCATGAACAGCAAGTGATACTGAAGGAAAAATGGAGAAAGCTACAGATCAAGTAAAGACAGGAGTATGTGTCACATACCAGTCCCCTTCTACCCACTGTCTTTCAACCATGCATTGAAAATTTGCTTTATGTTCCTGATGGCTGCACAACTGCCCCCAACTCTTGACTCAGAGGCTCTGAGCAACAGCTCAGTGAGCACTGGCAGTAACCCACCTACAGCAGTGTGCCTCCGGGAAAGCTAGTAGCAAAATCCCATTTTGACTTTTAACAGCGAAGCATTTGTTTGTGCCAGGTCTCCCTTCCAGAAGGGCTGGGGACTTCTAATAATCAACTTGTTTCCCTAAAATGGGTACATCATCCACAGGCAGAATGTAACAGTGCTGTAACAAAATGCAAGATAATCTCACAGGCTAGGGGCAGCGGGAAGTGTTTTAAGAAGTGGTATTACTTAAAGGCAACCACCAGGAGTTTACAAGAATTTCCATTCTTTTAATTAAAGATTTTATGAGTCTTGGAACACATTCCTGTGCCCTATTATACATCAGAGCCCTTAAAAATTCAGAGCCTTATAACATTGCCATAAAGAGATAGGAAAACCAAAGAAGTCTTTAGAAGAAAAACCTATTTTTACAATGACTGTTATGATTTACAAAACAATTAGAGGGACTTATTTTACTTACTGTATCTTTATTCCCTCCTTTTCTGTTGTTTGTGAATACCTTTCAATACATCCTAATATAAACTACCTGCCTTCTAAATCCATTGCTCCATTTATATGCTCAGCATGTTTGGAACAAATATTAAAATCCTCAGAAAAGGAGCTAAACTCACTATGCCAGAAGAAAAAGCATTAACATTACAGTGATAAAAATACATTCATTAGAATTCAATTTTAAGAGAATTATTACTTCAAAAATCAAAGGTGGAAAAAAAATTAAGCAAATCAAAAAAATGGATACTGATAATGAAATATGATTAGGATAGTATTTTGTAAACTATTAGTTTCTATGGAAAAACGTATTTCCAGGTGTAAAATTAATGGCAAATTCATTTAAACATATGTCTTATCTAATAAGTAATCCAACGAGTTTCTGGAACAGCTTTCCAGTAAATGGTCTGTGAATCATGTCTCAGAAACAAATTAGCTCATCCATCACATGTAACCATTTCTTTGGTAATGACTTAATGAATTTAGCTTAACTATGCTAGGACTGAGCATGATGCTGTAATTACTGTGGGAATTTACTGTAGCCCTAAACGTCTTTTAGATGTTTATGGCATGGAACAAGCTCAGCATAGCCTGAACCAGAGCCCAAAGCCAAAAGACTTTGGATCTAGAGAGCTATTAGGGAAATATCCTTACAGACTTTGGTCAGTACACACCACTCTGCTGGGATTGCAGTCCTGTGTTTCCCACAAGAACAGGCACGAATACGCCATATAGAAGAACTACTGCCATACAGAAATCCTGAGAATAAAATTGGAAGAACATTTATTCCTCCATATCACATAGGATAAAAGAACATAGTTTCAAGTCATTTTGCTAGAACGTAATTAACTCTAAACTGAACATTCTATTACAGTAAGTTTACACCAGAGTTTTCAAAGCAAACCAGGGTTGTACTACTAATACTGCAGTTGAGACAGACAACAAAGCTGGGGACAGTGAGGCAAGAATGTCAGAGGTCAAATAAACGTGTACTGTGGTACTTACACCAATACGTACAGCACATTCTTATAATTTGTCCAAGGCTGTGGATATTTACTTGACAGGATTATTTTTCAACTATGGTATGTCTCACTTTCAGATGTTTTCCTGGTAAAGTCAGCAGTTACTGCCATATGTAAACTACCATCTCTTTTTTCTAATCAGGTAATTTTAAAGTAAATCCAAATAACTTTCTTTCATATATGCTAAATAAATAAATAAATAAATAAATAGTCCAATCCCTCCTTAGTTATCAGTCCACAAATGTTCTCATACATTCTCATGCTTCATAAACAGAAGGGTTAAGGGTGATGTTTTTACAGGAAAGTAACAGTCAAGGTGACGTATCAATTTCTCAGGAGAATCAGTGGCAACCCTATTAACCTTGACTTGCAGATGGAAATACTCAGGTACAGAGATGAGGAACTATTTTTGTCCGTACATCAGTGGGAGAAATTATGTTTTCTTATATTCTGGCACTGTACAAGTCAGAGATGGAAATGCTTGTTTTACTGGGCTGCATCATGAGCTCCCTGCCCATGATTGAAGGTGTGGCATCAGCTAAACTCGACCCCGGTGACTGAACAGACATAGCTTAATTAGTTCATTTCCTGGCCATACAAAGTTTCTTTGAGACAGTGCTTGGATACAAAACCATTCATGTGCTAGAAAGGCTGATTTTTCAAGCATATATAAAAGTCATTTTTACAGATAACATTTTGAGCATCCAAATTGTATTTTACCTTTGTGGCCCGGGAATTTATATGTAACAGCCGTATAATAGCAGTACCTCATAGGACTATCAAAAGGACAAAAAAATTGAAGATGACGAAATCCACAGACATAACAGTAATTATGGCCTTGACAATATGGCTGGTAACATAAAGCTGAATGTAATAAATGAAGACCACCAACAGTCATGCAGCATAAGCATTGCCATGTTCATTCTCCATGCTGCCCTTTCACAGAGCTGGCCAAAATTGCATTAGCTGCAGCACGTGTGACCTGCTGGTGAGTTGTCTCCCTGCCCCTTCACAAGTGCACACACCAGCGTCCACATGCACATCAGGTCTGACCATGGGATGCTGGAAGATTCCACTGAGTAAGGTCAGAAATTTTACTCCAGTAAATCTCAGGAAAGAGTGTTACCCCTTGACAAGAGATTAGCCAGTCAAGAGACAGTGTCAAAAGGGCCATGATCTTAAGGTGTTTGGGGTTTTTTGTGGGGTTTTTTTTGTGTTCTTCCTTCTTGCTTGAGCAAGATTAACAAGGGAGAGCTCCATTCATATTGTACCACAGGGAAATAAGTAACAACACTGGGATGAACACTGAGATGTTTCTTGCAATGGGTTGCATTTGTGCAGTGGGGATTGTGACACCTGAACCTGTTCAGAACTGAATGATCTTTTAAAATGCTGACAGGTTCACTTTGCCTCTCTGGCTCCTGTGGACAAGCTACACACTGCAGAGAGGCCAACCAGTGTGGAGGTGGAAATTAATAGGAGCTCATGGCAATAAGGTCCCTCTGCACTCCTGTCTGTTTATTTCTGGTCTTGCAGCTTGGGATACTGTGTAGAACAAGTGCTCCATGCATTGGCCCATAAGCCACAGATCAGAACCAGCAGTGTCTGTAGCATACCAAGAATCTCACTCAGAGTTGCTCAGGCTCCCTTTACTCATTTTAGCAGGTGGAGCATGATTTTTTCACCCTCTTTATGCCCGAATTCCAAAGAGAAGCATTTCACATCTGTGAAATTTATTTATAATAAAAATACATTAAAAAACTCTTGAGGACATTGTTTAGTAACTTCTACACTTCATGTTGAACTACTTTATGAAGAAAGCTGAACAGCATGTAGTATTCAATACTCTGAAGCTAAATAGTACCTACATATTTAAACAAAACTTTTGCTTCTATAAACAGCATGATTAATGTAGCAAAACATGCTGTTATCTGAACAACCACTACTCAAGAACTGAAAATAAATAGGTGGTAAATCTTAAAACCCGTTCCTATTCACTGAAACATGCTGAAAGTTCTGTGTTTGTATCATGTATTTTGATGATTAGTCAGATTATGATTACTTATCACATTAAAATACAGATCAAATCAACATTGAAGTTACATGTGAAGCCCTTTGTCCACACATTTTGTCAGCTAGACTGAATTTTTTTAAACACTAATAGAAAACAATTCAAACCATTCAAGAATGGTACAATTTGGTTTTGCTTTATTGCTGAGAAGGCCAGGCTGGGGACTTTGGAACATTTGCATGGCTCCACTGACACCTGTACTGAGGGAGATAGGGCTGACAGTACTGATTTTTGGTCAATTCGTATGGGATTAAAGAAGCTATTAAAATGGGAGAATTCAGTTGAATTCTCAAGGAATGTGAACTTCTCTTCTCAAATGCACTCTCTGTCAAGTGCACCGAGAAAAGAGTATTTAAAAGGCTACCTGCTTGTGGGTGAAGAATAATGATAGGCTTAAGAATACCTGAAAATATAGGGATGGGCTATTACTCAGGAAAACTCCCTACTTGCTAAAAGATTTCTCAAGCCCGATGCATCTAGTCAAACCAACGACTTTCATGCTAGAGCTGATTCCAAACCACCAGATTAAAAAAGTGAGAAGGAGGGAACCTTGATTAAGTGTTGTTTTGCTAGGAGTTCAGCATGTTCATTTCCTAAGAAGAACACACACACAATTTTGGGCTTGGCCATACAAATGTGATGCAAGTTGCAAATCTGTACAACCTTATTTCCCTCCTGGATGGAAAAGTGATGCAATGCAGTTTCACTGATTTCATGCCAAGTCATGCCTTAAATCAACAACAAATGAGAAGCAGAACATACTCATACACACATTAGAACAAGTGTTAGGGGTTCCTTTAGAATTAGATGGGAAAAAAGGTAATACTTGAATTTTTGTTATTTTCTGTTTCTTGAACAGTTAAAAGTTCTGCAGCATTAAAATACAGAAAAAACAAACTGGCAAGAAAAGCAACTTCCCATTGACTTTATAATCTATCAAAAACTGACAGCTTTATGAGCAGAACTTTTAAAAATACATACCTATAAATCCATTAAAATATTCAGAGAAGTATACAAACCAGTTCAAATGAGCACAAAATGACAATTCAGGTTCCTTTAAAAAATGGCTTCTCACTTATTTTCTCTGCCTTCAATTCACTGTCAACCACAGGAAAAATCTTTACCGAGTAATTTCCTAGAGAAATAATATTTATGTAGCCAAGCTTCTGCAGCTGGAGCAGGGAAAGGCACATGATTATCGGGTGGTCTCTTACAATACAGGACAAAGAAATATTATATTAATAACAGTAGACACAGTATATTTTTCATTATGAAATTTCCAAAATTAGCCATATGAACATAATAAAGGAGAAAATTTCTCACTACCTACGCTAAAACCTACAACCTAAAATTCATTGATAAAGCAACAGGCCAATTTTTTATGTTCTGCCTGCTGAATTAGCTGAAAAACTAAAAACAACAGTCCAGTTTAAAGTACTTGGCATATGGATCACAGTGCTAAAACATTCCATATTGCACATTTACAGCAGAAATTAATGTCCAGGTAAGAACACAGCATTGCTTTTATTTTACTTGCTAATGAGGATAATTGGCAGGCAACACTGCTGCTGCTCTAGATTTGTTCTTTATATGGATCTCTGAAGACCACATGTGCATGCAGTGGTAACAGAAATATTTTCCATATGAGCCACCCCAGATTTTAACATCCCTCAGTCTGAACAAGGTGAGTCCATCTATCATTTTCTGTGCTCAGTAACAATCAACCAGGAAGTTAAAAACTTCTGTGACAACTAGAGGGCAATGATCAGCTTCCAGCTGCTCTGATCATCATACCATGTAAATTTGTTGAGACTCTGCTGAAAACTTTTCCCTACCTTAACTAGATCAAAGGCAGTACAAGATTTCATTAAGAGACATTTTCTTGAATCAAATCTGTTACAGATAGTGTCAAGCACACACTATTGGACAAGGTGTTTTTTCCAGGTCACTTCCACCTTTACCAGGGGAAGTAATTGATCTGGACTTCATTAGGCTACTACTAAGTTATGACAGGACTAACAAAAGACAAAGCTCCAAAGATGAATCATTGCTTTCAGAAGATTTATTTAAGGAAGGCATATTTATGGAACAAAATTATCCAGTGCCTTTAAAATGCACAGCTACACATCCCATTTCAGGTAGAGTAAGGGAGAATGAGTATCAAACATGTTTTCTGCTAATAATTTCAACAGATGGCATATTTTATATCTAATAATACCACGCCTGCAGAATTATTCCCTAAATGGCAAAAGAGTAGTTGAAAATTTCTGCTTTGGTATGAAATAAGTACTTGACGACAAACTGCTCTGATGAGGACAAAAATCTGGAAAATGGCTCTTCATAAATCAAGCAGCAACTTTTTAAAGCATAGAAAGAGCTGTTCTATTCCACTGTTCAAGATTTGGGAATCAGGAATATTAGGAATGCATAAAGTCCCTCTTTAATAATATGATATACATTTTTTTAAAAATCAAGTTCTTCCTGCCCTGCCCCAGACTAAACATTACATGTATTTGCACAAAAAGAATGTTATTAAAGTAATGAAGCCTGGAGTTTTTACATGCTCACATCCCCAAAATGTATCCTGTGTAAAAACTTTCTCACTAGCGCACATTTTTTGCAGAAAATATGAACAAAACGCTACCATCTACTGCTGCAGAGTATCATATTTCTCCGTATGTTAGTAAAGAAAAATTCACAAATTAGTCATCTCTCACAGAAAGCATTATTGTATATCAAATCCAGAGAAGTTAAGTTTCAAACTATTCTCCTTTAGTACCTTTCAGGTTTTGCAAAGAAAAAAAAAGAAAAAAACCAAACCAAACCAAACAAACCCAAAGCAACAGTGAAAAAGCAAACAAAAATCCCCCAAACAAAACAAACCCCCAAAACTAAACTGAAGCAAAAGCTTTTTACACAACACAAACAATACAATTCTAAAACGTCTAATAGCATAAAAATCATTCACAGTCCGTCTTAACAGATATGAAGAAAATGCAACTGTGACAAGACGATTTTTGACAAGACATTGTAGTTTGCTTACCTCACCCCCAGATCTTGCTAACACTGCTGTTTGAAAGCAGAGCAACGTTAGTATCAGGTAGCTGACAAACATTATTACCCAAAGTTAGAGCTACCCTGGAGGAGCAAACCCTCTGCCAAGTACTAACAGCTAGCAGATGCACTTGTGTCTCAGGATCACAGTCCTGGGCTCTTGTAGGTACGAGTCTGTCTCCCTCTCCCCCTTTCTCTCGCACTCACAGTCCGACCAGGAGCTTTGCTCTCAGCCACTGCTCTGAAGACAACTGGTAAGTTGATCTCTTCATGTAATGACTTCTCCCTGCTGGGGGAGGGGGCTCGGCCAGCACTGAGCTGGGGGGCTGCAGTCAGTATGAAGCAAAGAAGGGGAGGGACAGAAATGGTCACTGCCAAGTTATGCATCTGCTGTGATTCATGGAACAAGCTAAACGGTAACCTTTAATGCACGAGGAGCTTTGGCAAAGCGTTATTGACTTAGGCAGGCATGATTGGAGAAACAGGCTAAAGCTGCTGCAAGAGATGCCTGTTGATGGTTAGACGGCATGTGCTACTTAAAGGTACAGCACCTCCTTTATTAACAAGTTTACAATACATAAATTGTAAATTAAAATCTAACCAGGAAGCAGCCTATGGCTTTACAGTCAGCCCTACACCAGCACAATCCTGCAGCCCAAATGGCCTTATCCTGCCAGGGTCGGTCAGAACCTGCTGGCTCTCATCCCTGGCCCCAGTACAACGGCCAGGGGAACCCAAGTGCCCATTCTCTCTCTAGAATGTCACAACTGCTTCCGGAAATGGACCTCTTTCCTTTAGGATAATCGTGGAGTAGGATATGGATGTAATCTCTCTTTCATTTGTATATTATAGCTGAAGAAAAGAAATTTTGACTTGTAGCAATCCAACCCATCAAACAACCTGCTTTGACTAAGCAAGCAGAAGTGCAAGCTTTTCTTAAAATTCCAACTCCTGAAGTCAAGAAAACACACTATATTCTCGTCTTTCATATAAATACATACTTCTTATCCTCATGGTTCCAGGGGAAATCTCAAAAATATGACCCAAGAATAACCTGGTCTCCTATGTCAGAGAGTAAACCACATGAACTCACAATACAGGTACTTGAAAATATCTCAAAATTTTAGGAGGCAGGAAGTAAAAATGTTGGTGAAATTGAGAAGAACACCATTACTAAGTATTGTATTTCTTTCCGTAATTTGGTGAGCTTTGTATACACAGCTGAATATGTCAGACCTCAGGCTATTTTTAAACTAGCTTTACCAACCATTCTTTTCCTCTCCTTTGAGAGGTGAAAGATGAAATAGTCTTCCTCAGAACTGCAATTAATTACAGTCAAACTCCCAAAGCAGTATACAAAATTAGCATTCTCACTGCTGCTAAAAGTCCAGATTCTGCTCTATTTGCACTTGGATATCTGGTTCTCCAGCAAGGTAAAACCTGACCTCTGTTAATTAGACATCATTGCCACTGTACCTCTTCCCTCTCAGTTCTTTCCTTTTACAGACTCCCACTATTGCCCATAAAGATCCCCTAACCTGACTCACAGTGCTGTGTGTGTTCCACACCCACAGAAAAGCCTGCCCTTTTTTAGCCTCTCAAATCAGCAGACCACCTTTCATGGGCCAACCTTTTCTTCCCCATTGACACATAGCCTTGCAGTGCTGTGGTCCTGGCAGCACCACTGTGGTACCTGCGAGCACTGTACTCAGTGAGGGCATGCCAGGGACGAAGCCATGCAGTGCAGGCCAGGCAGGACTGGGGTTCTCCATGGCACTAGAATCCTCTTCAGATGACTCCCCTTGAGGGAGCAGTACCAGCTTAAGAAGATTTAAGTAGCCAGAATGAGAGTTTCAGTATGGAGCTCAAAAGTGGTTCTTCCAAATGATCTGAATGATCACGGGCGGTCAGCCATGGACCGGTAAGTGTGGTGACTGACAGCCAAATCTGCAGCTTTTGGAAACTTGACACTGTAACATTAATGGTACTTTATGACAAAAATCATCGAGAACTCTCCATTACTATGTTGTTCTCAAATATACAACACCTCCGTTCAAGACCTACAGTAAAAAAGTATTTTGTCCCCTTTTAAGGCAAGCTGAAGGCTTGTAGATTATACTGTGGTGCTGACAGCTAAATGCAGAGCTGCCATTATAGGTACTTTGTACACTGGTTGCCTATGGCAAAGTCTTCAGACTAAAAATGTAAAGCCAAATAAACTTAAGGAAATTTTCCATCAAAACCCTGTCAGGAAGCCAATCTGTCCTCCCATATTTTTTTTGAAATATCTAGATGTACCACAAAAGGAAAAAGGATAGGGAGCAAACTGCCAACTAAACCAGAGTTCAAAACACTTCCAACAGAAGAGCTCCAACTATGATACTTTGAAAATAGATTCAGTGCTTGAAAAAGTTTTAAAAGAACACACCATTTCAGATTGCAGTGTGTAACAATAACTCCAGTAATGAAAACTCCTTCATGCGGATGGACTACTGCTTCCATAAAATTAAACTCTGTCTTGTTTTGCTGTTCTTCACAAAGTGAACTAGGTTTTGTGAATAAATATATGGCACTGGCACAATATTGCCAATCTTCTCTTCTTTAATGGCAGGCAGAAAAGCAAATTTAAGAAAATGAAGAGTAACTGTGATTTTAGTCTCCTCTCTGCTGATTATTCCAGGAAGCAGTATATTTTCTGCAAATAATGAACAACCTTACTGAAGTCTAACTGAGTATTATTACGATGAGTTTCTGAGCACAGAAAACTGTACTACAGTCCCATTTAATAAGTCATATAACTAATTCTTTCCATATGCATTTAATTTTTCCTCTATGAAAAATACAGGCAGAATTCCCTGAATTTCAGAAGCTGCTGCTCTATTCTCCATACTAAGACCAGAGATCTGTTCATACCTGCTCCTGTGCCTTCAAGCTTTATTCCACTGAACTGGATGCAATTGTGCTGGATCACATGCACAACCACAGCCCTTCTTTGCAGCACAGAGCAACTTGAAACTTAACACTATGCCAAACTTGCACTGCTGCAACCAAGATCAGAATTTCTCTGCAAACCTCAACAACCACTACACTGGAGACTACAAAAGTACGGGGGCAATAGAAAAAAATCAGTTTATGACTGATGAGCTATTTCAGGATATAAAGTCATGCAGTAGCAGATAGAGAAACCAAAATACCTTGCAACAGTAAAATGGAAGAAATAAGATGTCTGTAATTTCAACATAAAAACACCCTTGCTTTTACTTAGAAACATAGCAAAAATAATAACTATTTTAGGTATATAATTGAGATACAAAATCCAAAATTATCATTTAAAAAAAGAAAAACAAAAACCAAAACCAGAAAAAACCATCAGAATCTTTTGGGGAAAAGTTCCTATCTATTATTCTCAGAAATAAAAATACACAAAACAAAAAAAAAGGACCTTTGGACAGTACAGTCCTTATTAAGAAAGTACTGACATTCGTCTGTGAAAAAATTAACTGTCAGTCTCATGGGGTTTGTAAATATAGTTTTCTTTATGAAGTTTCCTTAGTACCTTCCACCTGAGGCGACTGCACTTGAATTTCAAATAAGGACAAGTTTTTTAGACTTACCACAAGTATCACAGCTACTGCTTTCTGCTAAAGGTGTATTAGCTTAGGAAGTTGACCAAATTCTGAATATAAAAGTAATAATAATAGAAAACACAAGTTAAAACAAGCTTTTTAGACTTCCTTTCTACTTCCTACAGCCTCAAGGTTTGTAGAGCTTAACTCTCAAACTCTTAGAGCAAGATAACATGGAGGATAACTACATATTTCAGGTTGAGTTACTTTAGAACAAGACAATGACAATTTCTGTGCATTTTGAAATATTATTACATACAAGTGAAAATAATTACTCTAATTCATGTTCTGTTGCTACAGGTGCAACATCAATGCCACATCAGCTGAAGCACCTAAACCAATGAGCTATTTAAAAGTAAGATGAAGGCCGAAACAAATTTGCTGCTACAGCATAACCAACAAGCTCTTTAGCTGTTTCTTAAAACAAGTATTTAAAATAGCATTAATTTACTTTGGACAGACACCATCTTCCAGGAATCACTAACAGGAAAAGCAGTAGACACTGCATATTCTACTACTGTTTAAGAAAAGGTGTTGGGTTTTTATTTCAATGTTCCATGTAAAAATTTAACAGAGGAGGAAAAGGCTGAATGTACAAGAAATTCAGTACAAATTACATGATCAAGTGGAAAATCTAGTGTGTTTTGGTTTTATTTAATTGGTCATTTTTTCCAGTTGGTGATCTACAGGTTACATAAAAAAAGAAGGAAGAGAGAAAATTTTTATGTTGATGAAGTCATGTGAAAGATGGCACTTCCAATCATTACCTCATTTCATTTTTTCCAAGAAGCATTCCTTTCTGAATTAATTATTCAGATGTACTAAGGTTAGAATAAATTACTGCTGTCCTTTAGCCTGAACGACTGAAAGATACTGGCCATAACATTTCACTTAAAATTTCTTCTGTGAGGTTATCATTTTTTTTTAATTTTATTTTAAAAATAATGTTCATGTTAAATTAAGCACTTGAAATAAAGAAGTCTCTTGCCACATTATGTGTGTCTGAGCAGACAGGTAATTAAGACTACAGAAAGAATGCATTTTCCTTGAAGAGAAAACAGTGTACTGAGAAGGATGGATGAAGAAAAATGCCTTTCCCTACTCTACTTTCTTGGATTCAGGAAATACTGCAGCTGAAGCACTGAGGGCTTTCTTTACCCCAGTGCAGGTGTATACACCCACTCCCCTGGTTTCTGCTTTTCACTGGCAGACAGGGCGATGAAATAGGGCAAGAGATTTTCTCCTATCCTCTGCCTTCTACAGCTAAAGCCGTTCTTGCTATTGCAGTCCTTTTGAAAGGGCCACGATCACAATGAATCTGCATTTCAGTAGCTCTTGTCTCTTATGGACCAGCAACAGATGAAATCACAGTAGGTACAAGAAGGACAAGGAGTACTTGGACTTTTATAGATGCCATTGAACAAAACCAAACCCACACAGCTTGGGGAGGAAGGCAGAGTGTGAGCTATGATTGCAGCGTGAGGGTTAAGTATATGGAGCCCTAAGAAGGGAAGCCCAGATGTGGAGCACCTTGGAGGAAACAAGTCCCAGAGCCTTACACATATTTCACTGCACCTCAGCATTCTTTCTTGGTTGAAGTTTTAACTCAATTTAGTATATGAAATACTAACACTATCCCAAGTAACTCACAAAAGTAAATAACTTTTATTTTTACCCTTTTGCTCAATTTTTTTGTTAGGAAAGCAGCTGACTTCACTCAATTTCCTGTGCAAAGAAGCATTTAAGGGGATAGCTATGTCCCTAAACCTGAAATATTGATTGGCTACCAGAATACTCCATTGCATGGGGCAGCATGTCTTCTGCTGCTACCTTACATAATGAAGCTAGAGATTTACTTCTCGATCTGTATGTCTAATAATTTTTTTATTCCACTGTATCGTTATGGAAAAGACAAAGGGCTGCTGTGCAAAAATGCTCTTTAAGGAGTTTTTAATAAATTATTCCATACAGTCACTTTGTGTCCTAATACTTTTATCATTTAACTACTTTCCAACTTAACTTTCAACTTCTGTTCCTGCTTATTTCCCTTCCTAAACTGCACAATCCTCATTTTTCCACTTGTTTGTCATCTAAAGTCACTCCAAGTTCTGACTTTTTCTCTGTTTCTCATCTTTTTCTTTCTCTTTTGTGAGGAAATAGAGATCAGTTTAGAAAGTACACACCATGAAAAAGGTATTATGACATCCTGTGAAAACAGCATTACAAAGCAAGTTTCAAACATTGGTATATACTTAGGTCAGCCCAGAGTAGGTTACAGCACTGGAAGTCTGTCAGTTCCTTCCATAATAACAAGTCACCTTCATGATCATCCTCTTTTCTCTTCTTACAACCATGGTATTAGCAGTGCATGGTGCTTTTAAACTACACTCAAACCCTGAAAAGGAAATCTGAGCATTTCCTTCCTCTTCTCCCTACCCTTGATTCCTTAAAGCTAAAACTTTTGATTACAAAGCCAGACTTTACTGAGAAGGTCCAACTTCAAAGAGCTGAATATTAACCTCAAATTGATTTATCATCTTGAATCTTTTTTTTGGTACTAAATCTATTATGCCTTTCTCCTTTCTGGCATTACAGTGTGCTAGAGGGAGAAAAGGACCTTTGGTTATCACCTGCCCAGGACTGGACTAGAATGTGTATTTTTCATGGCCATATTCCAATTTTCTGTATTTTGATGATAGAATTCTGATTTATATCCCAAGTTCTCAGAGCACCTCTTTGCCTCCCCAGACAGTAGTTGCATAGTGCAAGTAGAGTAAGATGACATTTATGAGGCATTCCTTCCTCTGACCAACACTACATTTTGGCTACAGAGCAAGTAGACACCATTCTTTGAACTTCTAATTTTTATGACTACCATTCATCTTGTGACAAAAATTTTTATTTCTGCATTTATTAATCAATGTCTTTGTTTTCCTAAAAAGGCATTAAGATTAAGATAGCACCATATTCTGGTTCTCCTCACACTTAAACCTTGATATTCTTTTCTTAAGTATTTTCATAACACATTATTCAACATTATTCATGCTGTCTTCTTCCTCTTCCTAAACACAAAAGAGTGGTGAAACCAAAAGGAAAAGAGTTCTTTGATGGATCCTATATAATCTCCTTTTCTGTATGCATAAAAAAAGAGACACATATTTCTAGAAAACTACCTCTTATCACCCAAGTTTCACATAAGGCATTTGGATCTGTGTTTCCAGTTGAAGTGTGGCAAATGAGCAGCCACTAAAAATAGGACCCAAAGAAAAAGCAGGCCTTACCCTTTAAAATATTTGAACCTATTCCTTCACAACTACCACAAAACTGGAATAAACCTATACTTGGTACCAGTGCTATATACTTTACCTAAAATAAGAAATGAGACTAAGTCTGTTGGTCCATTAAAAAAATAAATCCCCTTGCAAAATTCTAAGTAATCTGTACCTACATCAAATTAATTATAAATTATACAAATAACACATATCTATTTCCTGTGAAAAGTAAGCCTCCTCCTAGATAAACATTCTAAATGTAAGTTTGAATCAGGATATTTTCAAATCTTTCACTTCCTCATGAGGGATAAATGTTGATACTTCTAATTCTACATGTAGAAAATAATTTAAAGATACAACAAGATCTGGATCATGTAAGTATACTTGTTTTAATTAGAAAACCAAATAAACAGAGAAGTACCAAAAAAAGAAAAAAAGTACTAAATGGCATAACACAATAGGCCACAACCTACTCCATTAATCCTCCTATGAGAACAGGATCATAAAGAAGAGTCTCTTCAGTCTAAAACTAAAAACTTGGAAACTAGATTTTAGTGGTAACACCCATTTTCCCAAGTGTCCAGCTGGCAAATGACAGCTCCCTTAAACATGTCATCATAAAATGATGGGAACAATCTGTTAGGATTGTGAATGTAACAGTAATTTTCAGTTTTATTTGGAAACATTCTTGAAATTCTTTCAGAGGAAAAAGCCCTGGTAGAATATGTTTTCCTGCATATACATTCCCTGACCTGTTATTTTCTACATTGGTAAAAATCTCAAAGCAATAATGATATTCTTTTAGACTGAGGGAAACAGAACTTTGAAGATCACTGTGAGTCCTTCTCAGGAGCAGATCAAGTGTAGCACATGCTAGGCCAATATGCAAATAGGAACTTTGTAAAAAACATTACGGTAAAATCTACTTTTGCAAGAAATCAGCATCACCTCCTGCCAACTAAAGATGAAGAGAAAGCTCTGCAAAAGCTGGCTGATATTTTTCATGCTTACTGCTTTACTAGAGCAATAAAACAGTATCAGCCACCTTCAAAAACTGTCAGGGAGCAGTGACAGCTGCTCCCTAAAGGGATGGGGAGCCACGTGTCAGCACCAAGGGCAGCAAGGCAGGTGCTGTCACTGGTCAGGACTCCGTCCCACTGCCACTGCAAGATGGAGGAGGGCAGACCCAGGGAGGGCAGATCCAGGGAGGGCAGTTAGGGTCAAACAAGTCTCTAGTGCCAAGGTGAGCCCAAGGCCAAGCCAAGCAGCCAGTCCATGAAGCAGGGTGCAGACCAGCAGGGTCTTGGCCGGGGGCACACATGGCTGAGGCTAAGCCACACAGAGCCCGCCTCCAAGACAACTCAAGCAGGGACTGGAGGCCCAGGGCTGAATTTAAATATGGCTACTGGTGCCATGAGCACCACAGTGAGGCTGGTCAGAGCCACTAAGACTGATTAGCATAATCAGAGCCCTGAACATCTGTGCCTAGGCCAAAATTCATATTTGTATAGAGGGCCAGCAGTAGCAGAAATCAACCAAGCAAAAGCAAGAAGGTCAGAGGTTGTATCTGGCAGCTGATAAACAGTCTTGAAATAGAGGTAACCTCAGAAAGAGTCACTACTGCACATACCACACACACTAATTAGGGGACAGGACTAGAGCAGCATTCCATTGAACAAAAGAAAGTCAACATCCCAGCAGGAGTCATATGGCTGGAGAACCAGAGCCAAGGACAATCCCGCAGCACAGGCACCTCTGTTCTCTGATGTCACAGAGGTACTGAACCACAGCCTACTTAAGATCCAAAGGATGAACAGGCAAAATCTTGGAAGACTTGTATCATGATCCAATTGTATTTTTTATAGTTTATAGGAATACCCAGTTTCTACCCTCTTCTGACGGGGAAAAAAAAAGCAAGTATCTGCTTTGTTGCCAAAGGAAATGTGTATGTTTGACTGAAGACTTGGGATTTAATTGCAGTGCTGGTAAAATGCACTGGATTAAACACTCATCCAGAATCCAGATACAGGAAGAAAGACAAGGAAGATTTCCAAAGTAATTTCATTACACATCCCAGTTCACCTGAAGTGAGCAGAGAGAACTAATCTCATAGTACTACAGCCCACACTTTGGGCAGCAAGCACATCTCAACTTTTCCCATCTAGTTACACAACTCCCGAGTCAAAGATGCAATTATTCCTTCCCAAAAATCTCTCCATGTTCTGTTTTATTCCATCTTCCCAATTCACCATCTCTACCAACAGGACTGTCTGATCTTAGCATACAGCCTGCCTCTAATGCATTGCAAATTAAAAGAATTAACACCAGTCTAGGTCAAAATCTACCCCGTTCGTAGACTAAAGGTTCATTTTTCATCACTGGAGGTCCATGCCAGGTCAAAAACACACAGCACCAGCAGATCAGTTACGCTGCTGGTGCAAATTAGGTACAAATTAGAAGCATAGCTGCAGTGCAAGAACAAGGCTTCTCTTTCTCTGCAGATGTGTAACATATAAAAATGAACAATCTCTTCTTAATTAAAGAGAAACTGCATGTTTATTGCCTTGATAAAAACAAAATCCTGGGGAATCTGGTTGTTTACACAATAGATTTTTTTTTGACAGTTTATCTTATAAAAGTGCTTGCTTTCAAAGTAATCCCATTAAACACATGTTGCCCATTGGAACCAAATGAACCATCAGTGTTATGTGGAGTCTTCCAGCTGTCTGGACTCTGGACAGCAGTCCCACATGACTCTAAGCTTGGGAAGCACACAGGTAGAGCAGATACATGGACTTAAATTCATTTTTCTAGGTGTCTTTCAAGTACACATACCATTTATGAAGAGAAAATGACCAATTCTGCATGGCTGATTTCTGCTACACAGGAAATTGGAACCATATAGCTAGCTACAGATTATGTTAAATCTTGAGCTACATGTCATGTGTATGAATTCTGAAAATTAATATGCAGCTCAAACTAGATAAGCATCTTAAAATAATTATGCATTATTGTGTCTCAAATATTTCATTTACTACTGGATCAGCAACTCACAAAACTGCTGAATACTTGAACAAACAGCTGATGAGTCTCTGGGTACCCGGAGCACATCCAGTATAATTTAATTTGAAATTTGCCTTCCTGAAGCCAACAACTGAAACAAGTTCAGTACTGTCAAATTTTCTCATGGTACCAAGGACTTGTCTAAATTCAGGCACACTTCTCTACTACATAAGGAGAGGAGTCAAGCCCAAAATGACTGCATGAAATTGTTTGGTACTCTGAAAACTTTTCTTAAGAAGTTATTTAGCATGCCAGTTTATTTTTAAGCAGTTATATATAATTATTAACCCTTGGTATATTAAAGCCAGTATGTATATATATATACACACATATATATATATACACACATATATATATACCTTCAGTATACAGTGTAAAATCTCTACATAATGGCACAAGATCTGGAAATACTATTTGCTAGTAAACAAATCTAGTAGGAACACTAAGAAAAAAATTACTTCTTAAAATGTCACCTAGAACAAAGGAAGTGAGGAAACATTCTCTATGTATTTTGAAAGACACAAATGGTGCTGATTACTTTTTCCCCATACTCAGACTGCCTACGTGAGTTAAAGCTAGCAATAATACCAGTTCTAATCTTAAAGGTCCGTGGAGAGACATAAAACCAGACTGTTTGAGAAATCTGGTTGTAAAAGCACATCTGTGCAGCCAACACCATCACATGGCTGGAAAACAATCAGAATTCCAACAAGAAGCAAGTGAATAAAACCCACAGAAAATTCCTTCATTGTGGGAGGAAGATTTCCTTTTGAAGATTTCCTGCACAGTTCCAAGTCTCTTCAACACAGTAATTTCATATTTGTGTGGAGCATGTCTCAAATAATTTTCCGACAATGTTTCAGGGACGACTTCCTCACAATGAGCTCTACCTCAATGAATATACCGGATATTTTTTAGGTATAGATCGACGTGCTAGCTTATGTGCAGTGTCATAGTAGTCACCAGGTACTTACTCGCCTGGGGGTACCAGTGTTAGAACCCTGCCAGCCCACTGGCAGCATTCCTGGTTTATATTTGATTTGCCTTTTCACAAGTATTTTGCAAACCACTCATCACTGCTGGTTTAGATAATCTGTCAAGGGATTCATGCAAGCATCCAAAACAATTACAAAGTTAAGAATTTTTTTAAAAATTAAAAATATATTTATCTCATCTTTAATTTTTTGTCTGCTTGTAGTTTTTTGGGTTTTGCCATGATGCTGGGCAGCTGCATGGAGAATGAAAGCACACGCAGATACATAAATTCCCCAAGTGACAAATAAGCAAACAAATCCAGCCACCATTTCCACACTGGCAGCTTTTTCTATTTAAGTTTGCATATTTGTCATTACTTGTTTTAGAAACAAGTTTACAATTAAGTATGGTCATTTTATCCTTTTCCAAGAAAACACCAAATAAAGAGCAATGATAAGGTTTTCAGCATCTGTTCTTAACCACAAACATCCAAATAATGTTTTGAACTGCTGAGTCTAGAATATTATTTTTTCTCTCAAGCTTGCAAAGTAAATAACTGTTTTATAGTGCCTTAGTTAATTTATAGTTAATCAGAAAAGGTGGGGTTGATTGGAAACTCTTTGCTTCTCTTTCAATCTCAAGTAACCATTTCTTTCATTTTTCTAATATGACACAAATTTTTCCTTTTTACTGAAAAGAAGTGATATTCTTCTCTCTTACGAAAGATTTTACAGATAACAATTTGCAGTGCAAAATTCTGCACAATATGCTAGACCAGAAGTCTAATTCATACAAAAGATGTAATGTTTCATATTTCTAAACACATTATGTGCAAGTGGATCAAGAGGATACTTTCGTATACATGCTAAAATGTGGTGGTAAATGGCATTAAACAAATTCAGTCTGCCATGGAACCCTAATGCCTACTCATCCAAAGCCAAAAGAATTAAATCAAGCACTACTCTTTGACTGAAAATATTTATTATGACGTATTACCATGGAATACTAGGCATTTATCTTAAAAAAGCTTTTAAAATCTCATTCTTAGGACATGTAATATATTGTAACTTATCAAGATTTTTTGCAACCTAGAGACACTAAAGAAAGTGTTTGGTAAAGACTGGATTTCAAGTTGTAATCTTTCTTTCTAGAAAAAAACTTGACTTCTTCCTTTCCTCTTAAAAACTTTCACTGTGAAGGATTCAAAATCAGATACTATACTTAGTTTTAGTAAATATTCTCATATCCATATCTAGAAGAAAAATATATTTAAGAAGATAAAAGTTTTCTAGAAATCCCTATGCAATGTCACCTATTATATGCATTATTAGGTAGAGCATAATCAACTTCCAAGGATATTTTAGATGATTACCAATTAGGCCCCTCAGTATGTCTGTCCTAACCCTTTCAGCCCTAACACTTTCAATCACTGCCTTTAAATCACTGTAGGAGCCACAGACTATTCCCTTCATTGTGGAGAAAAATATAGGACACATCCATAATTCCCCATCTAGGCTTCATGCTATTCACCGCCAAGGCGGTTTGGCAAGCAGGGAAGATATTTCAAAGGAAAACATATAGGGCCTCACTCAGTCATATTAATGCTCCTTCACATTCCTCTTGCAATATTATCTTGCCCATAAGGCTTATTTAAGTACAAGAACATCTTTGGCAAGCAGAGCTTTCGAAACAGAGACTTGCGTGGAGAATCCAACAGCAGTATTTAGTTTTCACCTTCACGCAATAGCCATATTACAAAAACAACTTGTACTTACATGGGAACACAAAGTGATGGATAGGTTTAGATTTGAAATCAAATATAGCTTTCCCAGCAAATTTCAAAATTGAGAAAGTCTGCTGATGCCACCTGGTCATTTTGCATAAAAACTAGAAGAAAAAAGAAAAAAACCCTACAGAAATATACAAGCCAATATTCCACAGCAGCACTGCAAAGGGTAACTCTAGACTAAAAAAACCATTTTTTTTAATTGGACACAATAGTGGGGAAGCAAGGACTGTCCAGTATATAGCTGAAAAAAATAACACAAAGACACCCCTACCTTACAAATGTCTTCTCTAAGCATGTTTATGTTATGAGTAGTCCAACAGATTGTTTTAATTGGAAGAATATATAGGATTTTAATCCAAAAGACATCCCCATTATGCTTAATTTAACATTCCTCTTCCAAACTGAAAACCAACTGGACAGTTACATCAGTTACAAGATGGTGCATCTTACACTTGAAGGGACAAAGAAAATTGTCAGAAGTGTGATTCTGAAAAAAGTGCTGAAAGCAAAATCCCTTCTTGCATATAAGCAACTAAGAATTTGAAGTCAAACTCATCAATGTAATTCCTAAAGCACAAGGAGAAAAGACAGCTAACAGTTGGTCTGCAATAATGACTATTATTAGTTTATCAGATGTGATCAGTTGACCACAGAAAACTTTTGAAAAAATATTTTAAGGTAGCTTTGTTTACACTTGGGTTATACTAAGGCTATGGAGAACATTTTTGTAAGAGTCACACCTTTGAAAGTATTGCATGCTGCACCCATCTTGGTCATAATTTGTACAGTACGTGTATAACTGACAGATTTGCAACAAATTTCTGAGCTAGAAGTTCTTTTTTAATTACTTTCAAGGTCAGAAAAGTGGATGAAATTATGCTTAAGAAATACAAACTTTTAATTTTACATGAAATTAAGTTCTAATGAATTTGCTCCAGAGAAGACTTTATGCAACACATGACAGTTCTGCATCTAATTCTACATTCTGCCATAAATTCAATGAGGCTTTAGCATATCCCAGCTTACCACCACTATTACTACTCACATCAATCACACAATGTTTACTCTGAACATACTCATGCTTCGTCTGTGGGGACACTGGAATACAGAAATTCCCAGGAATATATTGAGCATGTGAACCCACCTATTCCACACAATTAAATCCACTACAACAGCAGCAGTATAAACACACTACTTCTGAAATAGACTGATTTTACTTTTTCTAATCTTCTGTAACACTTTTGCAGACACAATCTTAAGGTTCTTAGATTAGTTCCCTATCATTTCATTTCACAGGCTATGGAGTCTTTAAAATGTACCTGGTTCTGTCTCCATTTGGAAAAGAAACCACAGCAAAATCAAAATCTTTAAAATCATATTACAGCACATCTTTGTAGATAATTCTTCCTTTTACAACTAAAATTCCATTCAAGTCTGAGTTTAAACAGATACTCAGAAATATTTTTGAGAAGATAAAAATTCTACACTTCTATCTGTGATGAATTCTACTTCCTTCTAATAATTGATGTCAAGGTCCTCTGTCCAGCTTACAGACTCATCTGCTCTTTGAACCTAGAGTGTTAGATAGGCACACACTACACACAGAGCTCTCTTCTTTAACTGATTAAAATGTGGTCATTGCACCCATCAGCCATGGGAATGCTGAAGAAAAAAAATGAAGTCATGATGATAAAAAGCTTCTTTAAGGAAGCTTCAAAAGGAAAGCATACTCAGGGATGCTCCATTTAACACATAAGCAGTAACAGATACAGCTACCAAAGTATCATAGGAATTGTTATTCTGTCAGCAGAGGGGCCAAACTGTGACCATCACCTGCACAAAGATTCAGACTGGCTTTAATTTGGTTGGTGCTATTTCCAATTCTGACATTTGTTTTGGTTTTTTTTCTCTGAGAACTACAAATGTCCAGCAACTCTAGGGTCTGTATCTTGTTCAGCTCCAGACTGCTGACACACTGATGAACAGCATCTGCCAATTCAAAGAAGATCTGACCAGACTGACTTGATGCAATTTGGCAACCTTAATCATCTTAAGCTGTCCTTTGGAATACCTGGTCTGCATCTCCAAGTGCCTTTTCCATGCAAGTAAAAATGGTTGGTGTAACTTTGTAGAAATTCACTGGTTTGTAACACTGGGCATAATGTTCTACATCTGGATAGCCTGGGCAAATACACAAAAAACCCCTTTTTTTCTCCCAGGTTAACATCTTCAGGAAGAAAGGAGGGCATGATTTAGAGGAAGAGCTGAGGCCTGAACATATGGTTGCTGTAACCAGTGCAACATAAGTTGAGAGAAGGAGAGGGTAGCTCATCCAAGTTCTATTCATTAATACATCTGAGATGCACCCATAGACACTGTATCTACAAACCAAAGTATCACACACATAACCGGCTTAAAGAAAAAAGCAGAAATAGGAGGCCTTTTGCTAATTTTATAGCTAGCAGCAAGTGTGACATCTCCCTTTGGAAAGGGAGTCAGAGGCCAGTGGCAATAAGAAAACAAATTAGCTGTATTGGCCTGGAAAGTTTATGATTAGCTTGGGAGGTCTGAAGCCTGCTGATCACTACAAAAATAACATTTCACTTTGATGCATGTCTATCGACTCTCACTATATTAAAATGTTTTCATTTCCAAATGTGGGTTTCAGCTGCTGTGTCTGGCCACCATGTGACATGAAAGTGAGGATCTTTATGTAACACATAGTTTTTCTAATCAGTATTTCATATAAGAGAAGTTAGCAAACACTGAATATTCTGTGTGCTTGTGTGCCTGCAGTGATTTAAAGAGTTCAAACTAATATAAAATACTCATTCCTGAAAACACATACTGGAATAAAATGCACAGGTTCGCCACTAGGACCAAAATATCTTACAGCAAATTGAGTGGACAGTTCTGATATTTTAAAAATGAAGGCATAGAACTGCATAAATCAAGATCAGAACTCTACAGTAAAAGCATGTGAACTATCAGGACATTGACCATATATCCTCTAGCAAACATATTAGAAAGAATTCATTTGTGTGTTGGCAGAAGTAGAGCACCTTAAGCACTTGTGCAATAAAAATGTCAGTATGAAATTATTCCTCACAGGGCCTTTAATACTTGTTAGAAACTGCTGTATTATACAAGTTAAATCTTTTTTTGCAGCTACCTTCAGTATTTTTTCAGCCAGAGGCAAACAACTCTTTACAAATGTGCCTCCTCAACCTCTGACTTGAGGATCTGGGATTGGCTTCCCTAAACATGGTTTGTCTTAAATTAGCTTTACAATGAGAAAGAACTGCACTGAGCTGTTCAGAGGAGCAATTCTGTCAAGTTTCATGTTCTGTTGTTATACAGCATGTAAAGCTCCCTCTTGTCCTCTCTTCATTGTGCCAATGAGAAGGGCTAATAAGCATCTTGTGTTTATGGCAATGCTCAGGGACTCAGAAAAGTTAAGTTCTTATGCCTAAGCACAAGTGAAATGAGCTGTGTACCTAGATGGACATCCATATACAAATATAATTCAAAACTGAGTTTGAATTTTAAGACCAGCATTGAGTGAAGACCAAAGTTCACAATTTTGGAGATATTAGTGAATTCAGAGAATTAGAGAAATTTAGAGAAATCTAACATAGACAGAAAACTACTAGGCTGTGATAGTTTGATTTGAAGATGCAGTTTCAATCAACACTTCCAAAGTTACAGTGGTTTTACATTCAACATTCCTTCTGGTCAATCCCTAAATGAAGAGAGAAATGAGAAGCAGAAGTTTTAAAAGTTTCCTAGATCCCACACACACAGTGACAGCTTCCCTCTTTCACAGTCTTTTTGCAGTTGTTGTCAAGGAAATAACAGAAAAGCCTCCATAGGTCTTTATTGCTTATGTGTCTCTTTTGTTATTAGAGAGCCATGCAAATGTCCTCGTGACTTTCGTACAATATTCTTTCAGCTCATGGAGGCTGCTTATTTCTGCAAGAGTTTCTTATAGCCCAATAGTTATTTGCAGGTAATTGCAATAATGACTGTTCTGCAAAGACTTTCAAAACAATATGAAAAAATCATATACCACTTAGAAGTCTCTAGAAAATTATTAGCAACTCCTTTACTAAAACAGTTTTGGTGATCCCCAGTTCTCTTATGCAGGCAGATTTTGAATCCTACACAGAAGTTAATACAGATTCCAAATGTTCAAAGCTGACAGTTTATATGTGCAGAATAATGTATATTGTTGAGAGCATGTACTATACAAACCAAGAAAACTGAAGAGATTGATTTAAAATTCACATTACACAGCTTGAGATAAGCTTCTGCATGAACTATTTGTCAAGGACAGCTACCATGATTCTGTGATCAAATAGCTGGTGACACTAGGGAAATTTAGTATACATATGCATGTATGTAAGCTGGAAATTATTTTAGACTGCTGTCACTATGCAAACAAACCAAAGTGAAAGTTAAACAGAATGTTCTTTGTAATAGCTAAAAAAAGGAAGGACACATTTCAGACAGATGTCACTGAACGTCTATTGAATATGCTTCTACAAATATAGTATGAACAATTATGCAAATTATTTTAATGGGTAATTAAGTGGTTGATGTGAATTCATTAATAACTTTTCCTTGGTAGTCTGATATTTGTGTTAATTTCCTGTCTTCTGTTCTACATGCTTTTATCTGACAAACAGAACAAAATCTGGCACAAACATCAAGCTCTGATCAACTGAAGAGCCAAAACAAGGCAACCTTTCAACTGAAATTCACAGGATTACACAGTATCACACAACACAGGCGCAGTTGTTGATTTAATGGAAGGAGCACAACACCACACATTTAAGACACTTTACTTCATGGAAGATTAAATTCAGTTGACTTATCAAGTAGCAAAGAGCCCAGCCATGAAGAAACTTAGAACACCATGGACAGTTTAGCATCTGTTGAAGTTTAAGAACTCTCCACTGATGACATCCCTGTTGTCAGGCTGACAGAACAAATGGCTAACTCAGGCATGTGACTTTTGTTTGTTGTAACCCACATCAATTGGTCTACCACATACAAACTTTTTTATTTATATTTTCCTCACGGTTTTATCAAAACTTGGGGTTTTCACCACATGGCTTCTAAGCTGTGGGCTAGTACTTATAAAGTATAGTCTTACAGAAATCAGATTTCTGCTTTTGGCTATACAGTTTTAACAGCTAACTGTAGTTTCATTCAGTTTCCAGCACCACAAGTCAGGATTAGTATGGAAAATATACAGAGCACGAGAGAAACTTATAACAGCAATTAATGTCATAAATTCAGGCTGACCTCTGATGTCATTACAGCTTATTTAAGTACAATAAGAATGCAACAAATGTTAGATATTCTAAAAAATTTTTAATTGAACTCTTAAACATTGGGAAATTTATTGTTTGTCTGAGCTAGTCATGAGCTAGTAAAAATTTCACATTTTAATTAGGTGTGATCTAATCACCTTTCACTGCTCCGTCAAAAAACCAAATGCTTTAGACTTCCCAAAGCCAGGCTAGCTTAAGATATTTTACAGATTATTCCCAATGTTGTTTTTGTGTATGAACAGACTAGCTGTCTATAGAGTAATAACCTTTAAACTGGTATTACTACATAAAAATATGATCATGCAGGTATCCACTACCCATCCTCTTACACAAGAGACCCTGAAACAGAAAACAGTGAATAAAGGGTGTCTTGGAATTCTGGAAAGACAAGAAAGCACTTCAGTTGCGTTGTAAGTTTGCAAATACGAACATTCCAGCTGAACCTAAGTGTGTACAGAAAAGGGCCATTAAAAATGGCAAAACAAAGGATTATATTCTTTTTGCACTATGTTCTCATTCCCTGTGCAGATTTTTTTCTAGCTGTGTAGTCCCTTGGCTAAAATGAAAAACATTCCTGGAGGACTTTTGAAATTGCAGTGATGAGGAGTAAGGAGTAAGAAGAGGCTGGAGAACAACTTCTACAGCACAGGTGACACTGTCAGTAACAAAAGCTCAGACTCGGTAACGGAATGCAAGAAACTTCTAATGAAAAGATGTGCCACGTGGGAGGAGAAGGAGCCTGACTAATACTCATGATTAACTGAGATGGGATACTGGAAGACAAGTGTGATGACAAAAAAAGGTGCAGGAACTAAATGGGTTAGAGACAGACTCTCATTGCTTTAGTGTGAACCCACAGGTAAGTGCCTTTTCTCAGGATCCTGAGAAATAGGAGCATAACATCCATTTAGATGCATACTACGAGCACTTGGTATCCAAGCAAAGACACTAGAAGTAATACTTTTGAAGTGATTATCTTAGGAAATATAGAGAGAGATTATATAAAATTATTCAGGTCATGATTTAAGATGCTTGCCAAATGGGAAAAAACATTAAATGGAAAATTAGAGAATGTATTTAAGAACCATCCTTCATAAAACAATAAAAGTACATACTTGCAAAACTCAAATGAACACTTTAAATTAGTTATTAAACAAGTAAGAATGTCAAATACAAAAACTGTGCACCAGGCTGTAACATCTTGGCCAACTAGAAACAAACAAGGCCAGGTTCTCTCTACTGATGATTTTAAAAGAGGTTTTCTCTCTCTGTAAATGACACAAGTACTGTAACAATGACATTCCATTAACATTATAATCATAAATGGTTTTGATCTGTAGTTTATCAAGTAATTAAAAATGATATGGCTTTTCCATAGTTCTCCTGAACTTTTAATCCTTTCCTGACAGAATGTGTGAGTGGCAGTAACATTTTCCCTGTGCAGTAAGACACAGATTGCAGATGCAATGACTACAGAAAAAGACATTCATAAACATACATCAGCTTCCATATAAATACCCTTCCTCTTTGGGGAACAGAGGTGTATCAGTGACAGCGATCAGAATCAGGACATGCACTTCTGACCCACAGAGCTCCTGAGAATGCTTCCTTCACAACCCTCAAGGGATTGCCACCGACATCAAAGATAAAGACAAATAGAAAACTGGAGCTTACCCTGCAAGATTTGAGTTTCTTCAATTCACTAAAATATCTGCTCATGAAACAAGGCACCACTACAAAAGATTTCCAAAACCAAAACTTCATCTTGAATTTCACATTCAGATTTTAATAATTAATATTCAATGCTTAGCAAATCCAAAGAAAAGTTGATGAAATCCATTTAGTCAAGAACCCACTTTTCCCTTGAGGAAATTTTCAAAAGCACCTGAAGTGCAAAAGAATCACAGATTGTAGTGCAAGTGAGCACATCTGTTGTGTTCATCTTTCCCAGTGCTTTGAGAAAATCACCCCCATAAAGCAACAAAAATGTAAACCATCTCTTAAAAAGCATTCTCTTCTCTAAAATGACTGTTCCCTGTATTCAGCATTAGACTTCTGATGTGCTTCTGAGAGTGCTACTCTTTGGAGAATAAGCACTTTTTTATTTTGAGAATAAATAAAAAAATTTAAATTACAAATGTAAACTACTTTTCTAGCAAGCAACTCAGTTCAATATTTCAAAATCCCAACAAAGCATTCATGAGTAAGTACTTGGAAGACTTTTTTTAAGCAAGGCAGCAGTGACTTTAGGACCCCAAACTCCCAGGCTGCTGAAGGTCTTCACCAACACATGCATTGCTGTGCAAGGCAGAGACCCCCAAGGAAGTGTTCAAGGGATCTGCTCCAAACACAGAACATAATTTAGCTCTGACAAGCTAAACCAACAACTACTGAGCCAGGTCTGTGTTGGCAAATGGCTTCCACCATTGTTCCAAAAGGAACATCTCCAAAAATCTCAGACGTTTTACCTGTGTTATGCCCAGAGCTGTTACAGCTGGCATAGCACTGAAAAATAAATGCTCAATAGGATAAAGAGAAAAGACTTTGTGCAGGAAGTCTGCAACTGTTTTCAAAATGAACTCCTGATGACATTTTACATTTTGTATGCAATCAAATTCTTATTCTTTGTCCTTCAAAAAGATCTTCAAAGGATAAAAAACAGACTGTCAAGAGTCCTCAACATAAAAAAGCGAGCAGTAAATGCTATAGGGTCAAAAGTTTGAAAAATATCTGGGGTTTTAGTTTCCAGCATACCCACCCTGCAAGTAGGTTGCACAGCTTTCCTTAAGAGCGTTCTTAAAACTGAAGAGAACACATGAGCCAATTTCCTCCTCCTCCTCTCAGGTAACTTTAGCCCATGGAGGGTTTCAAGCCAGCCCTGTAAACAGTGATGTAGGCCACTCCTGCTGGAATTGCTCGACCTGAGCTCTGTGCAGCTGTACCAGCTCTGGGATACACAGTCCATCTGTGCCAGGAGTCAGGTTTCTCCACACTAGGTTCATTAGCAACAGTGCCAAGGAATTAACCAGAGACTCAAGTCACTGGGGGGATCCTATGATTCCAAAGAAGCCAATCTGAACAGTTAACTGTAAACTACTAACTAAGCCTTCTAAAACCTTATTATAGAAATTAATTACTCCTGAGTAGAAGGCTGGCATGCTAAAATGTTTTCAGAACCACAATATTCTCTAGATGATAGCCCTAGGCACAGCTGCTGAAATAATCGTCCACCATGTGAAAACTGAGGTTACTGGTAAAAACTTCCACAAAAGATTTGCATAAATTAGTGCACCCACTCAACACAAACGCCACAGAGCAACATCCAAAGATTCCTGCTTACAGTTTTCCACTGAGTACCAAGCTGCCTTACAGCCATAGATGGTACATTTTGCAATTTTTTCCATACAGTTACTTCTGAAGAAATGCCTTACATGATACTTTGCAGCAGATGCAACTCATTCTGTCCTCCTTCAAACTCACCAGATACCAACCTTCCCTGTACAAAGCAAGGGTGAAAGGTGTAAAATTTAACAGTGGGACCACATGCCTTTCTGAGACAAAGTACCAGGCACACTCAGGATCAGCATCATGTGGCTACAAAGCTTCTGCATGGCAAGGAGCATGGGCCAAAAAAACCTTGTATCTGCCTGCCAAAAAGCATGGCAAAAGATTACTTCAAAGCAAGCTAGAAGTAGATTATTTGAGCGCCTGAGGCTTTTGGCTGAAAAATTTTTGACTGAATGTCATATGCATACCTCAGTCTCAGCGGTGCAACTTTAACTATTATCTTACAAGAGACTAAAACAAAGAAAGGAAAAAAGGAAAGAAAGCTTCTGAATTAAATCTCTCTGCAGAGACACCACATCACCTTCTGGATCAGGACATGGAAACAAACTCAATACTGCATCAAAATCACAGTATAACACTATGTTTAGTGTAAGAAAAATAATTCAACAAATGTGCATGCATCACTGACTTCTGGCTTTCATACCATCCATTAAGTTCTGGAGGTTTTTAAAGCACACGGTTATTACGAAGTTTACCACTCTTATAGTATTGTCAGTTCTCCCTCTTCTTCCACCTCAAAATGTTTTAACAAAATGGCATTGCAAGTCAGGAATGTCATACTGTGGGTTCCATCACACCAGGTAAGACCAAGAAGCAACAGACTTATCCAACAGTGTTGTAATGAACAGACTGATCACAGATTTCCTGGGTTTTCATCAAAATCATTACAAATAATGCAGCAGGAATCCTAAATATGCCAGTCCAAGAGAAAAGGCTGCAGTTATTGAATCTGATTTACTGAAAAACTCAGAAGTCAGAATATTAAGACAGGAGACATTTATAAAGACCAAAAAGCTACACTGACATCAGATTACTCAGCTACTGGGCCAAAACTATCAAGAGAAATTATAATGTGCTAAAAGTATTATCAGAAGTATAACCCAAAATAGCCATTAAAAAAAGTTCTGAGGAAACAGAGAGCCTTAAAATGAGAAAGAGTGGTTTACACATTCTAGTCTCAGACAAGTAAAAAAAAAACCCTATAGATGTAATTTTATCTGCTCTATTTGTTTTGCAGCACACATACATGACACAAAGTACCTAGAAAAAAACAACTGGGTCTATCAGAATGCTGAAACATGATGCTATTGTTGCAGGTACATTTGCGAAACTCACTGTTTTAGATAAATCTTTGGCAGTATCCCATTGGGAGTATGTGAACAGATTAATAATCTGCCTATGTTCTTTCACCTACACCTTTAACACTCCACAAATATATAGAAGCACAATCCAAGAATTTGTAAAACATGTGGTTTATTCTTTGCTTTACACAGAATTCATGTGTTTCACTATTAAATCCCAAGACTTAAATTTATGCATTTCCCTAAACTTCTCAAATCCCCAAGCCAAAACAAGAAAACACTTTCGAAAAAAAGAAACCTTGTGATTTCGACACACACTTCTTTTCATAAGCCTTAGCACAAACCTATTTATTCCCTACAGGAATATTTATTTCCTAAAGGAAAAATTCAGTCAGAAACAGCAGCAAAGAGCAATTAAACAGTATCATAACATTTGGTCCATTTCAGCTTGTTATTTGTTAGTTACAACTCTACGTTACAGCAGGAATAAAAAACTTGACAGTTTGGCAACTGAAAAGCATTCAATTATATAATACCTGATACTGTGTACAGCAGATGTTCTCAAACTAGAGCCCACTGCCCTCATGAGACCAGTAAAGACTTTCTAGGGGTTTGCAAAGTTCCTTGATTTTGCTTGTAAACTTGTGCAGTTACTTAAGTGGGCTTGTCAGAAGGGGGAAAGGGTCTCCAGAAACCCAAGTCTTCAAAGACTAAGAAAAGATCAACTGGTTTCACAGTATGTGCACAAGTACAAGCTGAAGATTTAAAATGCTCATATGAGTTAAGATCTGAACAATTTTTATTTTGATCATGCTATGGCAACCGAAAAAATTTGGGCATGGAAACATCTCTTACATCCTTGCTTGGGGAGTTATTTGAGCAACCTGGATAGAAAGGGTTCTTTCCTCACCTTCCCACAGCCTCCTTGTGGCCCTGGTCAGTGCTCCTGCTTTTCTACTCTAGAGAACAGCAGACAGCAACAAGCTGCAGGGATAAAGCAGCTTTCCTTGTCCTGTCATGGCTTTTTGGCTTTCCCCTCGCAGGCAGTCAGGTACTTCCCTGCCATATGCAGAATCAGAGCAATCATGCAACCCTATTTCGAAGTCAAAAGACAAAGGTGAGCTCCCACAACTGGGAAAGCTGAAGGCTGACTGGCATGCAAGGCCTTGGTCCAAAACAGACACAAGCATGGGTTTGACTGCAAATGAATGCAGCCTTGATGACTTCATCTCACTGTCATGGGATATGCTGATCACTACACTGCTGTGAGATCTCTCTCAAAGGCTCCAGTTCAGAAACAGATTTACTTGCTTTATAGTTTGTATTAATTCTCTTTCTGTTGGAAAACAGTCACAGCATTGCTTTGTTTGCCTGAATGCAGATTCTGCTTGGGAACCACTGAAAAGCCAAAGAAAATTTTACATTCATAAGTAACACCACTCAAGAAAATTGCTAGTTTGCAGTAATCCAGTAAAAATACAGAGCCAAAAGTCCCATGTGAGTAATTGCCAGATTTTGGAATGATGCTGTTCAAGACATGATAAGCTACTGCCACCACAACTCTCTGTGTTAGGTTAGTTGCAATTCTTTACTACCAAAATAAACAAAAAATGCAGCACGTGCTTCAGTACAACAGCAGTGGGCGCTATTCCTTGAGGATTTTGTGTCACTATTTTTTTAATCTACTGCAACTTCTTCCCCTATTAAATATGTATTTCTGATTGTATCCATGTGACATACATTAGTTAAGCATTTTCATTAGTATATCTGTGCTTAGAAACACTTTCTTGTGTTACAAGACTCAGTCAGTCAGTAAAGCTTCAATTCATCAAAGCACTTAAGCCTGCACCTAACTTAAAGTATGCATCTAATCCCATTGACTTTAATGAGACTGCTTACTTGCTTAGTTAGGTATGCATTTAGAAATCAGGGTCCATGTAAGCATAATTGTGCTCTTTGGCCTGGTCCCAAGCCCTTAAAAAAGGAAAAAAGCAGAATGGAGAACAAATGCTCAGCAAAGCTGTAAGAAGGCACAGCAGCTTTCTAGGAAATATGCACAACATAACAAATAATTTGTTTAACTACCTTTACAGAAAGTCCCAACAATCAGAGTTAGCTGGCAATCCAGTTATTGAATTCTACCAAGATATTTTCAAACCTAAACTGAGCTCTTTTAGGAACATTTATTCAATAAAGTTGTTGGAAATCATAAGTAAAAAGAAAAGCATGCAAGCATTTCATCCAGGTGTGCTTATGCTGCTTCTCACCACTCACCCAGTTACTAAGGAATACAATTGTCCAATGCTGCTAAACACTGACACCTCCCCCTCTTTTTATTAGGTTGAACTTTATATTAAATAGTTTTAGAACAACATATGCAAAGTCTAAATTTGGAATATAATTTCACCTAGGTGCACTGCTGTAATCAAGAATTCAGTCCTGCAGCTTAAACTTCTAAAAGAAGGTAGACACAGAAAAACTTGAGGGCTGGAACACAGTGCAAATGGTGAAACTGAAGACTTTTGACTTCTTCCCCTTTGCATCACTGATGTTCAAAAGAGAGTAGTGGCAAAGGCAGCCAAAGTCTCTAGTATATGAAGTGGCAATGGTTTCATTCATATTACTAAAATGATTTAAAAATACATGAGGAGTGGGATTTTTCCAAGACTGACAAGTCCTCCTCATGCTTCCTATCAGGGTAGGTAAAGATAATAAGGTTCTGACAAAAACAAACCCAAAAGCTTTCTATTTCATAAGACAAGAATAATTATTTCTCTCTCAGAATGGCACTTAGACATGACAGTTCAAATGACCTGATAGATAAGATTTTTATTTAGTTTTATAAAGTGGTTACCAGAAGGTTTAACATGAGAAGAACAACTAAACAGAACACATTTTCTGAGAGATCAAGTTACAGTTATACTTTGCTCAGCAAAGCTGCCTTGCAGGAGAAAACAAATAAGATTAATCCATTTTTCAACAATGACTCATAGTGCAAAATAAGCCTGAAGCTTTTCTTAAGTACTGTTTTCACTAATATAACTACAAAAACGCAAGACTTTAGACTCCTAATACATTAGATCCACAGAAAATACAGCATAATTTGCTGTAATGGCTCCTGAAAAGTACAGAAATATACACTGCTTTAAGTATCTGGTACAATTTAAAGGTTAAGCAACAACAACTGGAAGCACACATTTTAAAAAGCCTTACACAAGAAGTCAAGCATTTTATAGTCCAGCAAGATGCAGTTAGTTAACACTGCTGTTTATGATCTCCTTTTGGACTGGTTTAATTGGTACTATCCAGTATGTGGTCTCCATCAGCACAAACAGTAGCAGTAAAGCAGCCATGATGTATCATAATGTACAAGTACTACTTGCAAAACAGTAACTTTAAAAAAAAAAGTCTTGCTCTCCTAGAAAATAGAAACTGAAGCTTTATAAACATACCAGAGGGAGGAAACAAACCTACGAAAGCAATTCCAAGCTCCAGTCCAGCCTTAGTAGCTGTACAACTTCATTAGCGTCCATAACAGAGGTGAATGACCTTCGAGCAGTCTAGGAGTCCACTGCAAACATTCCAGAGTTCAGAAGTCATGTCCATCACACTGGGACTTGTGTTGGCAAAGGGACTTAACAAACTTCAGGCACGTAAGATAAACTGCACCTGCCACATACAGCCAACTCTAAACAAGCAAATCTTGCAGTAATAAAATTTATTTGTTTTAATAAAATTCTATAGGCTGTAAAACAATATCCTCATGCAGGTAGGATTTCCACAGGTCAAAGACTTTTCAGTCATGCCCCATTTCTCGAAATGTGAACATAAACTGCAACAATACCTTTAAAATGAAGCCTTGCCATGGTAGGAGACATATACAATTTTGACAACTATTTTCCAGTCTTACAGAATACAGATATTTCAGGATGCTCCCATGCAGGCCACTGTGTCTACCTAAGGGTTTAAATGCTGGGTATTCAGACACTAACACGGTTTCAGTGCATATGTACATCATCCATTCAGCACAACAAAATCACACTTCCTTATAATACTCAATGGTTGTGCAAGGCCACCTGAATCTATTTTAAAAGTTGTTTCCTCCCTCTCTGCAAACATTGAGATGAATATTTTAATATTAAGACCCAAAATTTAGGGTCCAATTTGCCTGTGTTCACATTTCATTTAAATAAGCTTTAGTGAATGCCTATTCCCTCATAACTCTTGATATTTCATATTCAGTCCTTCTACAATTTTACTACATAAGATAAAACTTTTCTTTACATACACTGTTTATGAGAATTTTAAATCAGGAAACAACTGCATAAATGTGAGGACTTCTATTTTTAAAAAGGTGGGAAAGGTTAGCCAAGTTCTTCTTTGGTCACATACACAACTATAATAAAATGAGATCTGGTCTGTCAAGACAACACCCAAAGAGATGTTCTGCAATGGCTAAGGTAAATTCAGACATAGTGGTCTTTGCATTTAAGTACTGAAAATTATGGAAACCCAAAATTACATTTCTACTTCACATAAAGCCCTACCTGAATGCATGTAAAAAAATAGTCAGTAAGACAAAAATGTAGAACTTTTACCTCAAGATGATTCAAGTGTTGATCAAAACAGCTTAATGTAGTCTCTAAAATATAGAAATGTGTCTAAGCAATGTAGAATCATTAAAGTCAAATGGCACCAGAAGCAGGGGGGAGGTGAGGCATGCCCAGAAACCTACATCGAATCACATCCTTTTTGACACCATGTAACACACTAGCTAGCAGTGCTCTCAGAAAAGTTTCATGCATTTTTATTGCATTGAATTCAAAGATGTGAATAAAATTTATTCATTTTTACAGAATTACTGGTAGCTCCAAGAAACTCACTGTTTCCCCCTAAAGTAATGTTCTCTTCAGCAGAGAGACATCCATCACTCTAAAAATTTGCCTGCTTCCAAAGAAGCTGCCAAGAAGGAAACAATTCGCCATTAAATGCATCCCAAAAGGGAAAAAAAAAAAAAAAAAACTAACCAAAACAAGATGCTTTTCCAGTGTTATCAATGTGTTACCTGGAGTACTCTTACTGAAGGACAACTTCCTCAGGAACAACAGAAAAGGTCTCCTGAATCCTGATGGACCAGCTGGAGAAATCAGAGGTCCAAGCTGTCTTTCTGTTGCTCTTCATAAGGTCACCATCTCAAGCTCCAGCATGGAAGTTAATAGAACTAATTAATTTTAGCCTAAAGTAGATTTCAGCAGCAATGAAATTGCTAAAAATAGATCAATTTGCTAGAGAATTTCTTGAGATGCAGACCTGGATTCTCTTCTAATAAGTATGTTTACTCAATTTTCCTCTCTCAGCTACCCTTCTTTCTCAAGGGAACAGTGTCACTACCTCTTATTCATGTTGTTTTAGACCATGAAAGCTCCCGGAAAAATTAAGAGTGCTATTCTAAAAAATTGCATTTTTCCAAAAGGTTGATTTCTTTTAGGAAACTTCATTTTTTAGCAAGAGTAAAATCAATACTCAAGCTACAGCTAGTTACTGAAATGTAATGTTAATAGAGAGGAACAGAACCATGGTAATTGTATAACCCTTCACCCACAGCAAATGGAAGGCAAACCTATTATCTTGAGTCTCTAGCTGTAGCAATTCCAGGCTGCATTATTTCCTACTTGACATGAACAAGTATCATAGTCACAGGTGGTTACTGTTTTCTGGGTAATCTGCAATAATGTAGTCTTACATCCAACCCCTAAGTACTTTAAAACCTTAGCAAATAGCAGTTGATTTAAAGCCATGTTTTCTTCAAGATATTTGCTGTACTGCACATACTGCACAGGTGTGTGAAACAAACATTTCCTTCTCATACTACCCAAGCTGTGCAAGACTTCAAAGTCCCCCATTAGCTCCTCCACAGAATGCTATTTCTTACCTGTGTGACTGCAAATCCATGGCAGAACTGTCTAGATTTGGTTCTGCTCTGAATATTATCAAGAGAAGCACCAAGTAAGTTACAACTAAAGAATTCCAATTCTTCTTTTCATCATACTTTCCACCCTACTAAACTGGGTAAAACTGTGTGTGTGCTAAAGGGTACAAATCAGTCATGCAGATATGGTGGGAAACAGCCTTTTAGGAAAGCAGGACTACATTAATTTATTGGAATCTTATGTCAAGATGAGCTTGAAGAAGCATCATCTGCTTTGCAAGAACATGTATTTAACACCACAGCAGGAACTTAGATCCCTTCAAAAATGTTCTGCTAAGCAATTCTTCCACTTTACATTTTGTAAGATACCATCAAGGCAAACTTGAAACATTACAGAAATCCATTATACTTGTGTGTAAAGGCTCACACCCCTCTACAGAAAACAGCTTGGGATACAGGGAATAAATATGGACAGGAAAGGAAAGAAAGTGCCTCTGTCACAGAAAAGTTTGGGACTAGATGACTGCTTTTAGTCACAACTAGTTTCTTAAGTTGCTCACTAGAATTCTGCAGGTATTTTTCATATTTACACAGGAACCAAACTGATCTGCATGTTCGCACCTCTGTCACCACAGTTCCTTGTGTGTTCATGACCTTGATAAGAATAAGCCAGACTACATATAAATAGCATCACCAACAGTCCAATATCAGTAACTAACAAGTCTGACATTTCTGATTCCTGCAAGGTCAACACAACAAGGCCTGGCACACAACAGTTACTACAATTATAGGCACAGCTCTAGTATGGAAAGGAAAAGGCAATGTCTGTAAAAACATTTGGTATTTTATAGAAGAAAACACATTTTTGTTTCAAATTTATCTTTCCTTGTTATGAGATACATTTATATGTATGTTTCTGATTTCCACTTCACAGGATTTGTAAAAACGACACACAAGTCAAACGACACTAAAACACTCCCAGTGAACTATTAGGATCGCTTGACTGTGGACACAACTTTAACCTTGGCCAAGTTTTCAATTCATGAAATGCACTTAGATGCCACATTAAGCTGCTTCAAACTAGAAGCCAGCAATGTCACGTGGCAAACATTATTGATACATTTAAATGTACCATACTTTAAAAATAAAATCTATCAAGTTTAATGCATGTGCTCAAGAAGGTTTTTACGAGACGCTTTGAACAGATCAGGTGTCTGCATTACAAAGGGGGAACAGGAAGTTATTCACAAGCATTTTGATGACCCCACTGAGCAAGGTATAAATGCTCTTGTTCAAAGACACCATATTGCCAGAACCCCAGAAAATTGGATTCCTTCCTCGTCAGCAAGAACATGGTATATTCCTGTGACTGCAGAGAAGCCTGTGGCCATAAAAAGGATTAAATATGTCAGTCTTATGTAATACCATCGCATTTCTGTTTTGTTCGAGTTTTGATGTTATTTCTGCAAATGGGAAAAATCTGTTGTTGCAATAATAAAATGTCTGAGATGCCAAAATAGAGCACAGGCTTGCAAATCAGTAGACTTTTAAAGAAGGTTTTGAGCTCACCTCACTGGTTTTGTGAAGTCTGAGCCATTAAGTGTATGATCTTGTCAGTTTGCGATTTCTCTCAGCAAACACGGAAGCTAGAAATCTACATTACTTTAAATGAAAAACTAAATGATCCTATATTCATGTGACTCCAGTCTGTAGGACTTCAAAAGTCAGACACCCTGGCAGTTGTGGGGAGAAAAAAGAAAGAGAACTGTAGAGGCAGTTTCAGTGTGAAGCCATATGAAAATCTGGCTGATTTCAGGTTCTGTTAAAAATTGTATTTCAACCAAGTTTGAACAAGCTCATTTTGATCTAGCTGTACACCATTTTACCATTTCTAATCTTATTGAATTTCACAGACTGAGGTGGTACCAGATGGCATCCAGGATACTTTTTTATTCTGACCTTTTGAGAAAAGCTCAAAACCCTTTTGTGAAAGCTTAGCCAATGTGAAATTTAAATTGAATGGAACTCTGATTAGACTTCTGTGAAACTAAATTGTATGTTGTAAACATCTTGTAAACATGAGCTGCTGCATCAAAATTGAAACTCTGGTCTCAGCAGAGGGTTAAGACTCAGATTCTTGCTCTCCCTGAGAATACTCTCCCACACCTTTGTTTGGCTGAAAGGCAAAACACAACTTCCTGCAGATGAATATGGTCAAAACATACAGAAATTACAAAAACCCCAGGCTGTTAATTCAGCCTTAAGTACACTCCACTACTATTAGGACACACAAATCACATTAATCCTATGAAACAAGGATTTGCCACATCATTCCCATTTTGAGATGGAAAATCTGGGCATTAAAAGCACATTTGGGACAAAGATGCATCATATGGAAGAGATGAGAACCAGTTCCCAGCAAGCCACCCAAGGGAGGGAGGTCACAAAACTACTGGGCTTCCCCTTGGTTAAAAAAACTGGTTCTTAACAGGGCTACAGAGTCCAAAAGAGAGCTTCTGGGTCCCGACTGCACTCCCAGCAGACACTCAGTACCCTTGCACAGTGCTAGACTAACAACAACCAGAGGTTAAATGAAATATCCAAGGTCCCACAGGAAATCCACTGCAGAACAGCCCAGCTACTTTGGCTGGAATAGGGATCTGCATCCATAGCAGCTCTCAGAAGCAGCCAACCAGCCACTCTACTTAGCCAATCAACTCAATCTCTCCATCAGACAGTGACACAATGGCACCTTCCTAACTCAAGAGTTACAGTTTTATCACGGCTTTGGTTTAACATAGTAAGTCAATACTTCAAGCATATTTTAAAACAGAACACCTCCTCAGCTATTTGCTCTGGTTGCATCTATATCTATGTGTGCAAGTGCTGCATAAAAAGAAAAATAGATGCATACACAGAACTAGAGTCTATATGTACCTTCTTCCCAAGGATTTATTTATTCATGTGAAAAATTTGCCTCTCCCAGTCTATCAAAATTGTAATCTTTATTTTAATAGAAGTGCCTAAAAACACACTGGACCCTTTCCAGGCTCTAAACTAAAATTATAATGTAGTTAAATGAAAACAAAGCCTAAATACTTAATTTCCTGTAGATTTCCAAGATCTAGTCCAGTTTCCTGACTAAATAATAGGTATTTTGGAATATTCTGTTACAGTTATTAGCATTTTCAATTTGCTCCTAAAAGTCATCAAAACAAAATTAAGCATTAACTTACTCTTTGGCTCCTTAGGAAAAATCAGCTTAGGTCAGACAGTATTTTGCTGCACTTTCATTGCTTTCTAAAAATTCCTCTATTTTCACTAAGACCTCTGGATTACTGGCTTCTGATAGGTTATTATAATTTACAAAGAAAAAATCCTAGTGCCTAAATTCTGAAGTTCCTGCAATGACTGAATTGTAATAAAATTTTCATCTAATCAGTGATTTATCAGTAGTAACAATAATTAAAATACTACCAATACTCACCTGTCACCAGGTGGTATAAGAGTATTGCAAAAAAAAAGAGATGAACAAACCTTTAGCAATAAATACACTTCCATACTGTATTTCTAAGAACTCTGACTTTAGATGAGGCCTGAAATACCATTAGTCAACACAGCATAATTGCTAACACTTTGCTAGCACAAGGGAGCACAACTGCAAACAAAGAAAAAAACCTAATCTCCAGATCACAGACATCACAGGAGGCAGCATGGATTGAAAGTGACAGAGAAAGCAACAAAACAAATCAAATTAAAACAAAATACTAATTCCATTTATTGTTTCAATTATTGTTTTTGCACTCACCTCATAAATCCTCACACATGCAAGCCTTTATTTTTCCCCACAAATGTTCATAAACAGCCTCCCTTCTACTTCATGACCCCACCTGCCATGAGAACACATCAATCTGCTAATAAGCTGTCTCTAGTATACATATGTCTTTTTTTATGTATAATAACTTCAAGTTTTACTGCACATTCCAACCCTCCTGCAGGTTAAATTCTAGTAACAGACACCATGCAAGCAAGCAGAGAGAAAGCACACAACCCAATGAGAATTCTCATGAAATATGTGATATCATACAAGCTTGCTCTAATACTGTGCAATTCTTTTTTTATTCCCCTTGCTTTTCTTATGACTATCATGATAAAATAATTTGTGACTGTTTACAATGATGCTCTTCTAGTATAAATGTTACTGGACAACAATAAATTCGAGAGCAGTTTCTTCATTTTCATTTTTGTGGATGACATAACACCCCCCTGCACTACGCAAGTTCCCCTTTCCAGAATTTTCCTGGGACAATGGTACAAAACTGATGCTGCCCACTCAGAGCCTCTACTGCCATAGAACACATGAACAATAAGCCAAAATCAGATTTTGTTAATACCTGTCTGAGGGGGTCTGTTGGCAATCTCTACTTTCAGGCATCTAACCAAGGTGCCAGGATCTTTTTAAGCATTCTGCAGAGAGAAATCTATAAGCCATTTTTGGGAGTCCCAAGCTAATCACCACAATGAGATGCTGAAAGTCAAAAGGCTTGAATATTTCTAGCATAAGAAACAGAATTCAGCCAATTAACAGCAAAAGGTATCATTTATACTTCAGGAATAATTGCAGCTTTCACCCCTATGCTAATAGGAGAATAAGAATGAATACTTATGCAGCCAGTCCCCTTCTTAATAGCTTTCTCCCCACTGCTTGCTTGTCCAGGTGTCTAACAGATCCCTTAAATGTGAGTTTCGGAACATTACTTGTGCTGTACCCCTCTTTGTTTCTTTACAATAAAATCTAAATTACTTTGTTTCCTTTTGCTATTTAACCTCAGAAGAGGGGTCTTGCACTAGCTACATGACTCTCTTTTACAACTGCTTTCCCATACATTCATTGAAATCAAATGTAGTTCAACTGGTTGAAATTTCTTGGTGGTTTTTTTTTTTCTTTGAACTGCTGTAATATAACACAAAACAGGTTTGGTTCTATTGGTTACTTAAAAGGTATTAACTATAACTTAGTAATTTCTGCATAGGATGCATGACATCAGACCCTTCACCTCAACCATGATACAGGGTACACAGCTCTTCACTGGTTTCCTCTTTTGTGAATGCTGGACAGTGCTGCAAACTATCTTACTATGGGCTACCATAGCTTGTTTTGTTAGAGCGCATTCTTAAATACTTTGGCAAAGGACTGAGAAAAAGGAACAGCTGAGATCGCATTTATTTTCTATTTTTATCCAAGCTTGTTTTTTCTTGTCTACACTTAATTTCCCCATCACGGAAACTCAGTATTTCAGAAGAAAAAGCAGTGATAATGAGTTCAGGTTTGTTTATGAACAACCACGTGAAGGGACTGGTGTGTTACTGAGTGTTTCTTCATAAACACTCCCAGCACTTTTATACCAGTGCACCACAGGACTGTGTCTTGTTTCTTTAAAACTAAGCTGGAGTGATCATTTGATTATTCCAACCTAGGGAATAATTAACTCTTCATAAACAAGCCCAGCTTCACTTTCAACCTGATATACATCAAACTGTTTAATCAGAGAAAAAACCAAGGCCCAACAACATACCCTATTTTATTTTCTACTCCATTGCTATCCCCAGCATTCTTGAAAATTTTAAATTTTTTTAGGTTTACTTTGGGTTTGTTTTAAATATATCATTTTCAAACTAGTTCAAAGAGAAGCATACCTCAAGTATAATTAGATTCCCTGTGTCACTTAATCACTAGAGATAACAGCATCTGCGTTCAGAACAACTTTTGTAGTGATACAATTAAGCTCAAAGCAGGTATGTATTTTCTAACACTGTCAGCCAATCTATGACGGCAAAGGCATCCTGTAGATAAGAATTACACTCTACCTTTTTATAAAGTAACTTGAACCTGAAAAATAATTGTTTTAAAAACTGCAGAAATAAGAACAAAATAAGGGTACACAAAACTCCCTTACTTCACTTATATATCTCAAGCTGCTTCCTACAGGCAGGTTAGACATTATTGACCACATCTGACAGGAGAACAGAGGCAGAGTGGAGCAGAGAGATAATCAGAATATGGATTAGCCATTCTATGCCACACTTCAGCACCAACTTTTGCTTCAAACTGAAGCAAAACAAACATTTTCCAAGCAACACGCTATGTAGCACATTTAAAATAAATAAAATAAATAAAATAATTTGGTTTTAATATAAAATAAATAAAATAAAATTTTAGAATTAAGATATTTCATAATACCATTTTAGGTTGGTTCGGGGTTTTGTTTGGTGTTTTTTCAAATTTTAAATGCCATTGTACGCAACATCTGATCCTGACAACATCTGTTTTACTGGGTCATTTATAGCAAAGCTAAAGATGCAGAACTATAGATTCAGACAGCAGCTCCATGGAAGAGTGAGGAGCTCCATCCTTTGGATTATGAGGCCTTTTTCAGAACAAGAGGCTGATAGACAATGGGAAAAGAACAAATATACAGATCCAGTACTTAGTAATTTTGTTTGAACTTGAATGTTTGCTACTCACAACTACCTATCACCAGATTTCACATCAGTTTCAGCTCTGTTCAAAGGCAGCAAAGTTATCCTTTCACTGTTTTTACATGCAATGGTTGCCCCTCCTGTGTATCAGGTATCAGAAACAAGTTAGGTTATGGTCAAAGATCATACACCAAAAAAATTTTACTGTTGCTTTATAAATGGAAGAAGGACAAAAGACTTTACAGAGAGTGAGGTCAAGAAATCTCACAGAGATTCACTCTGTAAAACATTTAACAAAAACTATTCAAACAAAGGGAAGAAGTGGCAACAAGCAGTTATTTCTTTGCTCCCAGGAACTTGTTTCTTCCATTAACACCTTATTAATGCCTGGCAGGTGTTTCCCAATGCAGAGCTTGGCATTAGCAAGTCATTATGAAAAGGAACAATGAAGAGTCCTATTTCCAAGAGCCAAAAAATTACAATGGTATCTATGAAAAAGCAGAAAGGGAGAGCACATTCTATTGTAACCACAGTTTTTCACATCTGTGGTATATTTTAGAGAGCAACCATTTTTCCCTGAACGAAAGCCTTCAACAGAGGCTACATACACAATATGAGCCTCTTTGAATGCATCCCACCTAATCTGTAAAAAAGGTCTTGAGCTCAAACCCCTGTGTCCTCCGCAACTATTGATAAAAACCAAACAAAACAGTAAGACAAAAGCAAGACTTGAATATGAACAAACAAGAGATTTAATTTTCTTTTGATTCGACAATGCATTTCAGCATCTGAATGCCATGGGCTCCATGATCTGACTTTCCACTTTCACAGAGCATATCCTTTGTGCAATCATATACTGGGGAAAGCCTTGGTGACAATTCTCAGCAGAATGCACCTTCTCAACATCCCATGGTATAAACAGTGTTTCAAGGCCAACTTTTAGGGTAAGATCAAGTAACTAGAAACAGTTCCTCACACTGGTCCTTCTCAAATACAAACAATACTTGGCACCACTCGTCACTCACCCTTGTGCTCCCCAGTACCAAACAGCAATGCTAACACCAAAGAACTGAGAGCCAGAGCACACCCCTGGTGCACAGACCATGTTTCATCGGGTACAGATTCTGAGGCTGCTTTCAAATTCTTTCAATCTCATGACAGAAAGCTTTACAAAGTTCCTGTTCCGTGAAGAGTACATCCCCCTCCAATACAACCAAGCAAGATGAACAAGCAACCACAAACATTTTCTATAAATCAGGTGAAGGACAGATATAAGTATCTATGTGCCATTGCTTCTGCTTTGTTTATCTAGAGATCAGGTTCTTCCTTATATTATTAGTGATTTACAAAGAACACAGTAATGCCAAAGGAAAAAGGAGAAAAGCTTCACAGAAGCTAGCACAGTACAGACTACTCACCCAGAAGAACCTACAAAGTAAACACAAGAGGACGGAGAAGGGAGGGAAGTCTGGCTCCAACTTTAAGAAAGCACACACAGAAAAACTTCAAATCCACCCAGGACCTTTTTTCAATGTAAGCAATCAACATTGCACAAGTAAGCTGGGATTCCTACAGAAAACAGCTTCTATAACCTTACAAGACAACCATAGGACTACTCTGTATTCCAACATGTATCAATCATGAGAACAACCCTAAGTTATTGAAAGTACACACTTCTCATCATCCTGATCTGTCAGTCTGATCCTACAGCCATTAAAAGTTCCCTAACTTAAAACAATGTCACCTACAGTTCTCTCACCTGGACACTAGTAAATATCAGCACAGTTCCAAATAGGAGCTCTTTGCCTCATCATGTTTTTCTGATGGAGATTTAGCATGGTTGGCTATGCTTCCTATAGCTGACACAAGTTACCTCCCTAGAAAGTTTGCAAGTTTTCAGTATGTGATGCACTCTTTTTTTTTTTTTAGGCAAGTAAAAGATCTATTACCAATCATTTTGCTACTGAAATTACTCACAGTGTGCATTTTAAAACTGCTTAGATATTTTTCAATTAACTTCAGAAGTTAACTGGAAGATGAAAACAAACCACAATGCCAGAGAAAATGTAATATAAAAATGAGGAGACAGAAAATAGTTGTTTCAGGTACCTTTAAGAAGTATCTACAGTTAGTTCCCACCCAAACAGAATTTTGGGTGAAATGCTGCATGATCCTTTTGTAAAGCGCGCCCCCACGTGGTTACCAGCATCTCTGCAAAACCAATTTGTTTCACAGCTCCCAAAGAACTTTTCTGTCTCCCAAACTACCTTGAGTCGGTACTCAAACCTGCCCAGATACTAGGAAGACTTCTGCTAGTGGGAGTGTCCTAGACACGTGCAAAAACACATGCAACATGCTGCCCTAGAGGCACATTTCCTAATCTATGGGCAAGGTCAAAATTATTAAGAACATTTTTTTCTCATAGCTTGCTTATTAAAGTCTCCTCAGTATTCTCCCTGCACTTTTCTTCTAAGCTTAAAAGTTACCGAGTAGAACCAACCCACTGTCTCCAGAAGAAATATAAGGATACATTCATTTTAAACAAAAGAAGAAAAAAAAAATCTTGAGGGAAGAAGTCAGAAGTATCTGTTTAAATAGCAAGTTGAAGGAAGTCCCATTTGTAGTAACTCTAATCTAATAGCACTGTCAAAATGTAGGGTTAGAAGAGGAGTAGCAAATGTATTAAAAAAACCAACACATACTCAGTAATACTGAAACATATTCAAAGCATATTTATTAGCAATAACCAGCTGTAGCACTAAATAAAAACTATTAAAAAACAAAAGTGGAACTCAATAAGACTATCAGTGAAAACATTTGTTCACTTAACAAAATCCATCAGAAATAATATTGTTCAAGTGTGCAGAAAACCAAACTTACACAGAAACAACACAATTGATTATCAAGATCATTGTTCTACTTCTTTCTTCTGCATAGGTAGAATATCGCCCCATTCTTCCTACTTTGCCTAGTTTTATTTTTAAAGTATTTAATTCATTTAGGAATTTTTAATTTCATTAGGATTCTGAGTCCAGTCTAGACCAGGAAATACACAATCATTTCAATGACAAGTCAGCTCTTTTTGTACTACTTGCACTATTATATGTGCCATTTATTACAATGTCACAGACAACATGTTCTTATGATGAAATACCCTAATTTGTTGGGTTCTCACTTTTAAAGTTTTTTCAAAGAACTATTTCATCTCATACTATACTTCTGAGTAATTGTTATTATAGCTGCATTTTCCATCTTTTTGGTTTTTTCCTAAGAATAAGGTAAGCTGAAAATACTAGCCAAAAACAATGGTCCTGGGAACAAAATAGATAATGGTTTATAACACCTGGGTATTATTGTTCTGGTAATGCAAAAAATGTCCAACAGAGGGTGATAGAGACCACACATTTGTTAGACACAACTCAGTTATCATTTTTCTGAGTCACAGATCAGAACTGCAATTAAAACAAATTTCTGGCCCTTTCTGAATTGGTCTGAGATCAAGGAAAGCTTTAAAGCACAATCAACTTCACCCAGATCTATCATGTACAAAGGAAATTCAAAGCTATGGCTTTGCTCACACTAAGAAACACAGAACAGAAACAAACGTGGCATTGTCCAGATGTGCACAAGTAAGAGGAATCGGGACATGCAGAAGACAAGGGCGTGTTCATCAGTGATTTCCCCTGGCAAACCAACTATTTAAACTGAACTTGACCTTCCACTACTTGAGTTCCTGAGTCATATCTGAGCCCCTTCTGCATCTTTTGCCAACATATATAGGAAACATCAGCCAAGCGTCAAATACCCCTCGCTAGGAATTTATTTCTTTCACTAATCTTACTTGAAAGATTACAAACTTTTTTTTCTAAATACTGTAACATTTTGTTTAAAACTGCTACCATCTTGCAAAAAGTGTATTTATTCATTGCAAAGGGAATCTACACAGCAGACTGCAAAAAGTCAACACAGCAGCTCCTTTTGAACCAATGAACAGTAACCATTCACTCAAGTGTCTTCTAAGAGAACACCTCTGCTGAGTAAATGGAGAGCCAGTAAGACCTGAGGCAAACGTGGCCCAATCAGAAAGTCAGACTAGCAGCAGCTCTAAAGCAATCAAAAGAAACCATTCTATTGCAGACTCTGAAAATATCTCCACTCTAAAACTGAATCAAAGAAAGATACTGTCTTTCTTTCTTATTTAAGCTTTCAATCTTTTTGTTCTGATTCTTTCTAAGAACCTCTTCTTGTACAAAGTCAAATATGTGGAAAAAGCTCACTGGCAGTCACCTTAATTGTGGCTAAAACACCCCCTGAATCCATCCCTTCAGCATTCCATAGTTTGTTCTCAGTAAACAGAAACGTTAGTTAAGAAAAAAACCAACCTGTAATAATAAAAGTTAAATGTTTTTCACATCTACTTTAATAAATATAAAATAAAAAAAAAAAGAAGTCAGTTTAAGACAGCATTGCACAGGTTTCAGCAGCCTCAAGGCAGTCTGGGCAGCCCTTGCCTTACCTTGCACTGCCCTGCCACACAGATGGCAGTCCCGTTGGGGTCGCAGGGAGTGCCGTCGATCACCGTCTCCGCCTGGCGCACGTAGAAGCGGTAGCCGATGGCCCGGCAGTTCAGCTCACATTTCTGACTCCCCTTCACTGTGGACACACACACAAGGCCCCATTACAAAGTGCACAGCAGTAGATGGGAAAAGGAAAAGCTCGTTAAACGAGCAGTAAGGTCTGAGGGGAAGAAACAAATATGCAAACAATGCAATGTGAGTGACCATATCAAATGAATGGTGATTAAGAAACCAACTCCAAGGTTAGCATTCCAACGCACCTCATGACAATGTAAACAGTACCTGAGTTGTTAATGACTGACACTTCCCTAAAGGACCAAGAGTATTTCTAGTTTCATAAAAACATTGCCCAGTTAGTCTTCTTAAAATATAATAACATGTTATGGCATTTCATAACTCCTAAGTGTCAGCAAAATCACATCGTAATCAGAAGGATGTGCATCAAATCAGGCTCACTTATAGTCTCCAGTTTGTTCAGGTCAGTTAAGCATACTAACACCTAGCACTGAGAAACATTTTACACAAGACAGATGCACAGTTTTAAAAACTCTATTGTTTTTCTCTTCAGTTTTACAAGTTACCCTTTCATGGCTATTCTACTAAAAAAACACAACTCTTTCATTCTATTCCACTAAAAAAAAAAAACCTCTTTCATTTTCAAGAATATAGAAAATGCATTATTACTCAAAACCCCGTGATTTCTGCTGATGTGCAAGAACCAATAGGAAATCAGTCTACTGAACTCTGGGTGAGAGGAACACAGAAGATGATGTTATCTTCTCCTCTGAAAATCTGTTCCTTAAGCAGATACAGTCTAACACTCCCCATATCTTAAGCTATCAGGTTTGCTAACAAATTTGTGTAGCCTCTCTGTTGCAAATCATCTGTCATGTCAGAGTTGCTCACAGCTTATTATCCCCATTTGCTAACTGACATAACAATACCTTCAGTTTCTTTCCAACCAAGAGCAGCACTGATACACAGTGGCAGCGAGGTCCAATCCTTTTTCTTTTGACAATCATTTCATTGCTGCCACAATAATGAACTAAAATTCCTCTCACTTCATCAAGCTGCAGCTCATTCCCTATACTGAAACTGAAACCTACAATTTAATCTGTCAAAGAAGATGCTATGTGCCCTCGTTTAATACTAAAACATTATGTTCACAAGATTTTCTACTTGACTTCAGAGCATTTTTGAATCTTCAGCTAAGACATAACAAAAAGCCAAAATAAATAAATGCAATCACTTCAAATATATATTAAACAACTGTTTTATACTGAGTACCAAATTTACAATCTGAAAGTACCAAACTTTCAGCTCAACTTCAGTTACCCCCGGTGCAGACACAGGATTAATGCAGACCAATTCTGAACTCTGGATCTTAGATTTTCTCTCACACAGCTGAACTCATTTAACTGCCATTTATATACATCATGTTTTTTGTCTGGCAATCTTCTCATAAAATCCACAAAAACATCTACTAATTCTAAGAAAGGTCAAAGGTCTGTTTACCTAATTTGGGTTTTTTTGCAGAAGCTATGCTTGCCATGTTCAAGGCAGTCATTCTTCCATTGGCTGCTTTTTTTTTGGATTCACTAGCTTATAATTCCAAGGACTTCACTTAGTTATTAAAAAAAAAAACCCAACAAAAACCCAAACGGAGTTATTTCCTGCAGTTCAATCTCCAAGTGTAACAGTTAGGTTTAATGATAAACTGAGCATTATTCTTAGCAGCTTCATCACTTCACACATAACTGTATTCAGAATTCTCAAATAAATATAGCCCAGTTTCAGTGATTCATTACAATTTAAGTCAACTTGTCCTTTTCTATGTCTGAAAGTGTCCTATTTTTATAACATGCAAAGCTAGCAATCAAGCAGCACTTCTGGAGAGTACATTTTCTTATCTTTCCATTCTCTAAAGTCAAGTCAAACAAGCCATTTAGGGTTTCTGAAGTGTCCTTACCTTCTCTGTTGGTTCCCTTAAGTTCAGTGACCTGAAGCCTCACATTCCCGTATTCTTCCTCTACTGATTCTCCCCCTTATGGTTTTGATACTTTAAAATATTTATTCTTGAAATTATCAGCTGGCCTTCTAGATCCCAGTAAAAGTTTTGTGTTACTCAAAGATGAAAAAATTACCTGCTAAAGCATGGTATTTTTTCCTGGATCTCTCTCTTCCTTCACTTCTGCTGTGATAGGTCAGCCTACTGCATTGCTAATGCAGCACAGTAGAGATTACTTGCTGTGTAAAAAAATAATTCTCATTTCACAATTTGTTTCGTTTTTTCTCATTAGTAACTGTTCCCACTCAGAATATTAGAACAGTTACTGTCTCTGACTACAAACAAACAAATCAGGCCTTAACAACAAACATACCCTATAATCCTCTGGCCTTCGATATTCAGATTCTTTTAATAAGCACCTGTAAGGTACTGCCTTAGTGAGGCATATACCAATCACACTACCTAAAGACAACATCCCCAAATGTGAAAAATCTGAAAAAAACTTGTCTACAAAGAGCAAAATCTGTTAACTGAATTGCCCCTGCTGAATGACAGGCATTTCCCATACAGATTTTATGTAAGCATTATGTATTATTGTGTAAGATGCAGAAATTACAGCAGAACAAATACATTTTAGAATTCCCATGTAGAACAAAACACCACACCAGTAAAAAAAACCTCCCTGACCCTGCGTTTTGCCATAACTCTTGAGCTTTTACAGTTTAGGTGGTAGGTCAAGCTGCACTATTGGCTTGGCAACTGGACCTAAAATGTCAATTAAACAAGGAGCTGTGGGGCGATTGATTCCTCAAGAGCCACATTTTTGAGTACCATGTCATCTGATCCCAGACTTTACAAAAAGATCAATCTGAACCCCAGGGACACAGTAACACTCCTCCATGAAGGCCTTCCCAACTAGCTGGCAGCAAGACACATTTCCACAAAAAAACCATCAGCTCTTTTGAAGTGTGACACAATTACTAGGACAGTTCATTATACAGGTACTGTTTAACATGTCCTCCTAGTGTATTTGTTTTTTATTCACATGCTCACCTTAGCATAACCAAGTCTTTGTGCAAAATCTCACCTTATCCTACCTCAGTAAATAGTGAACTTGGGTGAAATTTAATGTTACCACACAGGTTCTGCCATATTCATTATTGATTTAACTGAAGGAGGTGCCTTTAATAAACAATGCTGGTGACGTGTAATGTTTGGTTTTCATTTTACAGACTGAAAAAGTATCTAAATCAAAAAATCAGTACTTTCCTTAAAACAGCCTTACTAAATAGCCTTTAAGTACCTCAGGGAAGTCCTGGTCTTCTCCAAACTGCAAGACTCAGGAGTCGGTTTTTTTCCAAGTCCTCTGTTGAAACTTACCTTCCACCCTTCCCTGTGAGGAATAAGAGCCAGGCATGCTAAAGCAGGACCACAGCACAGTTCTACCACCTTCCACGTTCCCAGTAAGGACACCAAGCAAGACCTCATGTTGCGTTGCAAACTGCACCTACTCTGCATTACAGAGCACAGATTGCAGTGAAAACTTTCCACCAATCTCCTAAGATTGACTTTACTGATCAAACTTAAATCACAAATTTAAACACATTTCATTGCAGATTTCAGTGCAGTAGAGGTTTGAGGAGAAAAATTCAACTGTTAAACATATCCACACATTTTTTAAAGGGGAAAAGAGGAATTTAGTTGTTATGACACTACAACCAGTGACTGGAGTTCAAATTCCAGCAGCATTTCAGGCTGAGGCCTCTCCTCAGGCCCTGCAGAGGGGACAGCAGCCACATGCCCGCTGGGAAGCACAAGTGAGCAAGAGAGGAAGTGTCCTCCACTGGAATTCAGAGGCTGACACTCGGAGAACAATCCTGATCTTTTAATCCCACGACGGGGAAAGCACAGGCGTGTCCGAGCCCACAACACGCTCCCGGCCCCAGGCGGTGTCACCGCGATGTGGGGAGGGCGGCCCGGCCCGGGCGCCTCAGGGCCAGAGCAGCACCGGGCACGAGCAAAACGCGGCGTGGTCCAAGGGAGAAGACTCTCGGGAGAGAGTAAACCAAGCGAAAACTGCCTGTACTGAACACGCTCGTTCTTCTCTCGTTCTCGCTCCGGGTCCAGCCGCTCCCTGGGAGCGCAGCCCTCCCTACGCCGGCTCCCAGCAGGTTCAGCCCTGAGGGAGCCTATGGGCGTAATGGAGCTAGCGAGGGTCAGGCAGTGCCGGCAGCGATGGCGTTCGTGCCCTCCTTCAGCCGCTGCCTGGCACGCCGGGCGAATAGGCTCCTCTGTGCACCCACCCCTCTGCGCAATTTCACCCTCATCCTACGCCCTTTCATTAAATTAAAGTGTAAGAAATTAAAGTCCTTGCAAAACACCTAGTGTAAATCTAGAAACCGTGCACAGTATAACAAGGCAGAAAGTCACCCCTTCGGAAACATTCCTACTTGCAGGAGCTTGTGAACAGACCTGCTTGCATGTCAATGAGAAAGAGTATTTTCAAATGTTAGCACTGTGCTGACATGCCCTGGTGCCATGCTGAGGGGCCCTGGAGTGGCATGGTGGGACGCACAGTCCCCCAATTCCAGCCGCCTTCTCTGAGCTGGACGGGGCTGGCACAGCCCACGGCTGGTCACCACGACCAGTCACCCTGTGTGGCCACATGCGTTCCACCCTCCACACGACCAGAACCCCTCAGCATTGCACAGTCCCTGTGTCCCACTCTCCACTCAGGCCTTCTGCCTCCCGACCCCTCCACCTGCACACCACAGCATGTGTGGGAGGGCATTTGGACTTCATGTCAGCTCTTGCCCTCCTTCAGCTTCCTCTTTCAATGCGTTCTGCCATGCTCATAAATCCCCCACCCAAGGAAAGGCTGTGGGGAGGCACATGGGCATGGTGGATAAGGAGGCCAGGCCATGACTGAGCTGCTCCGCAGCAAGCTTGAAGAGACACAGAGAGCTCAGCAGGCAGCTTGCCAGTGCACAGAATTGCAATCTAATGATATTCTTAGGAAAAAATGCCAGAAGAAAGAGCATTCCAACCACAATACCTTTGATAAATAATGTATTTAGTTGTTCAAAGGGAAATTAAAAATAACCACAGACCAAAAAACCCCAGGAAATAATACCCAAATCAAATCAGAATGGAACTATCAGTAAACTAAATGACATCGTACACTGACTGGCCTTAAAAAATGTACCAAGTTCTTCCTTTCTGTCTCAGCTCCTGAGACTTCAAGCTGCTTGGAGCACGTACTGCCTCTTACAGCATGCACATTAAATCTCCTGCCACAGATAATGCTGGCTGTAGGTGCAATCAGAATAAATGATACAACAAAGGAATTTCACGTTCCCCATGCCGTGAGGTAGGGACCGGAATGTACAAAACCTCCTTGATGGTTCCTTAGTCCAAATCTTAATTTAATGTGAGATCCAGACTCCCTGTTGTTATCTACATAGCAGTTCTAGTTCTCCACAGAACATTACAGAATGATTTTACCATTTGTCAGTTTTTGTAAGTTTGCCTAAACGTCTAAAAATAGTTAATAACAAGCTGTGCAATTTGAGAAACGTGCCTTGAGGGTGCCCACACAGAAGTGGCATGCACACTCTTGGCAAGAAAATATCATGTTAATACTACATTATAGGATTAAGCAAATTTAAATTAGCCTTCATTCTGTGTGCAAACTGCCTTGTAAAGTCAACTTCAATGCTTCTCCATAACGAGCCAAGATACACTCATCCATGATGTGTCAGAAGCAATTGTTCCAGGAACAAGTTGTCTCTGCATAGCTCAGTTATTTTCAGGGCCCAGCTTGCCATGGGCTGTAATTCAGTATTTACTCATGATAAAAGCAATGAATCTGCTTTACAGGAAGTGTAATGGAGCATAGCAGACACTGGAAAAACTTTTAAGAGATGTGCTCATGTCAATCCACTTAACATCTCCTTTAGTTAAAGCTTATCAATGCTGGGATTGGGCTGGATTTCAGCAATAGACTTGCAGGTGACCGACACTCTTCCCTGTGAGGGTGGTGAGGCACTGGCCCAGGTTACCAGAGCTATAGGGCTCTGAGCAACCTGGTCTAGTGAAAGGTGTCCCTGCCCATAGCAGAGGGGTTGAAAATATGTGATCTTTAAGCCCCCTGAAAGATTTTCTTTTCATATAGGAAGAGCTTCAAGACACATGCACATACAGGGAAATGAAGACAGGTCCAGTACCCCACAGCAGAAGTCTGGTCCTTTCACATACTGCTGTGGCTGTAAGCTGGCAGCTTCATTGTAGACTTAGAGTGACACACCAGGCCAGAAACACCTAAATGTGACAATTCCACACTGTGGATCCAGCAGTGATCCCCTGTGGAGCTCGGGGTGGATGACAAGTGTTGGTGTACTACTAAACACAGTCAACCCAGTCTACACAGCTTCCTATACAAAGAAGGAAAATACATATGAAACGTTAACACATCACATTCTCTACAAAGCCTTCAAGAAAGCAGAGCTACTTTATTTAAGGTTTCCCGGTTTAGGCTAATAGACTGTGTGGGCTTAGTTATCAGAACCGGAGCAATAGCTCAAGCTTTGCAATTTAGGAGACTGTAAGGTCCATGAGAGAAAACTGATCCCAAATCAGGTTGGTTTTCCACTGATGGACACTTAAAGTTTTTGAGGTGGCCAGAGGAATAATGCTTTTTACAGCAGTTACCATATGCCAGATTTCTAAATAACAATATGCAAACATTTTCCAGGAAATAATTATTATGTAACTATATTTGGGCTCTCCAAAAGAAACAGTAATGTGATGTGGTCTGTTTTATTTGAGTCTCTTTTGATACTTTGTCCTTATTAGGCTTGGGAACGTCTCTTGACAATAACCAGAAAGGGTCATGTTTATTTTTTTTCTTCGTCCCTTTCAGTTTTGTTAACTTCTTATAAACTTCTATTACTCTGGTTCAGATTTTTTTTAAAAAAACATTTTCCATTTTTCACTCCAGTGTTGGAGGAACACTGCCCTTTTTTTTTTCCTTCTTCTTTTCATTTTCTCATATAATAAAGATGTTTATTACTTCATCTTGTCTCAAAAATTTAATAGATATTTGAAATATTGTCTGCACTGGGGTTCTGATATTAATTTTTTTTTTAATCAAGCTTTTATAATGAAACTGCTGATACGTTTTAACAAGTATGGAGCCCAAAAGGAAAATACCATTCCAACAAATTCCACACCTTCACCTGAATATATCACAGTTTGTTCTACTCTTCAGTGAACAAAATATTTCTGAAAGGCCACAATGTTCCATAAACTTGTCCTCATAATTAGTGTTTAAGGCAATAAGAAATTTGCAAATGTTGTCATGTACTTCAATTTTCCTGCTATCTCCATTCCTCCCAAATCCTTCTGTCATTAAAAAACTATTAAAAATATCTTACAGATTTACTGTCATGCATTAAAAATAACTGGAAAGTTGATTATTATTCAATGAAATTAAAAGAAACCAACTAGAAACAAGTAATTAATAAAACCACACACATATGAGTCTCTCTTGATCAGTTGGACATCTGAAAATCAGAAAAATATTTAAGTCTGATGTGCTTCTATGAAATTTCAGTACAGCACAGCACTCAGACCAGTGGTTCACATGGGTACCTGACCAGTAAGGCCTGTTGGCTTCAGTACAGCTGCCACAAGTTGGATGTTTGACAGAGGCTCAAGGCCAGCACCCCTGTAAATGACATAACCAGGTAATGTAGTTTCTTCCACAGACCTTAGTTTTTACTGTCTTGCATCTGGAACTCTTTTCTGAATTTAAAGGGGAAAAAAGCCCCAACTCCTAAAAATGCCTTTTTTCACATCAGCCTTTTTCATGTGTTTGCAGTCACAATCCAGAGACAACCATTTGTCAGCCAGTGGCCACTGGATGTCTCCACTGGCATATGCAAACATAGATCAAAGTTCTCTATCAATGGAAAGCTCTTTTAAAAGCCATTCATTTGGTTTACAAGCCATCACTCACACTTTACAGAGTGCACAGCAGCCACACAGTGTTGCCCCCTCTGGCCCTCAGCACAGGCAGGGGATGGCAGCTTCACGTGGACTGCACTTCTGGTGAGGTTTCTCAGAGCAGCCCCCAGTGTTTAGATCAGAATTATGAATATGTGGCTAGGTAAGCAGAAGAAAACCAAACAGCAATTGCTTGAGCTCAAAACTTTTTGTTTCTGTTTATATCCAGCAATAGCTAAAACTGTATCAATAAAACCCTCATAAGATGATATCATAAGATAAACTATTAGGAGTTCATGAAAGATGCCATTTCTTGCCATGATATTATAGAGAATTTATTAAAAATAAAATTAAAATATTTAGGAAACATGTTATTGTAGATAAAACCACAGAGTAAAAAAATTACAACTCATCTAAACAATCTCATTTTCTGGCCCTATTTATATATTTATTCATACTGGCACTAATCAGAGATGAAAACCTGCTACATGCAGTGCAATTTCTCATCTGGAAAAATACCAGAAAGTGCTCGACCCTGAAGTGCTGACCACTTCCTGAGGGAGGCTGAGATTCCCAATTGCTCTTAGCTTGGGATGTTCTGGAAGGAGCTTGATACTACTCTCTGTCTGTCTTTACAATTGGAAAGAACTGAGTATTTCTGTTTAACTGTATTAGAATCTTACTGGCCTCTGGAATCTCAGCTTGCATCCAGATCTGTAATTTGAAATATGATTCTATCTCCATCAGCACACTAGTAGCCCCAAAAACTTGGAATGTCAAATAATGTTAAATTATATAAATCAGTATTTTGGCAATTTTAGTAAATACACCTTCAAATCCTTCCTTCAGACTTTCCACAACAAGCTGGGTCAGTTTTATTCAAATCAGTTCTACTGGAGGAGGACTTCATGTCACGCTTCAGAATAATAAATGCCAAAAGTAGATGGGAAGAAAGGAGATTCAAGTTTAGGCTTGCGATGCCCCCAGCAGCATTCCAGACAAAAGCTTTCAGTCACCTCTTAAGGAAGCATATTTAAAGTTAAATGTCTAGGAAGTCTCTCTTCTCTTAAAATATGAACTCTGCATGTGAACACTAAAAACTCCCGAAGTAATGCCCATCATGAAAAGAACATGAGTATAGTACCCAGACCTCTAGTATTTAATAAAACTCCAAGCAAGGCTCCACAGAAAGCCTTGCTTCATGTAAACTCATGGCTCTTCCCCATGTAAGAAGTCTCTCCTCACTGAAGTGCACCCTAAGCTTTCTTTAATATGAAGATAAAGAAGGACCAAGCAGCCAAAAGTGACAGCAGGGGAAGGAGGGAAGACAATGCTTCCTTCTTGCTATCAGCTTCTAGACAAAATGAGCCAGCTCTCACTGACTCATTTTGTTAAATGGCTGGCAAAAAATCTCTGTTTTCTTTCTTAAACAAAACTTGCTCTGAGCTGTACAGTTTGCATTAAAGTCCAAATGCTTTCTGAAGTTACACTTTTCTGAGTTATTTAGCTTGGGGAAAGAAGGAAGAAACTTAACATGTTATCTTTAAAAATGGAAATTATTACATCATTATTTACAAGAAATGATGACACAATGTTTTTGAAACTTCTGCATATAGGAATCAACTTTCATTTTACTTAATTACACAATTCAGAGACAATAATAATAAATGTTTTCAGTTATCTCAATCCATGGATTTTTTTAGTTTCTTTAAACAGACTGAATTTGCCAAAATTTCCCGACAAATAATTTTGGATCAACCCACAAAAATCTTTGTCATTCCCTGCCCTTGCTGTCTCCAGAGGAAGCAGTGACTTAGAAACACTTTTATTTACTTTTTTTTTTTCAAAAATCCAGTTCCTGAACTCATTTCACATCCCTCTGATTGATAACCTCATCAGTCTTCTATGCTGACATGAACATGGACACTTTGATGAACACAGACTTAAAATGTACTACCTGTGCTTGTATAAACTAAACAAAGTTTTATACTTGTTATACACAGGATACATGTGCATCAATGGGAAAAGCAAGAGAAGAGACTAAACTCCTTTTCTAAAAGGTTTGTAACTGAAGATTCTTTGCTCTGGAACAACACCAAGAAATTACCACCTGAGGAGCCACAGCAAAAAGAATGAAATCAGAAACAAGCAGCAGCTAAAAGTCAGCCCCAGACTGACTGTCACTGTCCCTTAGGAAACACATATCAGTATCTGACTGAGCCTTATATGCTTACAGATTGTCTTAAGATTAAAAAAATAACTGTTGTGAGTGAGGAGTGTTTCTGAAATAATAAAAAAGACTTGTACTCATTTAAATATTAATATAGCTATTATTTGGTCTAAAATGCCCCAACTGTATTTCCACAGCCTCTTGCCACAGTCCTTCAATAGGCAGATAAATTCTTAAGGATTACTTAAAACATTTTGTGCTTTTATTTACATACTCAAAGATATTTCCTTCACTCTCGTAAAGATCAGTTTAAAACATGAATGTTCACTAGAACAATGTTTTCACTAGGATGCCAGTGACCTGGAACTCAGTCAGTTAATTTGAAAGCTGGTTCCCTTCTGGTAGCAGATAAAACCCTAAATATTCAGTGTTTCACATTACATTTATTTTTAAGACTATTCTTATATAAAAAGCTATAATGATCACTGATGAGACTCAAAATTTCTTCGCAATTTTTCTTCTAATTTTTCTTCCTCGTTTTCAGAATTTGCATGCCTTGATTGTTAGATGTTAAGATGGAGAGAAAAACAGAAAGGTACCAACTCAGTGATCTTGAATCTGGGAGGATCTAACTGGGAGGCACTGGGAGGCAGTTACTGCTCTCTGATGCCGGCAGCTGGGCACTCCACTAGCTCTGACTCCAGCACTTCAAGCCTCTATGCTCTTAGCAACTGGATCTCAGAACAACAAAGCTTAAGGTGTCTCATCTATAAGGGATGTGCAAAGTTGTTTTGAAAACTACTTACTAATTACTACTCAGTAATTCACTGGCTGGGTTTTGGAACCTACTGAGTGAGAATCTGCAAGATCTTTCCCAAATACAGCTCCAGCTTATGTATTCATGCATGAGGTAGATGGTGGGATAACAAGAGAGATTCACAGGTAACACCAAGTTGGGAAAGGCAGCAATACTGGAGGGAAGGATTAGAGCTCAAAAAATATGCTGACAGCTTGGAGAAGGGTCTGAAGAGGCAGGATGAAATATAATAGAGGTTGGTATGGTATCCTACATTTGTGACACAACAACCACCTGCACAAACACAGACTGAAAAACTAATGGAGAAGCAGTAATTATACAAGGAATCTGGAGCAGTGACAGTGGATCTCATTTAATGTGAGGCACTGAAGGTGTGAACTTAAAAAAGAAAAAGCAAATGCTGTACAGGTCAGTATAAAGCAGAAGGAAGTGTGCAAATCACAGCAGAGACCAACATTCAGTGCAACACTATTCTCTTCTGATGGGCTATATGAAGACAATCCAGAGGAGAAAGTGAGTGCCCAGCACTTTAGTAAACACAGCTAAAGAAGAAAGGTTCAAATAATGGTGGTGTTTTGAAAAAGCAGAGGGGATGACAGTCTCTAGGTAGAGATAAAATACAAAAGGGCATAGAAGTCTTCGTATGCCAGCTGTGAACTGGACAGGAGGTGATGGGCCAAAGCTGTAGCATGGAAATCTATATTACACTTCACAAGAGATTTCCACTTGAAGGAATAATTATGCACCATTTTGCTTATGGAGACTGCAGAATCTCCAACCCTGGAGACTGGCACTGGACAAACCGAACAAACACAAACTGTGCTCTTCTAAAGGGTTCCATTTCCTAACCTCAGATCTTGCAGAGCTCGCAAGATCCTTCATGATCCTACATTTATTTATTGACTTATTCCTCCTTCCACAGTGCCTAGTTATAATAGATACAGCAATTGCTTTCATTCCAAATATATTTGCTGTCATATAGTAAATGTTAAGATACGGTTGTTCCCCATCAAGGAAACTGTTACCATTCATACAAACAGTTTCTGAATTAATAAAGCTCTCTCTGTGGCTTCTCCCCAAAGAAATGTCAATGCTCAAGTGCAGTCCTAGATACACAGATGTTCAGAGTTCAAAATGAGAAATAAGGAAGATTTTCTTGCACTTGTCTGGACTCTGTCCCAGAGAATTGCACCAAGGAATATAAAGTCTTAATTGTAAAAATATTTCCAATAAGTCACTTTTTTGTCTCTGGAAAGCAGTAAATTGTGAAATTTCACAGTCTTGCAAATCCTACCTCTCATTCTGGACTGCAGAAAGCATAATAAAGGTACATCATCTTCTGTCCCCAAAGTTCTACATAGAAAGTATCTACAGCCTGATCAATGTACATCTCTGAGTCCAACACAGTAAAAGTAACATAACACTTAAAAATCTTTCTAAAAACGTTATTACCTGTTATCTTAAATATTACACCGAAAGCAACCCACAGGGTAACTGCTACCTCAAATGCCTAGATAACATCAAACCGATATATCTGGGTTTCAGGCTGTTGATTTAAAGGTTTCTGTAATGACATATGCTGCAACTGCTTCAAATCATCTTACATACCCTGAAACACCTTAGTTCCTAGCAACTTAAGATTTGCCCCTTGAACCATGTCACTATAAATGTTTTAATAGGATGCTGGAGGTCAAACCATGAATCTCTAATAATGAAAATATCAGGATGATCACATGGTAGTTAAGTACAACCTTAAGAACTAGAAACGCCTTCTCTTGAATGGTAACTTGTTACCATCAAAAGGGAGCAATACAGAGCACATTTGTCTAATGCTTCACTTTTTCCTTTCCATACCGTAGCAACCAACAGTTACCTCTGCATGAAAGTATCAGAACCATTCCAAAGACCTGAAACAATAAAGTTTCTCACTTTTCTGAAAATTACTTTTAAGGTGTTAAATTTATAATCACCTTACAATGATGGTGTGAGGCATATTAGCCTATTGCTTTGTGTCCGTGCAGCCAGGCTACTCCACACAAAACAATACAGAATTTTAGTGGATACTAGGACATAGAAAATAAGTTTCCAAACCCTCAAGAAAGCTAAACTAATAAACCGTGTCCAGCCTAGTTACATTCATTCTTCCCAAAGCAATTAGTAGGGAGAGGGAATGAATGTTTAATTGTGCAAGTCATTTTTAAATGTCTGTATCAATTAATGCTTGCTAACATAGCACAGAAAGAGGGACACACATCACTACAGCTCCCTTAAAAGTTGCTGAAGCTCTTCTCCCTGCCCCTATCTCAAGTTGGACTCAGTGCAACACAGTAATACAGCAATCCTTTCAAGTCTGGCAGCAAGACCGCAGCCAAATATGTAAGCTATTCACAAATATTATCCAAAAACAGAGGGCAAACACAGTTTGTGATTTAGGGTTCACCTGGTACAGACCTTTTGGAGGAAGAAACTGTGCTGGAACAGCAGAGGTAGCCTTATTAACTAAAGAATCTGAGGGGCAAAGAGGGGAAACTTCAGCAAAACACTGTTGTGAAAAATAATGGATCACACTCACAGACTTTAAATATAAATTACCTCTCTTTTAGCCAAAAAGCAGCTGTACAAAAGCTGATGTTAACCATTATCCATTTTCCATTGAAACCATTCTGTACCGGCTCAAACATTTTATATATGCACACACAATCTTTCAGCAGCTCACCCTCCCCCTTTCTGAAACACTGCCTGCTCCTCTGGTGAAAATAAACTGGTTAAGTCCTGTAAGCAGCCTGCTCAATATGATGCCCAATCCATAGTGCATAATCATGGATCTGGAGGAAAAAATCCACTTCTTCTTTTAACAAGAAACACAAGAGGGTTTTGCACTGTGATTCAATACCCAGACTAGTAAAAGCAATTAAATATCCATCCTCACTCAATACTCTATTTTATTTGGCATTTTCCTAAACTCCAAGATCCTTGGCAGTGAAACAGGAGCATAGACATGAACTGGCACTGCCCTGTCCCGACAAGGGAACAGCTTCATTGTACCTAGTGCAACACCTGTGCTTTTAAAAGAAAACAGGGAGTCAGAGGAAAACACAGGAGATCTCAAGTTGCACTAGTTGCTATTCTTCTGGAATTAATAATTATGGAACAAGAGATGTTGCCAAGCAAATTACCTATTCAGACAGATTCTAAGAAGGAGATTACTGATTAAATAAATATTTTTAATTTTGTGGCTCTCTAATAGACCAGTGAGCTTCTGTTACAATACAGCCAAGGACACTGACCCTATCAAGCATTTTACTAAATAAACCTTACATAGGCTAACACTTCAGCTATTCCAAGTTTATTGCCTGTATATTGACCAGCTTACACAAGACACAAATATGGAACAAAATCATATATTAAATTAACAGCATACTCTTGAGAACTCCAGTGAAGATGCAAGAGAATTCAAAACATATGGAGGTATTTTCCTATGAACTACATTAAATAGGAAGATGTATTAGTTACAACTGGGAATTACTGTAGACAGATATCAGCCACAGACATAGTGCAGTGCATTATATTTAACATTAGAACATCTACAGTGCACATGAGGGCGTGATCCAGAAATTTGCACTGCCTTGGGGTGCACAGATGCATCAAGAAAACTGTTCCTGTTCACTTTCTCCTGACTGGAACACCTTCCAAGCTTTAAGTTATACTAAGTAAATAATGTAAAGTAGCACAGCTTGTTACATGGGATGGAAAACCAGCAATACACAGCCCTGCTGCTCTAGCTGGTATTTCTTACACCAGATCAGTCCTCTTAACAGTGAGTTTTAGTTTAGATTCCAATTCTTTCTTTCAATACTTCTAGAGCACAGAAGACTCTTACCTTGGCTGTGTCTCCATTTCCAGAAATAGACTTTATAGTGACAAGCTAGTTCACAGCAATTAAGGTCAATCATGTTGGTTTCAAAAGAGATTATAGAAATGCAGATGGAAGCATCTATAGACAGACATATCCATATAAACTTCAATAGAGCTGGTTAAGATCAGATGCAAATGTGTAGACATTAAATTGCATTTTACAATACATATAGTTTTTTAAACTGCTTTATCTTCTAAATATTTTCCAACTCTCTTGAGTGTCCAGTCTGTATGTGTTTGGTCAAATTCTTTTACTGATGCTTGATGTCCATTTCCATTTGCAAAGACCTCTATGAGCACAAGGCCATGATTCCACTCTGCAACAGGCAGAAATACAGTCACAGAAAATTCCCCAAGAATCTCTTCAACATTGGCTGTGAGTCCTTCAAAAGACAATTAAGGATGGCTCATGGGAATGAGATGTGAACGAAATGTATTTCAACTGAGCTAAGAGTGTTAGAACACAGTTGGAGTCAGAAAGCAAGTCTTGGTTTAATATTTTATTTCCACTGAAAGACAATCCCTTCAATGAGGGTGGTGACTGTGGACAGAATGCTGATGGTACTGATATGTGGCTTGGCACAACACAGCAGGACTAGAAATGGGAAGAAGGATGTCTGCTGGTATATATGATTCAATATACTTAGTTCAGATCAACTAGCTAACAGCAAAGATGAGCATTAACTGTATTTTTCTTCTGTATTTCCACTGAAAGCTGTTGAGCTAGTTTCAGAGAAATTCCCAGAATGCTTACAGCAGTGGTAAGGTAGAAGTTTTTCTCATCAGTTTTTCAACTGAAATCTCATCTATGGTTGTAAGAATTAAACTGATCATGACATTTAGTTTCTCCTTTCATGGCTTCAGGGATGATGGATAGAATAAACAGCATTTTAGGCAGAATACTTCATATTAGATCCTGCCATAGCTAAGACTTGCTTTATTGCATTGGACAAAATAGTAACCAGACGTGTTCTATAAATTACAAACCACAAAATCAGGATAAAACTTCCTTTTTTTGTAGAAGTACTCCCATAATTTCTAAGATGTTCACAAAATACTGTGACAAGAGCCAAATAAGTACCCAGACAGATTGAGTCTCCTGCTCCCTAACATTGAGTAGCATCATATTCAACAAGATATCACTGTGATTAAAGCAGATTTATGCTCAGAGTCAAACAGCCTTCAGACTGAGAAAGCACAACAAAACTGGCATCTGGGTCCTCTTGCTTCTTAAAAGCAAGAACTCCTGACAAGGAGCACTGCACACAAATCTCCATCTCCATGCAGCAGACACAGCATCAATTCTATCTGCAGATGTTTCAGGCAAGAAAAGCTAACCCCATAGTTTGGATATTATTGCAAGTACAATCTGACTTCATTTTAAACTGGATTTTATCCAGTGTTCCTGCAATAACCCCGAGGAGACCTGATCCACTGATGACTTCTAAACTGATTTTCATAGAACAGATCCAACATACTTCAAATATCTTCTGTAATTTCCCAGTGACTAATGTACGCTGTTTCCATCAACATAATGTTTTAATCTAGTAAAGAAAGCCAAAGCTTTTAATTTAGAAAGTTCACCTTCTTCCTGTATATGCTGCATCTTCTCTGTGTTCCCAGCTCCCGCCCCAAATGAAAACAGAACTTGAGGCACAGAAGGGCTAAATGTGTCGACCCAGCCAATCATAAGAACTTTCCATCTGGCCAAATACAGATTTATGCAGCAAAAGCTGCTGTCCCCAGACAACAGGACCTCTGACATTTTTAAGTTAAACTTTCCAACTCAGCTATTATCACTTGAAAAAGTTTTGTTGGTTTTTTGTTGCTTTTTTTTTAATGAGAATGCTGCAAATATGCTAGAGAAATCACTGAAGATTTTCTAGATAACTCAATGATTTTAACAGGAGCTACTCAAATGCCATTGTGGTGGATAATAACCTCAGCAAGCTAAAATACATACATGAAAACAAACATGCTGGTTTGGACCTACTCAGATTCATATACACTTGAAGTATTTAATTACTGCTTTGCTGAACAGTAACTAATGAATCTATACAATACCTGAAAGAATTTGGTACTTTTTCATGGTTCCTTTTGCTCATGCTTTCCCTGTGCTTCTGCTCTGGAACAGGAACCCTGTCCCTATATATATATATCCCCTTGCACTGCCAAGACACTTCATTGAGCCACCACCCTCCACAAAGAAATCCCTTGGTTCTGCTCCTGAGGCCTGATCTAAACCTTCTTGCTTCCTACACAGGATGCAAAGGAGGCTGTGGTTCAGCACAACCGCCTCCTCCTCTGTGCTCCAGGAAAGGCAGAGACAGAGCACGGGCCACTCACCCCACCCAACTCCCCAGGGTGAGCAGCAGTAGCCAAAGGAACTCTGTAATTCCAGTTTCTGCCAGTCAGGACACTAAATAAATAAATAAATTCAGCAGAATGATCTTACTGAAAACCCTCCAAATTTCAGTGGAGCAACAATCTCTTAATATTGTTTGAACACAAACCAGAGATTGAGTGTTCTGCAATAAAATCTCTGTCAGTGATGCTAACAAAAATATTAAATTTCAGCAATATGCTGACTTTTTAAAAATGGACATCTGTTTGTATTTAGGTTCTTCATGTGACTACATTCAACAACAATGAAAGGATGAGAGTATTCCTTCCTCCAAATCGCTCCAAAACTGATAGGTGACTATCAAGCTGGTTAAATTGAGAAATTAGCATTGAGGAAATTGAATCCAGCAAATCAATCCTGTAGTCCTTGTTCTGGGGAGAGACCCCTACTGAAATTAAAGGGAAAAACCTGAACTTCAAGTGATTGAAATCATTTGAGGTAAGGATTGCTGGATTTGGCACAGGATCTGCAAGAGATGCTAGACTGTCCCTCAATGCCTCTCCATCCTCATCTTCTGACATCTGCCTGGTCCCAGGGCTTCACCAAGGAGACCATGGCTTATTGTAGTTTTGAAGCATGGAAAAGCAGAACCTTGTCAGAACTGAGAAAGTCTCATTTCACAGACTTCTGTGTGACTGACAGGAAATCTAAACCCCAAGGATGAAAGCGCTGAAGACCCTCTCTGTGCTCTCCTCCACTCCAGCCCAACAAGCGCCATCAGCTGATGGACGTGGCCGCCACTCAAACCTCCACCCCTGGTGCTGCCATTCCGCTGGCATGGGAGGTACAGCCAAACACGCAACCAGAGCAGCTGGGCAACACTCCCACAGGACCTTCCTCTGCAGGTGATTCCACTGTTTGAAATTCAGACAGGCCCACTCTCAAAGACCACACCAAAGACAGCCAGAGTTCTCCAATAGCATTTCTGTACTCCTGCCACAACTACCAGTCCTGTTGCTGAGTCATTGCCAACCATCTGGACATCCATAGCTGGCAAAGAAAACTAGAAAGCCTCAGCCTTGGGATGCTGGGTTGTCACTGTTCTAACCCAGTTCAGTAGGTGACTGTATTTTTTTGTTCTAATGGAAAATTTTAAAGAAGCATTTGATGTCATTAAGAACAGAGAGGGCCAGTTTGCCAGCACAGTTCCAGCTCACACACAAGGCTGTTACAAGGACAGCCTGAACCTGGAAATGAGGAAGAGATGTGGATGGACACAAAGCATTAGGTCTGCCTGGGAACAAAAGAACACTGTAAACATTGCCAGTTATTCCCATTAAGAAATGGGTACTGGCTTCTTTATAGCTACTGACCTCATTTCTCACACTTATTTTTGTGGAGATAAATAAAGGACAGTAAATTTTCATAATAACCTATTATACATTAGAATTGTATGTTTTCACAATTATCAATACAACAACGCTTGAAAACAAACTAAATTAACACAGACAATTTGGTCTGAGTTACTCAAATAAACTACTTCTGGAAATAACTATAATTTTAATCCACTTGAAATTTCAGGAAATAGAGAAAACCACAGTGAGATTAAATTTTTTTTGTTATTGTGTTATGCAAGTATCTGAAGATTTGAAGTGTTTGAACAAAGAAACTGTTTCCACAATTTCAAAGCAAGAGATATGAGTAAATTAGATTACAGTTAATAATCAACCCAATATATTAAATACATATCAGAGGATAAAAGGAACTGTTGATGATGCAAAACTAGGTGCTTTTACTATAATTTTTCATTTATTGCTTTCCTAGATTACCATTTGAACAAGCTACACATAATCAAACTCCACAGAAATCTGTTCATACAATATGCCTCTTTAAAGCCATATTTTCTTACAGAAGTGAAACGTCAAATACCATTGGCTTCCTTGGTTATGTATATACTAGGAATGCACATTTCCAGTAAACTAGGTAACGCCCACTAATAACATGCTTTTTAAACAGAGCTAGAATCCACTGTATTGCCACTTAGGCAATATCATTGACACTTCCATAATCCTGTTTTCTGGGATTTATGTTAATGATCTGCCAGATTTTGCTGCTGGCTGGCAGAAACTGTACAAAGTTAAGCATTCACACCCACACAAATGAACCACCAGCTCTCCCAGCCTGTATTCTGTACAGGATCACAGCGTCATACAATTCTCTCTCCAGAAGATGAACAAATCTGACCATCATAAAAGATTGTCTTCCACCATCATATGAAAAAAGGTAGAATGACAAAATACCCACTGACTACCATGAAGTCACTAGTAGGATCAACTGCGCTGTTTTTATGCAACCCGTGACTCCTGCTATTGCATTTACTGAAGTTCAGAAAGTCTGCAGATCAAAAAACTATTTCCAGTCAGTCAGTCAGCCAGCAAGCCTGTGGATATTTTTGAGACATTTGACAGTATGAGTTAGTCCCAGTTTGGGAGTTCTGGTTTCTGTAGACCTCACATCTAGTTCCTGGGAGCAGTCAGCATAAAATCCTCAAGTAAGTAGCACTGATTTATTTGCTGCTTCATTTTTAGACCTTAATTCTGGAATTGTATTTATGCATACATATTTCTAGAACATTAACGGTCCCTCATTTATTTGGAATATTTACCCGACTAAAATAGTACAGTACAGAAAGGGGCAAAAATAAACATTTGAATGGCACTTGGTTTTGTTGTTGGGATGCTGGAAGGCTCAGCTTTTTTCTCTTTTCTTTTTAGTAGATTACTGTAGAAATTGCACAGAAGTGACCACAAGTGTTTGAGCTTGCTTTTTGCCTATTTCCATTTACTGAAGCTCAGAGAGATCAAGTTGATTGTCCAAGGTCACCTAGAAGCAAATGGCCCGAATAAGGATGACAGCTCTGACTCTACTCCTTCCTGTTTCTGCAGTTCTTTATGCTGAATCACATAGCAAAGTTAAATCTTCCTCCCCAAAATCTTGCTCAATTTCTCCCCATTCTTCTGTTTTACATCACTTCATTGCTCTTATAGAGCTTGCAAACAATATGTGACTCAGTAACATTTTTCTTCTATTGTATTTCTCAATAGAAGAATTACTGCATAATTAAACCACATTTTTGAGTATTTATTTTGGGTTTTTTTCTTTAAGAGCCATCCCTTTGCAGCAGCCTTTGAAATTCTGTGAATGAACCTCTTTTGTCTACCAGTCAATTTCTTTTGAAAATCACAAGTTTTTCCTGCACTGAATGTACTTTGTTTCTGTATTTGTGACTAGTTTAATCTGGACTTCATGATCTCAAGGATCTTTTCCAATCTAAATGATTCTATAATTGTAGAAGACTCAGCTGGGATTAGCAACCAACTTCTACACCAAAAAGAACAGAGGCTCTAAACTGTGCTTAAAATTTACCTTTTTTATCTGGCCCTCTGACCTGTATCAAAAGACTTCCTAAGCACTCAGTGACAAGATCAGCATCCCACGAAATGGCTACTGCTCACAGCTCACATTCTTAGACTGTGAGCCCATCATCACTTGTATGTAGGTCACTGGTTTCACGGAAGTTTCCACTCCTCTCTATGAACTGATTCCTTCAAAGAAGGGTGCACATGGAAATGGGTGCACATGGACACGTGCAGGACCCCAACAATAAACTAAAGGTAGCAGAGAGCAAACCTTGCAGACAAACGACAACTTAGCATAAATTTACAACAATTTTAGAAATAAATTAATCCCAACCTGGCCTGTATATGTGGGTAATCTAGCAATTCAGAAAGCACTTCCAGCCCACTCGAAATGTTTCCAAATTCAGAGTAAGTGAGGCAACTCTTGGAAGAAGCAGCAAGGAGCAATTCACATCTTTCTATGAGGTAAACTCGTCATTTCAACTGGTGATTTATTGGAAGTATTAAAGGCAAGCTATTAAAATCTCCACATCGCCACTCTCTGGATCTAAAACAAGATCATATTCAGTAAATATTCTACATGCCCAAGAACTTAAATCAGTATAAATATCTATACCATTATCAGAATTCCTGATAATCATAACCATACCAACATGAAGTGAAGGGTTAAAAAGATATAATAGGACAGCATACACATACAGTATTACCTTTTTTTTACTCTTGGGAAACAAAAAATATCACTCTCTCCATCCTTCAAGACACTGATAGCTCATATTTCTCTTACATTCAAAAAACAGACAAGACTTTCCTTGTCTTAAGAACCAGAGACAAAGGAAATATTTATATGTATGTTGGAGATACTTAGTGGTGCTTCACAAAACTACTTTGAGAAATCACAGGTGCAAGGTTGACTACACTGTTGAGCTACCATTTCCCAAGGCTTCCCAGCCTGAAGACAGAATAAGGGATAAACCATCAGGGAATACAGAGCTTGGTGCAGTTCATATAGAACCTACACTAAGCATCCTCCCACAAGGACTAGCTCAGGTCCTCAGCAGGATGCAGGGCATTTCCTTCTCCCTAAGGCCTCTCTGATTTATTTCCACAGGGCACGGGGTGCAATCCAGGTGTCTACCTTAACTGTACTGCAGCACTGGCATGGTGAGGTGACCATGTGCCTCCCTCTGCTTTCACCAGGCAGCCTCCTTAAGTCAAAGCAACTTTTTGCAAAGCATATATTTGAGATACATCAGTGTTCTGTATACAAGGTGTCTGTGAAAAGAATGATCAGCTTTCTTTGCTCCCTTGTCCCCCATGCTTGGCTCCTCTTTTTTTCTGCAGGGCCTTACCAGAACCTGACCTACCAACCCAAACATCCAGCTACAAGGGCCAGGAATACATTTAATTCCTTCTTTTCCATGAGTTTCAATGTATCATGTAAGAAAGCACAGTTCTACAAGCCTACATCTGCAGGCAGTAGCACATGCTGCCCTCTTAGGGAAAAAGGCAGAGGGATCAATTATCAAGACATGACTGGGAGGGAGCCAAGTTATTCCTACCTAAGGAAGAGTGAACCTACAGGGAGCCTCTTGATTCCCTTGGTAGACCACAGAACACGTCTCATGTCCAAGTAATAAATTAAGGTCTGCAGAAGAGGGGCTGCTTCAGACTCTGGGTGTGGTATCAACTCCTCCTGGGTTAGGGAGAAGGGCCAACAGTCCCCACCGGTCTCAGAAATCAGAAGTGCTAAATACTTTGATTTAAAAACACTAATAATGAAACATATAAACCTTTCGAAACAAAAGCTCCAGCTCTTACTTGCTGACACAATTGCTTGAAACAGTTACCAATGCTCTTTGAATTAATCCACTTATTTTGAAAAAATAAATAAAAATTCTAATTTGGTAACTTATAATGATAAGTTCCTTATACCTTCACATATATGGAAATACTCAAATTATGTGGCACATCACTGCTTTCATTAATACACAGATTTTATTAAACAGGTGATATCAAACACATTTGGATGCACAAGCTGAAGAGCAGATTTTCACCCTTAATAAGAAGAGAAAATTATAAACTTCAGTCTGTAAAATGCTAATGAAATAATCAACTCACCATAGAAAGTACTAAGCAATCCAGTGACAAGATGGGAATTTTCTGTAAAATGCCCTATTCACTTTCAAAAGTTGTAACGCCTGAAATCTAGGGGTGCTAAAAAACAATCTCAAGAGTCTTCTTTTTTTCTGAAGTATTATTTTCCTGCAAATAACATCTTGGCCTACTTAACCCAGCAATGCTGTAAGAATCAGAGGGAGCTGGCATCCTTCAGTGATCAGCAGAGCACAGATGCCACCAGGCCGAGGTGGCCGTGCCACTTCAGCCACGTGAGCGCAGCACAAAGGCAGCCTGAAAGCCCCCAGCTGCCAGCAGTGCCAGAGCACTCACCCAGCTCCCCAGAGCACTGAGTCTGCTCAGGCAGAATAATCAAGATATTTTATGTCAACAACGTGACTCTGTAAGGCTCTCGCAGAGCAAGGAATTTCCACTGGAAAGTGTGTGCAGAGACCTTCCTTGTTCTACTGAAGCCACATGAACTCAGGCCATTGGTATATGCCTGCAACTTGCACATCACCTGTGTTTGGATTTTTAACATATTGTGACACTGGCCACAACTCTGGACAGCATATAACCATATGCCAGATTATTTTATAGTTATTACTATTAAATATTTATTTACATTTAAATAGTTTTCTGAGTTGGAATGAGGGTTTATTCCAGGGCACTTGTAATGACCGATTTCATTCAAGACAAAGGCAAATGATGTTTTTTAGAAGATGTGAAACACTATCCCAAATATTGTTGTGTCAAACAAGCTAACAAGTCTTTGGAGAAAGAACAATGAAAATTGTTATTTTGCTATTATCTATTCATGTGAATTACGCTTTCTCACATTTGGTGCTTTGTCTTGATGAGCAAGTTCCAACAGCATGACAATAGGCACAAGTCCAATCTGAATAGTAAAGGGTTTTATTACTGTACTTTGATGTTTTATTTTTTAAGAGTTTGATCCTAATGCTATTTCATTCATTATTATGAGTTTTACACTTTGATGGAAGCAGTTGGATCCTGAGTAAGTTTATATAGGAAACAGAACATCCTTTTATGACTGAAAAAAATGTATAACAATGTATACATTGTAAAAATGTATAACATCTAGCAAATACTATCAGGTTGTACAGGGGCTAAAAGGAGAGATCATCATCTTACCAGCTGAGTGAAAGAGTAACTGAAAATGTTTCTGCTTCCTTTGTTTTCTAGCAAAAAGGGTTTTTTTTCAAGTTTTTTGGGAGATACTGTCTGAAGTTTTCATACCTGCGTGATTGGTTTGGGATGGCCTCTGCTTTGCACAGACTGTTTCAGTTTGGGACAGGGGAAAGATGAGGAATCCCGTGCTGAAATAAGCAGCCTTCTCAGCCCTTACCTGCAGGGCGGCCCACAATGGAAATATGCCCTGGGTAAGGATTCACCACAGTTATGGTAGATTCTAACTCAATCAGGTTCTTATTAATGAAAGACCTTTCCTCACAGGTGCTTGACAACTGACTGCTCCTACTTTAACCTTTTGGATATAAGAAAGTTTTAGGAGCAGCCCTTGACAATGATGAATGAAAGCTTTGCTACTGGACTCAAGGCTGCATGAAACTATCTCAGTTTCAGGTTTTGGAAGAAGTACGAATCTCATTTTACACTAATGGCACATGGGACCCTGTCGCTCGCGAGCAGGGACCGGACGACGAACGGCACGGACAACTTGTTATGATATAAAGTCGACACTTTATTCACTTACAAGTTCGCTTATATACCTTAGCACGCTGGACTGGCATAAGGTCATTGGTTCACTGACCAGCCACCCCTCAGAGGGATTGGCTGAATCCCAATAACACTTACTTCAGATATTTTCTCTTTCTGTATCAATAACAATTCTATAGTTTACAAAATCTCCCAGCTGTTCTCCCACAGTCCGTGAGAAAGCAATCCTTTCTCACAGACACTGGCAGAAAGCTGAGATATCTCCCTGCTGCATGCTTTCAGTATCCACAGTACCACACCTAAAACCTTCAGCTGCCGTATCTGAATGATCCCAGTGAGCATTACAAGCTCACCTTCTGGCTTTTGGTTTTGAACATCCAGGCCCAGTCCATCCAAAATTACTGTGGGTGCTAAAAAGCCACACAAATCTACAGTAAATCTAAAGGAAAATTTTCTTGATGTCCCTGAGACTGGGAACACCAACTTTCACATACACTGCCTGTAGGAACTGCACATCAACTGACATCTTTAAGTTCTCTCTTTAAAACATACTGAGGCTTTGAATGGGCAGTTTGGAACCCCACTGGACCTCTAAATGACTGGGCGATAGTTTTAAAATATGTATTTGCCCGATGGAGTTATTAAGGTGTTCAGTGGTAATACATATTTGCTACTCAGGCATGCACCACTAGTGAAGTTTCTAATGAAAACATCTTTAACAAGTAATTTTGTTATAGGAGCTATATCTCAAGCAGTTAGCTACACCAGCTTTAGTTGCAAATATCAGCCGTAACAGTTTACCCACTTCTCTTGCTCAAAATTAGCTATGCTTTTGATTCTAGAGTATGCAACAGATCTGTTATTACATTAATCTGTTAGTTTGGAACCCTGCTAAAGGTGACCCCAAATGAGCTGGGGAGTTGATCCAGACAATCTCCAGAGGTCCCTCCTGATGTCAGCTGTTCTGTGACTTAAAACTGCAGCTCATGTTTTCTCTCAGATTTCCCATGGTGAGTAGGAAAAGCTTACTCTTTGTATCCAAAAACCACCACCCTGCCCTGAGATCTTGCCAAAACCCCTCATGTATATTGTACTTCAGCATAAATACACATAACAATTAATTACAGCTTCATACCACAGGATCTCAGTAATTTGTGATCATTCCATGCAATGTACCACAGAATACTAAAAAACAAAACAGTCAAACTTCCACTTTTAGTTTACGTTCCCCAAATTAGGCACTAAAATGAATTCTAATATTTCTGAAACCACGTGAGACTGACAGATGGAACTGCATTCACAGTTCATCCAGACAGTTAAGTCAGAAACATCTCTGCTGGCTATCATTGGGTGTTCTAATTCCTATGGATTTTATCACGGATGCCTTTCTGTACCAAAACCAGCCAGCAGTGCTTTCCCAGCCGTTTGGACTTCATCTTAAACATCACAATATTCAGTATTTTTCTTTAAAGGACAACTTCTAGGTCCATTTTTTAAAAACTTCTTGATTTTCAAGTGTACAGAGACAATGTTTTTTAAAAGTAACTCCATTAAAGGACAAAATTTATTAAGTGAACAAAAATCCCCCCCAAAACATAATCTTTGAGGCTTCATCATTTCAGTGCAGTGTTCATGTTTTTCAAGGTTTTAGTTTGACTGTGTGTAAGACAACTAACCACATGATAGAAGGTGGTGTAAAAGAAGCCTGAAGGAAAAAATTGACCCTGGAAAAAGGAAAGGAACATAGTTTTTGTTTTGAAAAGAAACTCTACTTCTTCTTGCTGTAGTACACAGAGCAGGATCTACAGGACATGCATGGACACATACCCTAAATACTATGCATACCTTCACCACCCTTACAGCAGGAAGGCAGCTCTCCAACTTGTGAGCTCATGCAAAGCCACACAGTTCTAATTCCTAAAGCACTCTGGATAAAGAGCAGAGCACTGACAGTTCAGGATGCTGAATTTCCCTTCGTGCATCTGCACACTCCCACATCCAGGCTGTCCCCCAGAGGGGCTCACACAGACACATCTCCATCCTGTTCCTGAAACTTTCTACCCAGCAGTTCACCTAAGATTATTTCCATGGATTCTTAACAATGTGTTCAATTTAGAGATTCAGCTTGTCAGTTAAAATTTATTTTATGTGTGTTACTTTTTTTGTATTGCTGAGTGTCTGTTCATCCCTAGAAACATATGAGCACTTGTAGGCAGCAAGTCTGATTTCTCCTCCTGTTTTCTTCTATCAAGAGACAAAGTTCATGGTCTGTCTTCAACAATTTTTTCTTTTTTAAAAAAACATTATTTTCCATTTATAATTATAAGGAGATAAATGATGCAATTTTTCCAAATACCTACAGTTGTAGAGGGGAAAAAATTTAATGTGTGCTGTATAACTTTAGGCCAAACTAAACTCTGAAATCAGTCTCAGAATCCTGATTTATCTCTTTTGACCTTTAGGACAAAGAAGGATGCAATCAACTGAGTGGGCTCCACATAAGACACATAGAAGACAACATCTTTCCTTCATAAGGAGAGAAATAACATCAGAAAAATGAAATAACATATTTTATGCAATAGATAATCAGATAATCCCTTGGATGAATGGATGAACTTGATCTCAAAGGTCTTTTCCAACTTAGTTGATTCTGTGATTCTGTGAAGGTTGAAGACCCAAAACTTTTGCATCCTAAGGATAAATATTTTCTATGCCACAGAAATCTCAATCCATGAAGTTAAAAGAATATTAACATCTTTATTTTTTAATGACTTCTTATGTCCCAAAATATCTTGCTGACCTGTCCCTTCAGTGTCTGCTTATTTGCACCACCCTTGGGATAGGATGCCTAATGTTTGGGAAGGTTAGCATACTGCAGAACAGTTTCATATGTTACAGGCTGATTAAACACACAGGCTGTGTTACATGAACCATGGCCAAAGACAAGTAAGGTACAGTAATGCAATTACTGCTTTTACTGAAGTCTCACTATGTGGGATATAAGTGCAGGGGCCTCTTGTGAGACAGACTTTCACAAAAAAGATTACCATGAATAATCCTAGAAAAAAGGTCTTTTAGTAAACAACATATTACTTATTTGTCCTCATGCCAACTCTGTCTCAAAAAACCGACAGGAGGCAATAGTCTCAGAAGCAACGAGCCTGATTGCAATTTACAGAAAAAGAAACACAGAAGAATGAGTTCACAGCCAAACAGGAATAATAATAAAGTATTCCTTTGATAATAGCAGGACATGCCTATAATACCCACATTTTCACAACCACTTGAATCTTATCTCAAGAGATCCAATACCCCAGGCAGTAGAAAAATCCTTTTGAAACTTGGATTTGTTCTTAACAACATAGTCTTTTCTTCTTTGAAAACTTAACACCTGCTTTCCAACCTCTATTTGTAATTCAGGCCCCTGTCCTGTGTGGTTCTGCTTTAACAGAGAGCGAAGGGATCGCCTCTGGCATGTACAAGAATATCAATCTTGCTAATATGATTAGAAGCAGCTGTGGAGACAAATGTATACAGATTTTAAGCTGTCTGTGGTGTAGGTACATATGCCAGTTGCCAACACACACAAATCCTCAGGCCATCGTATTTTCACTGCAGTTGATGCCCATGCTAACTAGATATAGAACATATGCTGCTTTTACTTGGCCTTCCAAATTCAATATCCAGCAGTAACCGTGACCAATAGCCAATATAAACAGGTGGTCTGATCAGCAAAATTTCCACTTTCATTGAATGCAATAAATATTTCAATAAGCAATTATGCATTAAATATTTCTTGAAATGTCAGGCTAAATTATTGAAAATTGCAATAATTTATTGAATAATTCAATAATTTAAATGCTGCAATAAACACCTTAATATGTATTGCAGTATAGTTTCATAAATCATAAACTGACCGACATTTAGGATATATTATATGTGCTATACAAACATGCAGCACCTCCTTCATATACAAACACTACACAAGCTTGCATACACGTAATTCCTCAATTAAATGGTGGGGTGAGATTACCAATGCATAAATAAGACTAACTGCTTATTTATAAATAAACCTAACTGCTGTTAGGTTTAGATACATGGTTTTAAACTGCTTGTACACAGTTCAGTGAACTAAAAAACATATTTTAGTTCTGGTAACTGTTTGTCTCTTTGTTAACACTCCTCTCATGAAAATGAATCTCAAATAAAAAGATATATTAACGGCACACTTCATCAGAATGAATATCAACATGTATGAATAGAAGTAAAAATTTATTTGTGCAAACAGTTTTGTCTGCATGCATTAGGCAGCATCCATAGAACTTGCCAAGTTACCCAGCCTGATTTTGAATTTCAAAGTGTTTTTTAAGGCATTGACCATATTTTTTGTTATGATTTGAATTTTGCAGGTCTTCAACCCTAACAACACCATTCCTATTATTTCATTTGGAAGCCAACGTGTTGTCCTTGAGTACTGAAGTAATTTCTGTGGCTGGGCAGTAGCAGCAAAATTACAGAATTACTACTACTATTGGATAAGCCAGAGCTGACTTCACAGAACAGTGTGTATCAGAAAAAGGGCCAAAAGCAATCCTGTATTAAAAGATCATTCCTATCCCCAAAATTTCCTGAAGAATAATGCTAAATGTGAGCTGTAGACTTAGATCTTGCTCCAGGCTATGCAGTGAGGGCAGGCATAGTTTCACGTACAGCACAAGGATCCCATTTCCTCTGTCTCAGCCTCGCAGGGCTGATGCCAAGCATGTTTACTGATGAATTCCCCATGCTCTGCAGCAGGCAGCACATGAACAAGATTTTCAACCTAAACACAAACCACTAATACTTTATACAGCTGGGTTTATCCTCTTTATAAAATGTGCTAAGAAATGTTATGTTTTGCTATAATTGTAAACCAGGTAATGGTGAAATGCACTTGGGCTGGGCTGTACAAACCTGCAGGAAGCTGGGCCTGCCAATTTACCTGTGGGAATGAGCAACACATTAGCTCCAGGATGTGCCTTTGGATGTGAAATAGGGAGGACTAAGGGATTGTCTGTATAGAAGAAGGATAAATTAGAGAAAAAAGGGAGGGAAGAAATTCAATATACCAAGCAAAAAGTAATCCTTATTGTTCTGTAGTATCAGATCTAACCATGGTGCTAGAAAACCAACACTTGTTTTAAAAAAGCTTATAAACAGGCACTAGAGAAAGCCAAATTTTTTGAAGTCTCAGACTCAGTTATTCTTTTCAAAAATGATGGAGGAAATAACCAGACTTTCCTTCCAATTATTTTTAAGCTAAACATACATGGTATAAGTGACAGCCAGGCATAAACATCTGAAAATACTGTAACTATGCAATAAAGGATTAAGAATGTTCAGTAAAGTTGATATGGGTTTTGGATTAAGATCAAAATAAAACCCTCAAAACCAAGCCCAGAACCTAACTAATTAAAAGAAAAAGCAAACACTTGACAGCAAGATTGTTAAATAATGGAAAACCCTCTCAAGGAGAATTAAGACCATTTAAACTCAGAAAATCAAGTTCTAAATACATAATGAAACCACAGATAGACAAATTAGGCTAATCAGCACATCTTTTTTCACTCTTTTCCCTCCTAATGTTCTATACTGAGATAAAATTAATGGGTTTTTATTCTATGTGTTTGGCTGCTGAAATTCACATTTGATTAATGGACAAACACTGGGAATCATGTTCTCTCACATGCTCTTGTACTCCATGGCAACAACTGCTCCTGTGGCGAGAAACAACAGCCCTGTAGCAATAGCCCAGGGAGCAGATCATTTTCTCAAACATGCTGGGCTTGGTCTAAGGAGGAAATAGGGTTTAAAGAGGATACTCCTCTTCTGACCTGCTTTAACTGCCATAGCCAATCCTGGCTGCAGCTGGCCAAGTAAAGCCAGCCACTTTCCTGAATCAAACTCCAACATCTACACCACAACTGAATTTGTCAGTCTGTGTGGAGACAGATGTAACCACGCCACATAAAGCCCGAGGAATAGGAAATTGGCTGGTAGTTCTGCCTTCCATGACAGTCTCTGTTCAGAATCAGGCTTTACTTCTATTCAAATGACTTGGCCATGTGCAAGAATCTCTTTTATATATTGTATTTTCAGCATATTTTTCAATCTGGTTACTAATACAGAGGAGTCATTCAACTGACATTTTCCCCATTTTTTCAAAATTTTTAATTTCCTCACAATATGTCTATTTTGCTGAAAATTAAGAGAGGAAAGTCAAAATCATTTTCCCTTCCTCATTTCATTTCAATGCTGAAACATCTTATTTCACTGAAAATTAAAAAAAAAAGTTTTGACATCCTAATAATATTACTATTTTTATATATATATATATATATATATAAGTTTTGACAATACTGATCCGAAATAATTTGATGCTTAAGAATGTTTTATATTCCTGGAAAATTTTCCCATTTTCAGTTTTTGTTCAAAGTTGGAATGAAAACGAGTAGTCAAAATGTTAACAGTGCAACAACACAATGCAACAGCAGACAAACAATAAGTTACATTACCACTCATGCCAATTTTTACATAAACAATGACCTGTTGTTTGTTTTAGGACGCTTTGGCTCTTGTCAGTAATGTTAAAGCACCTCATATGCACTACAGAAAGCCCACGAGATACAGAGGGCATTTGAAACTGAATTTTACAGTCAGGATCTGGACACAGAAGGATTAACTAATTTTCTCACTGCTAGATAGGAAATCTGTGCAAGCCTGAAATCCAGTTCTGCATCCCACCCTGCCTTCCCTGAGGATACCAGTTCCAGTGCCTTATGCCACATCCCCATCAGACCCAGCTCTGCGAGCCCAGGGCCAGCAGCACTGCTCTGCCTTTCACCAGATCTGCATTTGGTGCATTATTTATAATTTTGCTACTTCAGTTGATCAAAGTAATGGACTAGATGTTGACTTTTTAGATGTTTTGGCAGCATAGCTGGAAGAACTTGAAATTATTAAGCAGATGTTCTGCGCCATAAGTGGGGGCTTGTTTTTCTCTAATGAGATGCAGTATTTGTTACAATGAAGGAAATTGCTTGTGGATTTGCTATAATGCATTTTACATACACTGGGTTACATTTATAGTGGAGCAATGAAAAGAAAATGTAGTAAAACTCTACATTACTTTTCAGATTTGATGATGTCACCAGACTCATATTATTACATCTGAAAAAAGATCAAGCTCAACTTTTTGAGGTTTGTTTCTGTTTTTATACTTGATATCCACCTCAGTGGTGAAATGGGTCCAAACAGTTAGCTCTTTGTGATCTCCCTCCAGAGGAATCACTGTACTGTTGCAGCAGAACCAACCAGAGTGAGTTGCACCTCAGTGTTTTTAGGTCTCTGACCAAAATTATTCAGAAGCAGATCTCCTCCCTTTGTAGATATATGAACAAATTTAATGCACAGTTTCTCTGGCTCTTTCAAATTCAATTTTAAATTTGTGGTGTTTGAATTTAAATTCAGAGTTATACAGTGCAAAATGGAAAGCAAATTAACAAATTCACAAGTTGACTCGGTGGACAAATGCCAGAGATTTGTATCAATCTGGGTGTAAGAGCAATGACTGAGCCAGAAAAATATTAACAAGAATTGTCTGTCCTTTGTAAAAGACCTCAAACTGTGGCTTAGATATTTATTATGCACCACATTATAAAACTTCCAAGATGTTTAATGGAAACAGAGCACAATAGAAGCCAGTTCTGCTTTTCATTTTATATACTACCACTGGGAATCTCTTTCTTCTGATGTTCATCCATATTATAAGTTTTTTCTTCACAGTGGGTAAGTTTCCTTGCTTTGAAAATAGTAATTCATCATAACAAGAAGGAATATTGAGCATATATAAATGCCAGTCCAACTACTTATACTGTCTAAATTGGCAAAATCTTTTTAATTCCCTTCGTAACACTCAGCACTACCAAATAACTCCATCAAAACACTAACAGAACAGTCCAGAGACACAGAAATGCCAATATTTAAATGATAATGTGCAGCACAGGCGCCCACATTCATATTAATAAGCCTGATTTTTCTAGCAAACAAAAACATTAGTGAGAGCTGTGAACTCTGATCCTTTGAAAGCCTGGGAGATGAAGTTGGAAATTGTCGATCTGAGGGCTCTTAAAGCAATGCCACATTAAAAAATACACTGTAATACTTAATCCTTTTTGAACTCTCTGTAGTAGTTTATCTTTACAGCCTCTCATCCCATCCCCCTACTCTTAAAATCCTGCACAGTGACTTCAGACTGAGCTCAGCGAGTCTCAGCCCTGAGCTGCAGCCACAGGCACTAACCCTAGCTTTCCTACACCACACAACATAGAGTCTTCTCCCTCACAGCCCACAGACAGTGGTTTTATCAGAATAAGAGAGGTTTAAGCAAATGACTTTTACCTTGTATTTGTCACAGCCAGAAGCAGGGACACTGGCAGTTAGCACACTTCCAGGGTAAGTGTATATTAGGCAGCAGGATCTCAGGCACGGTTAAAACTCCACCAGTATGTGCTGGGACAGCCCCTCCAGCAGCAACCCCGGCATCCCTGGAAATGGCTACACCTGCAATTATGGCCTCACCTGAGGCACCTTGGGTCTCTCACTTTGGGCAAAAATTGCTCATGCTTTAAGTGCCCTACACAATGTTTAAATGCCAAACACCAATAAGCCACCAACTAGGAAAACACAGCAGCAACAGCCTTGCCAGGTATGAAATGTAACATCTTCCAGACTACAGCAGGCTTCCTAAAATTTTCAGCCAGCCACAACTTCTGACTTGTGACCTTGCACCACACTGCTATTGGTAACTATGACCAAAGGTTTTGGCCCCACTTTAGACTGACCCAAAACTTAGTTTCAAAACTGAGAAGTTAAAGTACTTGGAACACTAATCAGGTAAAATCCACAAATTTCAGTGGAACCAGAACTTGTATATCTACCCTTTCAGTATATGTAAAGATGTTAATTTCTAAAATCCATATTATGCCACAGAAATTACATTAAGAAAATATAATTTTACACCTAAATATGCCTGAAAGTGCAAGTTCTACTACTGAAAGTGTGCATAACAAATTTTTGAGTACACAAATGGAAACTGAACATAAATGTTCAGATTCACATTTGACTCTCTCTGAGGTTATTGCTTTCTTTTGTATTAGCTGAGACTGAAACAGGCTCAAAATGAACAAACTATAAGTGAAAAGTATCTTAATATGTAAATCTTTCAATATAATGTAACATACTCAGAAGAAATCAGCCTTCCAAAGTAGATGGGAAAGAATCTCTATTTACTAGGACCCCTTTTATAGTTCATTTCTCCATTACTTCAGTGTTTGGAGCTTTTTAGAACTAGAAATACACGTACTATTTTGACTTTTTAGGACAACTGTCAGTACTTAAAAAGTTCAGTAGAATAAAGGTTTCGTTTCTAGTCAGCATTTTAATTACTCAGGAACACATACAGTAAAACAAAAGACAGAGACATTTTGGGGAGGGGTAAAGAAGGAAAGTATTTTGGTCTCTAAGATGGTCCTAGAGCCCTTCTTTGTGGACTTGTAGTTTGTTCACAGAATGAAAGAAGACTCTGAATCCCATGGTTTTGTTGCTGTTTTCCAAGTCCCTGCTCATACACCCCCCCAACAGAACCATGCCCAGACTCAGCAACAACTCCCTGAACCTTTGAGCAGAGTAGAGGCTGCAGGTGCACTCTTTGAACTCATCATTTTTCAAAGAAACTGTGAAAATTTCTACTGAGAAATTCTCCTGAGCCTCCATGGAATTATGTACATACCAATTCTCTGAAAACAAAGAAATCTGGATATTATCAGCCTGCAACAAAGCTTTTTCAGGATCAGACCTTAGTTCTGCTCACTTTTTTAGTTACACATGGAATTTTGTTCTAAATTACCTCATCCAAAAGCCATTGAAGTGAATGGGAAAAACTCATGCTAACCTGAACAATTCTTATACCATTAGGACCTATAAAAAGTTGTACTTATATTGCTTTTCTTTAACTTCAGCAGCAACCTGACTGGGAGCTCCGCAGCCTACTACACACACAGCACCACATTAGGACAATTGCTCTTGGCTGGAATAGATAAATGTGAAAGCTTTTCTGAAATCAAATACATGGAAAATACTATGAAACTACTTAAAACCTTTTGAAATGCATAACTGAATCAACAAAAACTATTTCCACACATTAACTGAAGCAAAGATAGCATATTCACTTGATTTTTAAAACTGCAAATTGTACAAGAAATGTGTTGAACTGTACAAGAAATGTGTTGAATAAATATTTCATGCATTTAACAACAAAACTAGAACGTGTCCTGATAATCCTTTGCTTAACTACTGCCCTGTTTATTCAATATTCCCCAAAGTTAACGCATAACATGTTAAAATGATTACACAGCCTTGACCTTGCAGCTCCATTTTATTCTCCAGACTATTTCATAAATTTGGGAGATAGGGTAGGATCACTGGGGTTTGTGCAAGAAGTGCACACATGCAAAACACTGTGAACCCCAAGTTTCCCCCCGTTCTGGTCATTATACTACAAGAAATGGTTGTGCAGATCTGCATGACAAGGACTCCTAGGACTACAAACATGAAACTCATACAAAATAGTGTCTTGTGAAGCTGTAAAATACACCTGCTCAGAGCATCTGATCCTGCATGACTCTGCTACAAAAGGAATCTATAACCAAACAGAACAGATTTAGGAGAATTCAGACTAAGACTCATTTTTTGTATCCCCAAAGAGGTACTCTGAAGCTTAATGGAGGAATTTTCCCATGGCCAATAAGAGTCATTAGATGAGACCAGCAAACAAGACTAAAGCACCCCAAAGCACAGTACTCATTATACAGTAACAGTTACTTGGACACAGTAACCATCCAATGCTACAGCACAGCCGTGTGGGAGAATTAAGACAGTCAAGATCTTAATTTGTCACCCTGTTCTCTCCCTTATCCTGGCAAGCCCAACATACAAAAGATTGGGTGCTACAAAATGAAATGGAGATTCCAAAATATTTTTTTAATCCTCCCACTGGGTAGGATAATAGGTTACCACATAACCTGTGGTAGAACTGACAGAAAAAAGGAATCAGCATTATCTTTATTTCTTATTCATACATGGCAGAGGTTTTGCTGCTGAGAAAGCAAAATGGAGGACAGAAAAGATGGAGACCAACCCCCTGGAACTGCCAGGGCAGGTTAAATTCTTAGGATATGTTAATGTAAAGCAACCTTGCTAATTTTCACTCCTGGATAATCACATCCATAACCACACCCTCTCATTCCTAGTAGGCCTCTGTTTCTAAGGTATCCTCTTGCCCATCTTTACACATCTCAGACTGCTTCCCAAATCAAAGGGATCCAAATCCTCAGCTGTCCACTTGCAGCAAGTTTTAGGCTGCTCTGCACAGCCACCGGACACAGTGAAGCTGTTTAAGGAACATACACAGACAAGGACTGGTACAGATTGATTACATGAAGTGATATATTGTTGACTCATGTAGCCCTGCTTATTACAGACTTTGCCTGACAGCCAAGTCAGACATTAAGAAAGTTGTGATAAAGCTCCTAAGTACTTAATACCAATAGGTTGTGTTTTGTAGAACAAAGCATTCCATTGATTCCATTTTATAGGGTGGAGGTGTTCATTTTTAATTCATTTCTGAATTGGATGTCTGCATCTTGTTTCAAGGGACACTAATAGGTAAAACAGACAAATTTTATCAAAGTATCTATACCACTCACTGCCACACATGCTTTGCAAATAACAAATCTTCCTTCTACATTCTGTTCTAGCCTAAGAATCTTCAGTACCACACAATCTGGATACAATTTTGTTTCTTCATCTGAGCCCGAAAGCCACAACATCCGTCCTTAACTTTCTGCTCCAACCAAAAGACCTAAATTGCGTGCTTTGAAACGAGGGCATAATTCTTCCTGGGACATTTCCCCAAGTCATAAATAATGCAACTGGACAGGAGGACAGTGTCTCTCTTACAGCAAACATAGGCTACATTTCTCTAAGCCCTGTAAGAATAGGACAGATATGGCTTGTCTGCTCATCTCCTTTCTCTCACTTTCCTGTCTTACAAATACATTCTGTTTAGATGGTTTATCTTCCATTCCACTTTAGAGTGTCTTGAATTTACAGCTGAATGATAACATTTGATGGGTGTAATTTCCCATTTTCTTAAAGGCACTAACAACCATTTCCAATTCTTGAGGCTCATCCAGGTGTCCATCGATAAATGCTCACTTCTTGCTCTCACCACTCTTAACCCACTTTCCCCTCCAAACAGCAAGTAGAAAAGTGAGGAAATTAAAGTATGCACAATGAATTAGAAACATTGCATATGGTGCATGTGATCTATTACAGGGAAATGGCTGATTTCAGTCACCAGAGTATGGTGGGCCCTGCTTAAAATAGTACACTAAAAACTACATAAGCATTTTTACTTACTGTAACAAACCACAGAATCAAAGGTAAAAGCCAGGCTCTAACATCACTAAGCTTCTTACAAATGCAAATCAAAACACGTACATTAATAAAATCATACAGAAAGAATAACTTTAAAAGGTAAGCTGCCATGTGGAAGCACTAGGTTTCCATATACATAAATATCTAAGCATATTTTTTATTAAAGCTTTCTATAGAAGTAGTTACATATTTCAGTAATACACAGAATATTTACAATTTCCAGGTCAAGCTAAACACAACAGATGTTCAGGAAGCAGATTTATAGATGAAGTCAAAGAAATGCCTCAGATACTTTACCACAGCCATACTTTAAAACTGCAAACTTCCATCTGCTTTCCCTTGTGATCCATTCACAAACCAGCAATAAATAAAGGGGAAAACAGGGACATAGTATAAGTGAACTTCTTGTTCTGTATTTGAATAAATTTTAGTCTCATAAGTGAGCGATTTTTCAAAAACATTTCAGTTAAAAATGAAATAGAATTTTCAGTAATGTGGGAAAAATAGATACTTCACTGCCTCACAAAAGATTTCCACTGATACTGAAGGAAATCAGAGATCCTATTCCATCAGAATTCAAGAGGAATTGTATGCCTACAGTGCCTAAGCTCTTAGGAGTAACTACAGGTTTATGCTTCAGGTTGTCTTGTATCTATCGTTATGGAAGTGGGCACTATTTGAGTTGTAGCTAATCAATAAATATAAACACCATCTACTCATTACATTTTGAGTCTCCCAAAACTGTCTCATGCCTCATTGATGAATCTGTCTGCCTACAGCATTTCACATAAAACAGGAGAAGCAAAAAAAATTGCCATAGAAAATAAAGTGCGTGCAATTAAAGGACATGCACTGTAAAGAACATCTAGCCACAAAATGGAATAGAAGCAATCCAGAAGATTTCTAGCAGGTGGAGGCAAAAGAGAAGTATGGTCTGCTGCAATGAGAAATGAAGACTTCAAGCAGCTGCCTCATTGAATATAATACCTTGCAGCTGGGTGAACTGCAGCACAGCTGGATTATTTCAGAGATACTGTGTACATATTCCCAATGTATATGTATATATACATATATAGTTGCAGGATATATGTATATCTGTATGTTCACTAACTAGAAGTAAGTTAATTGAGAAAATATAAATAAAACGGTAAGATGACTTCTTGTCCTCTGGATGAAAGCATTAGGTTGTCGAAGGATTGCACACAAAGCTGAGAGACTCTAGTTCAGCACAGCCTCTCCTGAGCCACAAGGAACTGGCAGTCACAAATCAGGGAAGGCCAAGCATGAATAAACTGGGACATCACCTTTGCTTCTCAAGGACTGCACTGCCAAGGAATGACAGACATTCAGGAAACATACACCAGGGCCCACCTTCCTAACCATACACAAGAATCAATTCTCTGAGTACTCTAAACTGAAGTTCCACTTCCAGTAAACCTAAACAGACAACACAAATGTTAGGTTTCTCCATATATATCAACCTTCACAGGGTTTCGAGAATGGTTTAATACTAAGATGTAATGAACTCCAGCAATGGACACTGAATGAATCCTGGCTCTAATAATGTGCATATAAACAATATATAGCTATAATTTGTTTATACACACATCTCACAATTCTAAGAGAAGGAAAAAACCCCACACTAAACCACTGAAAACAAGCATAATAAATGCATGATTGGCCTTGGAACAGCCTTCTGCTGTTCCATTGCTGAATGGAAAATACTCCACAAAACATCCTATTGATGAGACTTTAGAAGTGAATAAATGCTCTCCTCTCAAGCCCTTATACCCTTGTCTGCACAAAGCCTAGGCAACTAAGCCACAACCTCCCAAACCTGAAACATCAGCACAGCTGCTCTGTGCCTACAGCTGACTGTCGAGGATCCATAAGCAGCTTCTGCATTGTTCCGGTAAGCGCACCCCCTGTACCTCCTCTCTGACTCCTGGGTACTCCAAGTGCTTGATGCTACCTCTCAGCACATGACCAAGATTTTTAAGAGATCAATTAGGCTTTTCATCCATTTTAAAAATTACTTAAATCCCATTAATCAGACCTCATTCAGTGTCTTCAGTATCATCAATTGCCAGCAGACTGGCAAAGTTTCTTAGCAATTTAACATCTTAAGTTGGGCCACTACATTTTGATCTGTTAGAAGAAGCTATTTTGTCATTCAAAATGAGTGAAAACTGTTGTTAAAAATCCAGCAAGAAAAAAACCACAAATCAATAAATGTAGCAGCTTTGCATTACTCTTCAGTCTCCATCTTAATACCCCAACTGATTCAAACTAAATCTTAAATGCCTCTTTGTCTGACACAAAGTATTGAAGTTGCAGTATTTACTAGACACTTGTGGAAGCTATAAATTTCATTTTCTACAGAGCTTATATTTATCCCAGCTGTAGCAGGCAGACATTGCTAGCTAGAAGTCAGGTTACTAGAAGGTATTTTAACACAAAAGTGAACTGATAAATGATTATACAGCACGTACAGATTTACCTGTACAGTGAGTTCTCCTCTGAACATAACACAGGCTTCAGGATGGAGTATTGACACGAATGGCATTTTAGAGAAAAGAGTACCATTGAAGTTTAGCATGAAAAACCATGCTGACCAAATATCCTTCCATTCCTTCAATTCTGATACATTTCAAGTAAAAAGAAGCCAGCTGAAACTGCCTCCGGGCCTGCCCCAAGGCTGGGTGCTGATACCTGACACCTGCTGATTCCTGGCCCTGTCAGCCTCTTTTGCCTCAGCTGATTTTAAATTACTCTTTATGGTGCCCATCAGTAGTTAGGTTTGGCAACAGCAATACTGGGGGACACTGGGGACACATTTTTCCCCCCACAGAAAATGCAGCAGTGACATCAGTGCCATTTGACACACCCTGCTTTCAGCTATAGGAATTTTCATCCCAGCTGAAACGCAGCCTGACTCCAACCCTGCTCCCAGAAGCAATGTGGTGTTTCATGTGCTGTACAAGTCCTGTCTCTCAGCAGTCAAACAGAAGAACAGCAAGAAGTCACAGGAGCAAGCCAGGCCTGGCAATCAGAAGGAATCAAAGAAAGGCTGCCAGGCCTTGCAGTGATCCTGCTGGCTGCCAGAGCCGCCTGTGCTGGCCGAGCTGCGGGCCCAGAGCAGGTGAAAGCACGCAGGCCCCAGAGCATCCAGCAGGAATGGGCCTCTCAATGTGCTCTGCACAGCCCTCAGGCCTCCAGCCCCTGGCTGCCAGCAATAAGCTATTTAAACAGCTCCCGAGATCTGAGTGTGGCTCTGTTCCTAGAAACTCAGCTGGCTTCATCCAGCATTTTAAGCCAAAGACATATTGGCTCTACCAAGTGGAACTAAATCATGTGTACAGACACCACTGTGATGATCCTTGAAGCCACGTCCCCACTCCTACTGTTGCCTCTAGAGCCAACATCCAGTCAGCCCTAACACAAGCCACAGCTGCACATGTGAAATCACACACACATTGGAAACAGCCAGGATTCCTGGGAAATAAATGTCCAGCCCTGAAAACAAGTGCAGTCACCTGAAAGGGGAGCTCTGAAACTAGAGCTGATTTACACCAAAAAGCACACAAAAACATCATTTGGAGGGAATGCTTGGTCAAGTATGCATTTTAGAAAACTTCCCATTAAAAATTTACTGTAAAATAACAAAACAAAAAAATTAACATAATTTTTTCCATGAAAACTTACCATTTTCTTTACTTTGAGGCAAGGGGGCAGAGCCTCAATATCTTTTAGGGGTAAATCATGTCTGACTTTCAGTGGACCAAGCACTGATTTGCAAAAAACTAGTTTTTTTCTCTAAGAAAATGAAATTGCTCAAACTTTGCAGTATTTTTCTCCTTGTAATTTCCTTCATTTAGAAGGAATAAAAAAGCCAAGTCCCCAAAGAATCTTTCAAGCTCTTTCAAGTTTTACCCACTTGGTGGGCAGCCCTGACTGGTCACCATTCTGGAGAGTAACTTGGCCAGGAAAGCCCAACGTCCCTGCAGGACCTTGCAGAGAGCAGAGCTCACAGTGCCTGTGCCTGCACAGGTTTAGTAACTCTACCGGCTGCAACAGAAATCCAGGGCTGGGGCAGCTGCTTAAAAGGCTGTTTATTACACATACCTGGCTGACATTTTCAAACAGAACTCAAAGCAAGAGGGTCTGAAGCTGACCAGGACTTTTTGCAGTTGTTCATTTGAAAATACTGCATTTGATGATGTATTTTGGATGCACAAGACTATCCAGGTATCCTCCTGAAGATAAAACATCAGACATAGGTTCTCCTGGAGAGGACTTTATTCCATCTTTAACCTTAAAGAAAACTTTCGACAAAAAAGTCTGCAGCTGTCTCCCTCCTTTCAACAAATGCAGCCATTCTTCACTAAGAGAGACTCCTGTGGCCAGATCCCCACAGACTTACCCTTTTCAATCAACCAATAGGTTTTCTCCTTTCAATAGATCCTTTTCATCCAGCCATCAAAAGGTTATGAATTTTTCATCACAATTAAAAATGAAAGTTAATTGAACTTAAGATTTCAAATTAAAGAGTTCAATTATCGGTATGATTAAAATGTTTATTGTTTCTGCAGAGTTAAACTTCCTTACAGGTTTTATGGTTATGTCACTGTGATGTCTTCCCTTCTGCCACAACTGGATCCTTCTTCTCAAATCCTGCCCTTAAAGTCATCATGTGTTATTGGTTCTCCCACACAAGCTAGGTTTTTTTTCATTAAATACTCTAAATTCATAGGGTTTACAGTCCTTCTAATATGACCTTTTTAATAAAGACAGAAGTTTATGTTGGAGCAGCAGCAGATAAAATGGGTTAGAAATGCAGCTGCACCAATCTGAACAAGAGAGAAATAGAAATACATGCATTTTTTTAAAATAACAATAATCACACTAAGATCACCATCAAGACAGTGCTGTAAATTACAGTTTAACTGCCCTTATTGATCCAGTATAAACATTAGGAGCAAGCTGTGCTATGCAGGGGAGGGAAAAAGAAATGATCATGCCATGTTCTAGATCCCCTGATTCATGTTTCCTGGCAAAAGACAGAGTGAGTCAAAGCTGCTGTGTAGGAAGCAAGGAGAGGGAGGTGGGCTGAGCTGGCTCAGCATTGGCTGGGTCTTGTCAATTAGGGTTTGAAAAGAGATGCATCAAAGCTAATACATCATAAGTGTTCAGGGCCACCTTGTAGAAGTCATGCTGTGTGCAGAATACACCTTCAGCCATGTGTTTGCTGGGCTACCTGGCTCCTTGTTCTGCCTAAATGCAAGGTACAAAGTGCCAGAGTTGTACAGCTCTGAAACTTCCTTTTGGGCAACTTCACAAAGCCAAACATGGCTTTAACTAAAAGCATAGTATACAGTGAATGTTCATAACTGGAGATAAAGAGGTACAGCTCTGCCAGTCTTCACTATGCCCACAATAGATAAGACGAGGACTAAGACATGGCTACATTTGAAGCAAACATTATTAGATCCAACTGGGTGTCAGATATGAACCTACCTTCATCTGCACTGACTCATGTTTAGCTGTAAAAATGGGTAACATCAGCTGTGGGTCAAAGCTGCCCAATGGCTTCCACTGAGTAAAAATCACATCTGTCTTTCCAAAACACAATCTGTATAATAATGCAAAAACAAGTTGTTTTCCCTTACCTTCTGCAAAAGGTTCCCATTCATAAAATCGACCCATAAATGGCTTGTTATTGTATGATGCACATTGTACCTCTCTAATATTCCTGCTGCTTTCAGGACACATCTGTTTAGATAAAAAGAAAGCCACATTATAATCAACAACAAAGTTATTATTGCCTTCCTATTAATTAACTGTAGAAGGTTAGTGAATGCATTGCAAAATTCTAATCCAGATGAATGATACAAGCATCAGGAGACCTCTTTAAAATAGGTAACAAACTGTGCTTTTAAGTAACAGTGTCAAAAGTGCCTGTTGAAGAAAATTAATTTGTGAAGTTAATGGAGCAGCAGTTCTATCAAAAAAGAAAAAGTAAAGTTTTTATTGAGCTGTCATTTTCTTCAGCAACAGCACAAAACTTCAAGATAAATTCAATATTAGATTAGAATTACTTCCTTTCCACAATAGCTTCACATTTTTCATCATTAATTCTTTGGGCTCAGATTCAACAGAGTTGAAACACTTAACATACGTGCTTCCATAACTTACTAGAAGTTGACCACAGCAGCTTCTCATTCTCATCCTATGCTTCTATACCATATTTCCACTTTCCCTTTTGCATTTCTACACGCTGCTATTACAGTCACTGCATGATTTTGCATTTTAACTTAGGCCTTCAGACTCTGAGCTCTTGCAACTGAAGAGTTAGAAGAGCTGCTTCTATACAAGCACATGTATGCACACACAGGTATTGAGGCAGGGCAGGTTTGATAGGTGGAAGGAGCATCCTTCCTTAGGTCACCTGCAATGCACACCTTTGGCAGACCAGCCTTGTTTGCATGTGAATTAAATTCCAAAACCAAATACAAGTTAAATATTTAATGACTTTGTTCTGCCTGAATCATCACATTCCTGCAGTTACAGCAGAAGATTACTCTGTGTGTGGGGACATACAAAGGCGAGAAAGACTTCTACCAAATGCAGGGGGTTAATTAGAACAATTTCTATGCTTGGAGAAAATAAGCAAGCTTTGGGCACAGATGCATTTTTTTGCATAGTCTTTAGATAATAAAAATTACTACTAAAAACACTATTCAAGAACAGTAGAAATCACATGAAGTACTCGACTAGAACAGCAGAATATTTTTTTTACATGAGAGAGATTTCCAGGGAAAGCTAGAGACAACATTACATGAAAACATCACGGCTAAGTAACAGTGTTTTCGAGGGGAACAGAAGAGAATCACTAAGAACAACTCTTGTTGCAACTGCAAGTCAGTTCTCTTATGTCAGTATAGTAGGAAAGATTGGTTGTCTTTGCAGGGGAAGCCAGGCACATCAGAGGTCCCAGAGGAGTTCTTGCTTTGGATCCACCATCTCTGTAAGAAGATGCTTGTAACTGGATCAAAGAGACATCAAAGTCAAGAGTTTTCAAGTGGGCTATAAACTGCACCAAAGACATGCCCGGGGGAAGGTTCATGGACTACTTTATCTTCTATTAGAATCATGGTAACAAATCTTCTAGAATAAACACTGTTTCTGGCCAAGCAGCCATGTGTGCTTCGTTCGCCCACCCTTCTGAGATCTCCAAGTACATGCAAATACTGCTTTCCTCAAAAAACCCTCTAATAAAAAAAAAACACCAAACAAAAAGCCTTCCCTGAAAATAGGACCACGAGCCACCACACTGGAAGAGTGGGACCAAAAGCCTTTCTAGTGCCAAATGCAGAGAGCAAAGCTATATTCCCACAACTGAAGCACAGATCCTTCCATGTGTGGCCCAGCAATGCAGAACAGTTATTCAGCCACAACCACCAACCAAGGCAAGGAAACATATTTTTCATGGAAACCAATTATTGCACATATCCTAAAGGTGAAGGGACAGAACCTGAGCTGGCATAAATTAAGGTCACTACACTAATTACAGCAGAACAAACATCAGTTTGCACCAGCCAAGAAGTCAGCCCGAAGGGTTTCTTTCTGGAATGCTTTTCCCTTTTTTTTTGGCACACATTTTATACCAGCCAATTGTGAAGTTTAATTGTTTCTTGTTTTTCCTTTTCTGACCCTTGAACTCATGATCTCATGTACCAGTATTTCTGGCTCATAAAACATTTCCTGTACACCCCACTCATACCAACTGCAGGCAATGTATGAGTAAAAATACCAAAATATTCATAGCTGTTGCCAACAAATAGTGACACCCACACCTTCTAATATCCTTTTCATATAGCTACAATTTCTGTTTTTAAACTTACTGACAGTTGCCCACAAGACAGAGACGTCAGTGCTTTAAAGCAGGACAAAGGACTGACAAATGCACTAAACTCTGTGTGGATCAAGCAAAAATCAGAAGAACAGGCTAACTAAGAACATCCCTGCTACTTTAGAAGCCCCAACTCAGTTGCCCTTCCTTTATTTCATTCATCAGGGTTTAATTACAATATAAAATTTTGAGTAAAAATTTGAGCAACCTGCCTTTTTCTTTATACAGATTATATTAATTTCTATTTTTAAATGTCTTCTAAAATACTCTTTAACTACGAAGTACAAGTAGGCAAAATTACTACAGTTCATGAATCACCAAGTCTTAAGAGTTATATTATACTCTCCATATATACTAGTTAACATCTATGCACCATTTACTAACCCCACCTAAACAGTTAATGCACAGCTAAATGAAATGACAGTTTTATGCTGCCTACAGCTCAGCTCCTCTGAAAATTAAATCCTTGAGCCTTTCTCTGAAGACCTAAGAGTGCCAGGCACTTTCTCTTGGCCTCTCTGGCTTTTTCGCACTTTTGTAGGCAGAAAATCACAAAAATGAAGAAGTATGACCCTGTACAATCAAAAGTGAAGCTGCAGTATAAGGATTCCTGTAGATCCTTAGGAATCCTTCCTTTTTTATTTATTCCCCAAGAGTATTTCCCCAAGCTATTTTTACACTTCACTTTAATTATTATTTCTGTTGTATACAGCTTGACTATAAAACTCCTAAAATACAGCAACAAGCATCTGTGGTGAGATGGCAAGCCCAAAGACAGCTCCTCCTTAAAATATCTAACAGTTGTCCCTTCCAGAGTTCACCATTTGCTTCCCAGCCCACACGCAGGAGAAGTGGGAGGTGGCTGAGGATACAGTCCTTGGGCTGCAGCACCACCCGGCTCTGGCTCACCCGGGCCCAGCTCTGCCCAGCACAGACCCCCTGCCCAGCCCCCGGCCAAGCCCAGGGCAATGTGTTGGAAAAAGCAGGCACACTGGCATGCCTGCAGGTGAAGAATGTTCCTCTGGCTAAGCCAGAGTACTAGGATTTAAATAGGCCAGATCTCTTTCCAAAATTTCCCAGAGACTTTTGGAATGAACTTCGCTAAAATATTTAACTTACCATGTGATTCTCCCTCGGTTTCCCCTCAGTGACATAAGGGCATTAAAATCGTGCTGCCTGGGAGGGACTTGAAAACAAATTTTGTAAACAAAATGTTGACTTTGATTCAGTGTTTTGTTAATGACAAATTTCATTTTTTCTTTTTTTTCCCCAAAAACTTTGTCTTGATTACTGAGGGAGTTATCTGAAGTTTTTCATAGAGGTTTGGATACAGAAAACAGGGTGGCCTCTTTGGATGTTTGTAAAAAAAGAAATAAAATCTCCTTTTAAAACCAGATCTATGAAGGCCAAAGCAGCAAAAAATACTGCTAGGAGAAATTTCTGCTGGGAGAGGGTTTTTAAATTATTGTTCTTTCAGTTGTGCACTGTAAAATTAGATACAGCATCTAGAATGCATAATTTTGTATGTTTTTAGATGATATTTCTTCTACTTAAAATACGCTGCTTGGACAAAGCAATGATGTACATCTAGCATGTGGGGCCGCATTCAGCAAAGTGCCTTCAAAGTGCTGGACATTTTCACACAAGGTAAGGCGTTTCAGAGCTGCCCCTGCTGCATTTTCATGGGGCTGTTTCAAGGAGGATGACACCTCAGCCAGCTCTTCTTCCTGTGCTTTCAGAATGTGAATAAATTACCAGCGGCAGCACAGCACTGCAGTGATGAGGGAGACAGCACTTAAGACAAAACATTTTAGAAGTATCACTTTGTGTTGTAGGACCTCAGGCCAAACTTCTTGAAATGCACTGTGCCTGCTGTTGATAGAAACTTTGTACTTTTGAAACAGTTGCTTTATTTATGCCTCAGTTTCTTCTGAAATATGCAGGTATGAAAGTAGTCTGAGGGACACCAACACACAGTATTTTCTTTGCCATGTACCATCAGAGTTTTCTTAAAATGAGCAAGTAAAGCTAAGACTGTAAAACAAAGAAACCACCCTACCAGCTTTTTAGCTTTTGGGAAACATTTGAAAAGCACACTTTTTAATAAATCTTTGACACTTGGTTTAATTAAAAAAGTGTTGGCAGAACACCAGAAAATTATCAGTCTGCCAGCAGATGTGGGCTCACATCTGCCATTAGCAAATCTGTGTCAAAGCTGTGCTGAGACAACACACTTCTGGAATAGTGTAAATGGGTCATTTTGGTCCTGAAATCACCTCTACAGGCAATTAAAACATTGACTAAGATTTTTGGCAATGTTTCATTCTTATGACCTACAGTAACTGGCAAATGCTTTTTCCAAGGCCCCATATCCCTTCTTAATTCTCCAGGTTCAGACATAATTCATAATTAATATTTTCTGTGTGTGCAATACTACATGTTCAACTAAGTCCAAATAATCTAGTTGTACTCTAGCTTTCATTTCTGTAGTGGTTCTATATAATCATATTAATCCTTTGGCATCCCAAAGGATAAACACATCTCCAAAGAAAAAAAATTTAAATACTTGTTTCTGAAACAGTAATCTGGAGATTGTTTTTTCCTTTGCAGAGCATAAATGTATTGTGTCCTTTAATATGCATAGTCTGCATATAAATTCCAGTTTTTTACACAATAATCCACCACATCTGCAGTGAACTTTGAACTTCTGCTCTGAACTGCTGGTGTCTTGTTTCTCCTGAAACCTATAGAAGTTCCAAGTCCATGTATGAAAGTGGAATGCAGGGTCCTTCAAATGTTAATTCTCCAGCTAAGCTGTTTCTCTTTCCATAGCCAAGGACCATGTTTGCTCCATAAGTACTACCTCAAATCAAGGCAACCTAGTTTTGTCCAGCTGAATACACACTGAAAGAGAACAACTGATCCTTTTAAAATCCTGGAGACTCTTATTCTCCTAATAGTTCTAATTTTTTTAAATGGTAAGAGAACATAAAGACAACTGTCTGCCAACTAAAAAAAAAAAAAAAAAAAGCATATTAAATACATCTAGATATCTGTGGGACAAAAAATACCAGACAATTCAAATGGAACTGATGCTCCTGAAAAACCAAAATGTGCAAGAAACTTTAAAATGCATGTGAAGAACAGATCTGCAGTAAAAATAGTGCTAGCCAGCTCTGGTTACAGTGCACAGCCACAGACAGTCCACTGTAAATGTCTGGCCTAACATGCAATGAGAATTTCCATCGGGGAATGCAGTGGTATCTGCACAAATTTACGAGGAAGGAGGAAGGAGCACCTGTATTGGCAGACTCTGCACTGCCTCAAGCCATGAATTTACACCTCCGTGTCTGCTGCAGAGTAATGACAATCACTGTAAACTCTAATGTGCTTTACTAACCACAGATTCCAGGGGATGCAGAGTCTAAGGCAGCAATAGGGGCTTGCAGCCTTTCTCTTTCCCCTCACTCCATTCAAGGGACTGCCTGTCACAGATGGTAAAGACCTTAGATGTGTGCACAATACAAAATCATTGTATTTCTACCCAAATCCCATCCAGGTAGCAATGAGCTTCTATTTGGAACAAGGAAGATGGGCCACGGCAGAGCTACACACGGGGTGCCTGCCTTCCCCGAGCTACCTGCTGGCTATCACTGGCATGGGGCAGGAAACTGCTGCCCTCTCAACCTGGAACTTGAGAAGCCTTCTTTCAATTAATGATTTCAGCTTTGCACCAGGAAGGTTCTCTGAACTTAACAAAAAAAACTCTTTGAAGTGTTACCCAAACCTGATCTTTATTAACTGCAATCAGACACATAAGGCATTAATGCATAATGTGTCAAGTGCATCTATTACTGCTTTATGGTTTTTCCATTCTGTAGCACTTTACATCTGAAAATGCAGTTCGTCTAATAATGGGGAAAAAAGCTCAACCGAACAGATGGATAAAGAAGTATTTCTGCTTAACTTCACAGGTTTGTGGCTTTTTTCTTTTTAAATTCTCACTGACAGATCCATCTGATTAAACTGAAATAACTTATTTTATTTCAGATTTACAGCAACTTGTAAAAGATTCAAGTCCAGCTTTGGTTTTAAATAAAATGTTAGTCACTCATCCATCCCACACAAAGCATCTACAATGGTCTAATGTGCGTGACTGGAAATGTTTGGAACTACTAGCTTAGGAGAAGGAGCTATAATAGGAAAATTAACAGTACATTTCCTCAGCAATACCAAAAAGGTGTCAAGAAAATATTCCATTTCTGTTTAATGCTAAAATTTTATAAATACTATTCCAAAGAAAACCAAGCAACCAACCAACCAACCAAAAAATTCTGAGAAAAAATAATTGGTTTCTACAAGACGGAAGTTGAGCAATTAGAAAATGGAAGACAAATACTGAAAACAGACCATGCTGGAACAGAGTATTATCTGGTGTAAAGTGATACACAAGTATGTCCTGAAAGTCAGGGCTATCTCAATTCACACCTGCAGACTGAAGACTGTTGCTAGTCTTTTTTCATCAAAAAAAAAAAGACCAGATGACTGGTCTTTATAAAGTTGGGGTTTTTTTTAATGTAGTTACTACTTTACTGCCCCAAATTTCTTTTAGTACTCAGGCCCCTGAGCAGAGAGCTACTTCAGTAACGAGTGGAGTTTACACATGTTATAGATATGTGTTTAATTCGTGCCTATAAAGTTTATACCCATTCAATGTTACAAAAATATCCTATACATGCATTTCTATCAAACCAAAACATGTCGAAACCACATTCTCTGGAGGAGCGAATTCCCGTAAGAATGTGTGGCTTCTTTNAGAATATTATTTCCATAATCCCAAGCAAGCATCAAAAGCTTGCCATTTGCAGCAGAAATGATAACTGCTTTGTACAGCTGCTGTTCCCAGTCTCAGCAGTGCTGTCACTTTTCTATATAAATATGCTGCATTAAAAAATCCTGCAGATACAAGAATCCCTGCATTCAAATACCTATTTATAGAAACACTACATAGTGCTCAAGGTGCTTAAACTTCATGTTAGTGCCTCATTTAACGGGAAATCAATGAAAAGCTATTTCCATTTCACGAAATCTGGTTCAAAGTCTGAAAAATGTCTAAACGTGGAAGCTTTCAGCTTCATCATCTTTCACTGTCCCATCTGTCTACATTGTTCAAATATACCTGCAAAACAGAGCATTTTATTAGTACTTCTCAGAAAATGGGAGGTTTATGTACTAAGAATAGTTGTTTTAATATACTAGCAGTAGCCTTCTTTATACTAGAAAGATCAGCCACTCCAAAAGCCTCTCTGAAAGGCACCACCAATATCAGCTATGAAAGACCCTGAGACAAACTCATGCTTGATCCATCTTTAGTAAAGTCTATAGACTTCAAGCAAAGTTCACATATCTAGCCCTCAGAGTTTGCAGAAAATTATGCCACTGAGATAAAACATCTAATCTAGGGTTTCCGGCAGTATTTTATTACATTTTTAAAAGCATTGTTCTTGGAGCTGCCTGTTCTTTCTGAGGTGCAGTCTTTATGTGACTCTTTCATTCTACCACCTTCAGCAGTGCACAGGAGTAACCCTCCAGCAGTTTTCTCTATGAAATCCTAATCGATTTCAATGGAAACTCAATTGCATGCATTCCATTTAAATGACTGGCCTTTGTGTGGGAGGAGGCACTACCTGAATGGCTCTGGCAGGAGGACTGGAAGTTTAAGGAAGTTTCTGATTGGTATTACCATGATAATCTACTTTTTAATTAAAAATTAATATTGCAGCAGTAATCACAGTGTTTTTAGAGAATGAGCTCTAGTCTCAGTAACAACAGGCAACAGAAATGTCAATGCGATGTTACACGAGAGAGAAGCATGTAAGCAAATGTACACTGTTACTACAACCAGGGGGAATTTGAAGTCTGTTGAGAGAATTTATTTTGTTCAGTTTTGTCAAAAAAAAATAAAATGCACAATGTGAAACAATTTGTTTTCCACAAAAAGTGAACAGCAAAGTAAATGCAACTTAAAAATAACTTTGAGTTTGCAGGAACCCAGTGTAACAGAAATTGCAGCATCTTTCAGATTTTAGAGTTCTTGCTTTCATCAAAAATGCGTTTCTGATACAACACACTCTTATACTGTTTCTGTGGTATATTCTTTCCTCCTAGGTCATACACTTCAAAGGAAAAAAAAAAAAGCACCTTAAACCAACTGGCAGATACATTTGTCTTATTTTAGAATAGTTTAATATAGCTGTAGCTGGTAGCACTGTCCATTTACTTATGAGTTTGCCCAACTTTAACTGCTCAGACTAAAACTTTCCACTCCTGCTATCTGTTTTAGTCTCATTTTTTTTTAACTGAAGCATTTCATCCCAGAATGAGCCCAAAGGAAAACAAATGGGAAAAGTGTTTGGTTTTTTTTTCCCCATGCTGCCACTATTCTGGGGTTTTTTTTCCAAATGTAAGTGCCTATTCTATTTTAATGAGTGAAATTATGTCAGCCAGGAAAGTGCGTTTTTTGTCAAGAATGCACCCTCTGCTTTTTCTATGGAAATCCATTCAAGTATAGTCAGGCCACAAGAATTTTGAAAAAAATACTGATAATGTACTGTGTATACTTTCAGTCAAAACTTGTTAAAGTTTTCCAGCTAAACTAGAGGAACAATCTGTTTACAAGCATGTTCCGCACCTGAGGCTCAAAGAGGCTGAGAAGCTTTCCAGCAGTTATTGGAAAGTGCTCCTGAGGTCTGTATTAGGGCAAGGACTGAAAATTAAAACAACACATCTCTCTTCTGCTCCTAATAACCACTTGAGCCTGTACCTAAAATGCATGGAATGCTTTGGAAAAACAGATAAATCTTGGGACTGGGATTCAAAAGATGAGGCTGGATGAGCAAGTCAGCTGAAGAAGGTATTGAGAAGAAGAAAGTGAAACTGGATGAAACTGGAAAGCAGCAGGAAACTAAGAAAAAGGAAAGACTGGAGGCAGAAGAGATGAGGAGAAAAGATGAAAAATAGGAGACAAGGTACTAAGAAAGTGAGAAGTGTGACTGAGGAGAAAATACAGTGGGACAGCTCCTGACAGCAGGAAGGAGCAGAGACGGGCTGTCTGTGGAGAAAAGGCAGAAAGACGTGTGGTGAGAAAGACCTAAGAACACCACAGCAAAGCACTTCCACTGCCGTGTGGTACTCACAGAGGGCAAACTCCCTCTGCCAGTGGCTCAACTGCAATGATCTGATGAGTTCTGAGAATACTGATGTATCACATGATGGCATTCTGCTTTTGAAGGCTTTTTTGGTTTGTTTAAACACTATAAAGTAAGTCATAGGGCCGGCCTGAAAAGAATGCTTGATCTCAAGTTAGAAGAGACTGTCCATGCGATTACCGTTACACTTGGCTCCTTCAGCCTGTTAGGTCCACTCTCAGTTACATGATTGCATACCATTTTTCCCATGTGATCTATGACTCACTCAGTGTGCAGAATGGACTTACTCTGGGGAATGTTTAGCTAGAGGGGTTATTCACATAATTTCTATCTCATTCACTGTAAAACCTAGTAGCTATAAAATGGGCATACAGAGTAAGGAACATGAAGGACAGTCTGCCATTTTTGGAATAACTACTCTACCAGTTCTGAGGGAAAAAATGTCACCTATGGTGCAATTACTTAATCCAATCCTTTCTCAGTTTGTGAACTATGTACTTTTTGGTTCGGGGGTCTGCCTGAAAACCTCTGGACCTGATTTGCAGATGAGCTGCCAAACCATAATTACAGTTTTGCCAGGGCAAATTTTGCTTTGACTATTGTCAAGTGATAAATGTGGTACTGAACATGGGGGAAAAAATTCAATTCAAACTACTTGACAAGCAGCACTAATTATGGAACTCTTAAACCTCATTCTTCCGTATCCCAGCTCTATTTCTTACAATACATTAGGTCTTGCTATCACACAGCAGCTTTGTGTATTTTAAAGCAAACACTGCAGCAATAGCATCAACAACTAGTCCTTAGAGAAGCCTTTTTTCCTCCTCTTCTGCAAGGAGCATTTTTAAGGCAGGGAGCCAAAGGCTGAATAAAAAGAGAATAACATTGAGTAGTGCATCACTCACAACTAAGCTCTTGATCTATGCAGGAGCCCTGGGGTAAAATAGTATATTATCAGATAATGAAATAGTTTTCTTAACATGAGAGTTACCAGAGGATTGCTGACAAAACTTCAGTTCTGAAAGCTCTAAACCTCTACAGGTTTGACTGTCATTTTAATGGCATTTTGCTGCTCAAACTAAAACCTCACATCATCCAAAAGAACTGTCATCAGAAAGTGACCCAAACTGAGTTCTCAAAACAGCCATCAAGACAATCAGTATTCCTTGCTATCTTTAACAAATGAAGATGCAAAGAGAAATTCAGGAAAAGCAATACATGGGTCAGCTGGCAAGTTACTGAATGCTGTAGCCAAAACCCAAAGCCAGTTTGCAGAACAAGGCTGGGATGTTTCTCTGGCCTCTTCCCCTTACAGATCACCCACTGCCTCTCTAACATTGCTTGACAGATAGAAAAAACACAGGATTAATTTTTCCACAAATGTAAGTCAAGGGTTTGAAGATAAACAGCCTTACCAACTTTTCACTAGAAAGAAGCTCTGTTTCATTAATTACACTTGTATGTCTCTACATGTGCAATATGCTGCCCACAGAGGTGTTACTTCTGGACAGACAGTACAACTGATGAAGTACATGAAGCACAAGAAAATATGAGACAGAGCACATCAGGCTGGTTTGGGTTTTGTTGTTTTTTTTAATCTCACCACAATTTCAATTATTTCTGGCGTTTGCATTGTTCTGTAGGCAGTTAGTTCTTAATGTATCATGTGCAAAAGGTTTGTTTATCTGCTCTGGGCACCAAAGGGCTTGTAGTGCCAGGTTTCTTTCTGACCACTTCTCAGGGAGAGGGTTTGGAGTTCCATCCCTCAACACAATTATTCTGTGGTTAGGCAAAAGAACACATGCTTGCTAGACATAATTTGACATTTATGTTTCCTAATTTTCTACACAAGTTCTGGCAATTTGCTGTTTCCAAGCCCTCCTTAAAAATTCTAAAATTAAAAAACCAAAAGAAAACAACAAGACCAACAACAACCCCCCCCCAACCCCACAAAACTAAAAACTCAACAGCACTGCTAACAGACAACTTCAGCATCCACAGCTTAACTTTGGCAGCTTCTCCAGCACTTCCTTCTTCCTCTACTCACCTCAGTCAGTACAAGAGAAGACTGGGATTCTATTGGTGGTAGTTTCAGTGCAAGTTCCTCTGTTCATGTAATATATGTTCTTTTCCTGCTACCTGGCTTGAAAATGTCTTAAAATTATGCACTGATATCAGCAACAACCGAACTAATCTCCCAAAAATACCAGGAAAAGCTACTCCTTTCATGTACCAAAGCAGACACTGACATCTGACAGATGGTGTTTTTTATACCTGTAATTAATGCAATAGTTAACAATATTCATAAAAACAGCATTAAGGAGTTATTTGTAAATTAACCATTACATCTGCAGCCTCCTCTGCTTTGAAAACCTGGATACAATTAAACTAACATATGAATAAAAAGCACATTTCTTGTTTGAATTATGGGAGGGTTGAAAAATTCCACACCGGAATTTCAGACAAACACTTTCATCAATATGAACTGACAAGAAGAAACAAAGCTGGAATGCTTTAAAATCTCTCCCACAATACTTGTCTATATTGATAAATGACAACTACTCAAATTTACAATACACTATTAAACAAAACTACAAATATCAGGAATGCAACCATCTGGTTGCAACTCTGAAGTCCCAATTTTCATTTATGAGCTTCCTCCTTAAAACTTGGAACAGAAATTATATCTGAATGATAACTAGGCAACCTAAATCACCGAGTCCTGTTCTATGGCAGAACAAAAACCCCCTGCTCCACTTCAACAAGCATCCCAATGAAGTTTCCAAATCACTCCACAGGATCTTAAGTGCTAATGCTGCTATTCATAACTGATGAAGTGATGGAATAACTGTGGATCTTTTTCCTCTTTCCTCTCCTTCAAGACACGTGTATTCCATTTACCCCAAAAATTAGCAAGGTAACTTCTCAGACAATTCCAACTGCTAAATGAAACCTCCCATTCAAGGTTCACCAAGAAGTTAGGAAACAAAAGCTTTAGCCAACTGATTTGTATTTTGATTTTGAGGCATTTAGACGAATTACTAATATTTTTATGTCACACTGCTATTACAAAAAATGAGGGTCTGAATCTTCAGCTGTTCTTAGACACGGATTCACTCCACTTGAGGCAGACTTCTCCAGCTACATCACACAACCCATGCAACAGGCTCAGAACGTCAAAATAAACCTCACAGAAGAAAAAGGCAGCTCAATGCTTCCTGCAGTACCATAAAATACTGAAGTACTACTGTTAACTATACCTTTTGAAGTACTCTTGTACATTAAAAATCAAGAAAATATATATTGGGAAGTTGACAGAGTCTCTGGAAAATTCAGGTCCCCAGAGCATTCAAGCTAAACCCAAAATATATCAATGACACTGAATGTATATGAACTGGCTAACTCTAACACATTCAGTAGATTTTTTACCACTGACACATACTTCCAACCTTTGTTTTCCAGTGGAATATTTCTGTTTTATTGACTTTAGGTGTTTATTCTATCCTAGGCTCTACTGTATTCTATATATATCTTACTGCCTTTGAATAAAGTCAAAGATCTCATCCATAAGAATGTTACAGATCCCACTGGTCACTTCTCCCTGACCTGGAGAATATAGGACACGGCTATAGCCATGTATACATTACCAAATTTTCACCTGTATCTTTCCTTTTGGTCTGTGCTTTTATAGTTCTTGTCACAACAGGGCACGACTCTAAGACTCCTAGATGTTTAATTAGTTTAAAGTAGCTCAGATTTATTGATCAAAGTAAGCAACTCAATTTTCAATTAAAACCTACTTGCCTCTAGACATCAAGATTTTCCAAATTGTGTGATTTTGGACATATTATGAACATTTTACTACATTAGCAAGTAATTAACCTAGTAATAATTAATTTGTGTAAACCAGCTAACTCTGTGTTACTGCCACAAGTACAGAGCACACTTACAGAATAAAACTCTTTGAGAGAGCTTTTAAAGTTACCCCAGCATACTCTTCCTGATGATTTAAGGCAGACAGTTTCCCATAATTATTTAAGTTCTAATAAGAATGTCTTAATGCAAAATATCTAATATAGGGTTCTCAGTTGTTGAATGGGATGTCATAAAGCCATGGTGCAGAGATACAGAAAAAACAATTGTGGTCCAAGAGCTTCATCAAAGATGTCTCTCTGTGACTCTTTTGTACACAAATGACAACGGATCAAACTACATAAGACCCTTTAAGGGCAATATGTCTGTGCCAGCCTGTACCTGTGACAAATCATTCTGAATTAGTATTTACAAAACTCTGCTGCTAATAGCAAAACAGTCAAGAAAAGAACAGTACAACCCAAAGTAATGCAAGCTTTCACTAAGTTTCCTATACACCCATGGAATGTCAGACTACCAAGCCTACACACAATCCCACAGTGTTTGCACGGAAAATTCCTCACATAAAGTCAAGTTTAAATTTCCTCAGGAAAAGGTATGTCATCTTAACCCCACTTTGCCACTTATGTCAAACACCTACTCTATACAAATCTCAATATGAGATTTTTCCCACAGTAACTCCTTAGGAACAAGAAGGGGCTTTTCAGTCTTAAAAAAAAAAAAAAAATTCACCTAAAGAATACATAGTCTTTTGCTAGTCTTCACCTCAATGTGTGAGCATCCCAACTACATTAAAAAACTACATTAAAGAGCGCACACTTGCAGCACCCCATATTAATTCTGAAAAGACTTATCTGGGAATTACATTTTCTGTTCCATACAAAATTAAACATTTCCATTTCTACCTTAGCTAAAACTTGAAATGATGGAAATGCTTCAGTTTCTATAAGGTGGAAAATTTTTGAAACTGCTTGGGCAGAACACCAGCAAGCTGATGGATGGCCCAGGATCCCAGGTGCCAGGGGACCCTGCCAATGCCTACCTATGTGCTTAGGTGACAGAAAAGCACATCACTGTTTAATGGACTCAACACATTCCTGCAGAACATTGTAATTCTATTTAATTGGGGTTCTGCATCCAAAAAAAGCCTTTTGATGGCACAGTTTTAACTCACACCAGTCAAAATTGTAGCAGTGTCATCAATAAGACTCTTTGGGAAATCAAAGATTTTAATTTATCCCATCACGATAGAGCTGAGGATTGATCCTAAGTCTTTTACCTCACCTCATCTCTTCAGCGGTAAAACCTCTTTCCACTTCCAAAACTGTCTTTTCAGATACTTCCCATTCCCTGCTCAGGAATGCACTGTTCTCAAGTGCTCTTCACACAGGAGCACAGATCCAAGCAGAGGACTCTTATTCAGAACCAAAAGCTGGATTTTCCATAGCTGTGCTACCAGAATAATAGCAGGCATAGCTGAAGAGTCAGGCCAAGAAAGTAAAAGTAATCATTGTCTTCTGATCTTATCTAGATGCTTCTGCACAACACCACTGACTTCTTGCTAAACACCAATCACATAAAATACTGAGAAAAACAACAGTGTAACTGGAGACATGACAGTAATGCACAGGAACCAGTGGGCAAGATAGCAACTGGGAATGAAATTGGACAAGCTCAGCAAAATTTTATCCATAAATATTTCACTGAGCCCTGAAGAGTTAGTTTTTCATATATTTTACCTTAACTTTTCCAAAGTCCTATATAAATTTGGTCAAAAACATATCTCAAGCCATAGCTAAAGACAATTCAGATTTTACATCCATTTAGCATCACTCTTCATGCTGAAACTACCTTAAGTAGTCTGGAATATCCAGAAGCCTGAAAGCTTCCTTGTGCACACTGCCCAAGCGACCTGCAGCCTGGAGTTGATTTACAAATATATTCTCACACATTCAGGCACTCACGAAGAGCCAGTGACTTGGCAATGCTCGAGACAATTAATTACAGAAAGTGCCCAGTAAACAAATGTTCCATTTGAGTTGCTTCCTTTGTTCTGGTGACAAGCCACAAAAAGAAGGTTGAATTCAAATTCTCCTTCAGCCACACACCCATATAATTCATTCTCCTTTAATGCAGGGGGAAACAAGGGAGATTTACTCATCACGTCCCTATTTTTGAAGGAATAGAGACTACATTGAAGAATCAACTGAAGAATACAATACAAGAATCCTATTGTATTGCAGGTAGCTTATGGTTTCAGTTAGATCTGCCAGAGCTGTGTGTGCAAAAAGGAGAGATGCTTACTGCCTGTTTCCTGCCAAAGAGGGTGACAGGCAGCTGTGTGTTCTGAGGTGAGCATGTCTGCAAGGTGCTGAACAGGGGAAGTCACATATAATAAGAAAATAGGTTTAACAATCTGCAGGAACACTTGAACAAATACAAGCACTTCCGAGGTTGTCCGTAACCAAATCACACAAGTTTACCTTTTATGAATCAATCTGTCAGTCATGTGAAATGAGTTCAGCTATCAATGAAAAAAAAATAATTGAACAATAATAAGGAAATGACCTAATGGATCAAGGCAGATTAACTTCATTTGTTATTAATTAGGTGCCCTTAGGAGAAACTGTAGAGGGAGTGACCAAACACTGGAATAAGGGTTAACAGAATACTTCCAATAAATGAGATTTTCAGTTTTGCTATGCTCCAGGAAGAACTGAAGAAAAAAAAGAAATAAAAAGATACTGTTCTCTGCTTGCTGGCAAGACCATTGGTACATGTCACTGCTGATAAATTAAATTAAAGCCCGCATGCAGAAGCATTTAATCAGGAAGAACAAGCAAACAAAGTGAAACACTATCAGCCTTGTTTTGCTCTCATCCTGGCCTTTATACTAAAACTGTTCTTAGCAACTTCTTTTTAATAATTACATTAATTACCACATTCTAGGGAGAAAAATAACCCTGAATAGCAATTACAGCCTCTCCAAGGGTAACAGAAACATTACTAACTAAAGAATATCGCTGTGTAGAGTTCTATGCCTAGGAGAAGCTGCTTCAGCTACAATTTCTCCTTGCTATTAAGTCTCCTGTACTATAATCAAAGATTTCTTTATAACTGCATTTATACAAGCAACAATGGCAAAGAGGCAGCAGCAGTGTGCTCATCTGTGTTTTCTCTTCATCTGTTGAATTCTTCTGTTTAAACAACAGATCTAAAACTAACATGAAAATATTTTCACTCCTGTTCCCTTCTATCAAAAGAAATCTGCCAATGGCCAAACCACTCACCATGCTGACCTGCATGTCTTGACCACTGTCCAATTCACAAGCTCACTGCCCTCTACTCTCCAGCCCACCTGTCATTCTCAGCAAACATCCTCTACAAACCTTCCTTCTCCATACCCTGGCAATCTCAGATTGCTTCTAAGAATTCTTCCACATCATTTTTAACTTCCTCATCTCTTACCCCTTGCCCCCTGAAAAGACCTCTTTCCTGGAAACAATTTTGTCACATTAAGTCAGGTAGAATACTGTCCAACTTTGTGCCCTGATGTGTGAGGGATGAAATAAAGACTGGGACATTTGTGTATCCCTTGGACACAGTGAGCAAATTTAGCACAGAAAACTTTCCAAATTAATGCCCATGCACTAAGGTCATTTCCCATTTCCTTCAAAAATCAGAAAGGGTTTCTCAAAAGAGCATTCTGTCCCAGAGACTATTCTCAGAGGCTCAAATTAGCCCTTCATGTTTTCCATTCCAGAGAAATACACTAAAGCTTTCTTGACATAGGTCTTTTCAATCAACTGCTCTAGACTCAGTCAATGACTTTATTCATAAATAAAGCGAGAGTGATAACTGCTACACTAAGAAGCAAAAAGGAACTCATCTGATTTGTTTAGGTTGTGTTTTTGTTATCCTGTGTTCTGTTGTTACATCTCTACTATACAGCTTCGACTAAACAAAGCAGGATTTCTAGGAGGCAGAAGAACCAGAGTTCACCCATCCAAAAAAATACAGCCTGTCATGTCAACATATTCAGACCTCTCCTGAACATTCTGCTTCTAATATCCCAACAGGCTTCTTCATGTTTGCAACATTAAGTTAGATTAGTAGTCCAAATAAGAAAAATGTATTAGGAAAACATACTTTGGGAAATACTAAAAGGGCACAGGCAGAAACTGGAAATTTTAGCAGGATGAAAACCACTAATGGGGACAAAGAACAAAACCTCACTCGCCTCCCACATACAATGGGAGACTGCCTCGGAGCATGGAGCTACACCCAGCCAAACATTTTTTAATCAAGTAACAACAGATTAAGTTTTATTTTAAAATTAACACAGAACAGATTCTCACCCCAATAAATTAGGAAGCTAAAATCAAAGCACGTAGAACTTGAATGCTGGTAAAAGTAGCATCTGTCACAGAATGCACAGAGCACCATGGAAAGACACTGGAATGATCCAGGCTACTAGGGACTGGCTCTAAATGTTGTTTAGAACATGACTAGAACTCACAAAAGGATAGCCTCATCTTATGGTACTGAGAAGTAGACAGCCTTCATAACATGGCCTATCCAAACTCTATTTTTCAATTTTTTTATGGAAAAACATTAAGCTTGTCAGCGACTGTGGTGCGTTGACCCTGGCTGGGTGACAGGTACCCACTAAAGACCCACTCTATCACTCCCTTCCACAACTGGACTGGGACGAAAAAATATAACAAAGGGTTAATGGGTTGAGATAAGGGTCAGGAGAGATCACTCACCCATTACTGTCATAGGCAGAACAGACCTGACTTGAGGAAATTAACTGAATTTATTACCAATCAAAATCAAAACATGACAATGGGAAGTAAAACAAATCCTAAAAACACCTTCCCCCCACCCCTCTCCTTCCCAGCTCTACCTCTTCCCCTCAGCGGCATAGGGAGATAAAATGGGGGTTTATGGTGAGTTCATCACAGGTTGTTTCTGCTGCTGCTCAGGGAGAAGAGTCCTTCCCCTGCTTCAGCGTGGGGGTCCCTCCCATGGGACACAGTTTTCCACAAACTTTTCCAATGAGGGTCCTTCCCATGGGCTACAGTTCTTCATGAACTGCTCCAGCATGGGTCCCCCACAGGGTGCAGTCCTTCAAGAACAGCCTGCTCCAGTGTGGGTCCTGATAGGGTCACAAGTCCTGCCATCAAACCTGCTCCAGTGTGGGCTCCTCTCTCTCCATGGGCCTGCAGGTCCCTGGCAGGAGCCTGCTCCAGCATGGGCCTTCCATGTATCTTCAGGCATCTACCTGCCCCAGTACCCTCCATGGGCTGCAGGGCCACAGCTGCTGCACCATGGGCTGCCCCATAGGCTGCAAGGGAATCTCAGCTCCAGTGCCTGGAGCACCTCCTGCCCCTCCTTCTCCACTGGCCTTGGCCTCTGCAGGGCTGTTCCACTCACACATTCTCACTCTGCTCTCCTCTGGCCACATTACATCTGCACAATAGCTTTTTTTTCTTCTGAAGTATGTTATCACAGGGATGTTACTGCCATCTCTGATGGGCCTGGCCTTAGCCAGCAGTGGGTCCATCCTGGAGCTAGCTGGTGTTGGCTCTGTTGGACATGGGGGAAGCTTCTGGCAGCTTCTCATGGAAGCCATACCTGCAGTCCTCCCACACCTCCCCTCTACCAAAACCTGACCATGTGAACCCAATACACTCCACTCTTCGCCTCTGTGAACCACGTACTTAAGAATTATCATTAAAATCCACATTCATCACACAAAAATCAAAATAACATAACAACACCGAATGAAAGTGGAAAATTTACACTAAATTCATCCCTTGTCCCTTCACCACAATTACAACTAAAATATTCCACAATTATTACAGTCTCTGACACTGTTCAGCCCATGTTTGTCCCATTACCTCTCTCAATTACTATCTTTATCTCAAATTCCTCATGTTCCTGGGTTTCAGCACCAAAAAGACCAGTTTCTCCTACCAAATTAGAATTGTACTTATTGGTAGATGAAGTGACTGCTTAAAACCCTTCAAGGTATGGTATTAGGTAACTATAATACTATGGATCGACTTTCATTGTTCCCCAAGACACTCTAAAATAAGTTCACAAAAAAAATTCATTAAATTAATTAAAAAAAAATTGAACTTAACTTGATAGTAGGTGAACATTTTGCACACTAGGGAAAACCAATAGCTGTCCAATGCATGAAATCCAGGAAAAACAGACTTACATTTGTGTTGCAGAGTTTATACTGCTTGTAGGCACCAATGCACACGATGGCTGCAGCCCTTTGAGGCTGGGGCTGCCCCTGCAGGGCCTGGTGGGAGGCAGGGCCATGAGGGAACAGACTTTGAGATACAGGGAACGAAGGTGACTGATAAACCGAGGGCCCCAGGACTTGGTGTCCTGTCTGAGGTCCACTTGGTTCTTGATAAAGATTCCCGTGCTGCAGTGAAGGAGCAGCTGTCTGGCTGTAGGAGTTCATGAGACTCGGACTCTGATGGAATAGGTGATTCCTTGACGACTGTCGCTGCCTCCGCAGCTTCTGAGGCTGCTGACTAGTATCAGTTTGTAAAGGTAAAATGTATGGCACTTTTCCATATCCATACTTTCCTGGACCAATAGGATTTCTATTTCTGCTTCTAAAAACAGAGAAAGAGAGAAAACAGTTACTGAATCCATAAGTGAAAGAGCAGTTAAGTATTTAGATGACTTCTTATAAACATGTACAAGATGTAGTCTAGCTTGATATTAGGAATCTCAGAAGGCCTTGATCTTAACACTGGAGTCTGACAAATAAATTGGCAAAAAATATTTCTGCCAGTTTAGAACAATGTGTGAATACAGCTATTCTGGATGACACTGGCTGCTCAGGAAGGAAGACACCATTAAAGAAAAGTCATTTTCTTTCTGTACATAAAATATATTTATGCTTTTAATATATACATGCAAAATAGACTTGAACTTCAGTGAAAACCAGAGATTATAAACTGACATACTTATTTTCTAGAAACAAAAGCGTTACAGATGTCAGACAGCCACCAGATCAAAGGGACCTTTCTTTGGGTTTGTTCCTATTTGGGTTTGTTTTCTTCCCAAGTCTTGTATTCTCACAGGACTCTTGTTAGATGGGAACCCTGAAAGTCGTTTACCTCACATTCCAGCCTGATGGCCACGTGGGGCTTTTAATCAATCTTCCTGGCGCAAGATGTGTGAACGAGAGTGCTGATTTGCCCTGGCAGATAAGCAACGAGCACTCTTGAACTGTTTATCCCTGTTAATCTGCTCTGTGACCATGACAGTCACTGTTGAGGCAAGCTTTTGGTAGTTACAGTAGAGAAAAGTAGTATAATGGTTCTTGGCATTATGGGAGGGAAAGAAAAGCTTCCCATAAGTAAACAGGAGAGGAAAGAAAGAAAACCCATAAGCCTTATGCCTACTTAGCCAGACCTGAACGAGAGTGAGATTACACAGCATTAGTTTTTCTGTCGTTCCCTGGGCTGAACAAGAGCAAGAGAGAGTAAGAAGAGGAAAGGAAGTATTCAACAATATTTGCAGTCAGCTGGGGCAGAAAGGCAGAAAAAATGCCACCAAGAATAGAGTTACCATCTAAGGGTAAATTACTGCCTAACAGAAAAATAGACGTAGAAAAGCATTATGTATTTCATGTCAGACCACAGCCAGCAGACATCTCTGATCTACTGTTTTCATCTAAAGCAGAGGCATAACAGCTATGTAATGCAGATCTGGCAATCTCCTTTCTTTGGGCATAATTCTCATAAACACACGCACCTCTTTGATTGCTCAGACAAATCTGTTTAGCACTTTGATAAAAAAAGTAATGAGCCCCTTTAAACTCAAGCCAACCTAAATATATTCTTTATTTCAAAAAATACATTTGCCCAGACAAGTAAGAAAATCAGGTTTTGAGCTATTAATGTAAAGGTTGTAGCAAACATGATGATGATGGTGATGATGATGACAGTGATGATGATAATGATGTAGCATTCTTACCATTTTAACTTTTAACAATTTCTCTCATGATGAAAACACATCAGCTGTGAATAGTAGGAACTGGCCCCTCTTAGCACATTAGCAGTGTCAAAAAGGAATTTTGTTGTAGCTTTTTCTAACTTTAGCCATAAGCAAACGTGTGCCTTGGCAAATCGATGCATTATCGCTGCCTCACCGATTTTATGCTAAGAACAATGCTTTGAACCTCAAGTGGTCTTCAAAACTGAAGCACTTTCAGAGCTGGTGGGCTGGTTATTTATATTGACTAGAAACCCTCTTTGAACCAAGGATATACAGTGTCTTTAAAATACACAGGTAAGATTACAAATTTCCTGGGCCTCCACCTCTTCTGTTAAATGCTCTTTACAGCCTCTCTCCAACATACCTTTTTCATTTCTCCCCTTTTTCCATCACTTCCTCTCTCCTTACATTTCTCCCACTGCCTCTAAACGGAGGTTCCCTGGCTCACATCCAGCTGAAGCACAACTCATTTTCTTTCTCTTCTGATGTCAGACAGAATAAAGAATGTATTTTCATGAACTTTTCAGCATTTCATTCATCTTATCTCCTAGTATCAAAGTACTTCTCTTGTAAATGAAAAACTGCAAGGGTGAACATTAGCAAAAACACTCATCTATGACAACAAGGAAGACTTGCTGTACAACTGCTGGAGAGTTTCCTTAGAATTAACCCAAAGAAACTTTCTGATTTTCAATTCACAACCTTTCACTGTTTCTGAAGAAATAATGTAATGTTTTGGAAAGGTTAACAACCTTCAGCCACCAGTTTCATCAGGGATAAGGAGAAAAAACTGCATAGGAATCACAGATTTTTTTTCCCTAAGATTTTCTCTCGTCTATTTGCAGAAATAATTCCACAAGCAGAGGGAGATGGTTTTCTTCTCTGTATTCCCAGTCACAACAACCACACTAATGAAAGACAACAGAATCTCACCACACATCATCAGATAGATGTGAAACCAACACCTAGACCTTTCTTTTAATTTCGTGTAGAGTTTGGTCAAGTTTAAAGCTTATTTCAAATTCTTCAAAGGCTTCCTTTACCACCTGTCCTGGAATGAACATCCAAGTCCTCTAACATGCTAAGGAAACCCCTGTACTCAGTGAGCCTGGTCTAACTGCATCCATAGCCTGAGGTGGCTCTGGGTGCCCAGGGCCAGGAATTCTCCGGGTTCTTGCCTGTTCTCCTCACTTGGGAATTCAGCAGCTGCCTATAATCTGTTCTCTAAAGTGTTGCTGGCTGTGTTTGTGCCCTATCAGCACAGCAACCAACCCAGAGCTAGCACCTACTCACTTAACAGTGATCTATCAGCACAAACAGAGGTTTTATGTGCAAGATGAAAGTGGAAGATAGAAGACAGGTTAAAAATTTGATTTATAGCTTTATTTCCCAAACAATAGTCCCCATGATTTACCACTGCAAAAGTCTTTTAAATTATACTGATTTGTGCTTTGGCGTTGCTGTTATTCATTTCTATTTCAAAAAATGCTCCAAAACTGCAGGTCTTTGATTTCAGGTAGAAAATTAGTTCTAAAGGAGCTCAGTCCCCTTAGATCCCTATCAAAGCTCTTTGGCTTAAATTTAAGCCCTTCTACTCACCATGGTTTTAACAGAACTGCTTTTTAATAGGCAAAATTCTCTATAACTAAATCAATTACATATATTCTAACTTAATTAAATATATTTCTGTGGATAAGTATACCAACATTTAACCTAATATTTTGGGACACAGCAAATTATCTCTTTTTGCAGCATTACATTACTATAATTAATTGACAGATTTTAAAGGACACTACCCATCTACTCATAGTTCAAGTATTTAGTACAGAGTTGCCTTGATTCTTTGTCTGAAGTACTGAAAGTAACTTATTAGCTATTCCTGTCAGCAAGGAAGCTATTGAAATATTACTCCAATACTTAAAATGCAATTAAGAAAAAAATAAAGGGAGTTGGAAAAGTCCTTGCAGACACAAGACTTCAAATCCAAAAAACCCTGGTCCTAATTCCCCAAGTTTCTGTTAACAGGATCAGTATAGGCATATATTTTTAAATGTACTTTATTTTTTTAATTACTCCTAGATATTATTCTTAAAATAATTTCAGATATGCATTTTTAATCCCTGGCATTTCCTCCATTAATTCAAAACTGTGACTGGCCTACAATTGTCCAAGTCAATCATTTACTTTCCAGCCCTCCTCCTGCTTTTAATTTTCTTTCATGTTTTATATATTCTTAGGCACACAGTTGACAAGGTTTACTTTAAAAAGATTCCACCATAAATTTTTACCCCTTAAGTCACAAAATAAACTGTCTTATACTGTTCATAACTGTTAGTGAGTTTACATCTCAGAGTATTTTAGCAGATTCTTTCACAGGAATCATTTTTAACAAAAATGACTGATATACTGGATCTGGGAACATGTTTCCACCTACTCAAGAAGGAGAGCTCCCACAAGTCAGGTTGATTCACATCAGAAGCCACCATGCACTGCCTCTCCCACTGCACCACAGCCTGTGCTGCTCTGCATTCCACGTACTCATTTTTCACCAGCTCTAAATCAACCTAGAGAAAATCATTTAAACATGAATGAAAGAAGGGAGCCCTTTGACTGTTTTATGTTACAAAATGCAGGCCTGTCTGCTCACTGACCTAGAAACTGGCCTTACAGCAATGAGCAGATATCTCTGTGAAATGTTTGGTCACGAGAGCTCAGCCAGCACTTCTGAGAGTATCACACACTGCAGAGCGGGGCCAACAGCACCAACTTCTGCCACACTCCAGCCCGTTGTTCCCTTCATCAGCACACTGCAGGGCAGTTCATTGGGGCAGGCTGTCACTGCATCTCACTGACTGTCATTTTCATTAAGTAAGGCAAGGGAACTAATTGCCTTTTTTACATCCATGGTAACTTTGGTAACCGCACCATGATTTATGGATATGCACTGCTTCCTATGTATCACATATACATAAGAGTATTAAAATTATTGTGAGCCTGTTTGTCCGAAAAATTTCAACTGCTGGAATTCACAGAGTAACAACAATAGCTAAAAAGTGGTTTTTTTGAAGAAAAATGGACTATACCACATTAAACCACAAACACTCTCATTTCTGTACCATATTAGGGGCAAAAGATATCTACATTTTTCTGAGAGAGTAGAATTAATGAACCAGGTCACTAAATAAATGGTCTCTTGGGAACAGGTTTCATTAATGGGATGTGAACTATCTTAAATGAAATTTTCCATCCTCAGAGATCACTACTGATACCCCAGTTCAGCATAGTTGCAATATGCCCAGTACAATAACTCAGTATATTTGCTTTTACTGATCTCTCAGCAAGTGCTATATAACCTCATTTATGTGACTTTCAACACTGACATAGGATTCCAAAATTCAAACCCAAATACTGCAATCCTCTTGTTCAGTAACACCTCTGATCCCAGGAAATTCTTAGCTTCTTCTTTAAGATTTGATCGAATAATGCAACCATGCAGTTGGCAGGTAAACCAGCAGAAATTCAATGCAAGTAACCTCATAACTCTGCTGAGATGCCTCACAAATGAGATGGGAGGCTTGGTTGTTTCTACCCCTCACAGATGGGGCAATACTTCAGTGGCATCTGACTGAACAGCAGCAGCATTCTCACCTCCCCTCCTTCAGCGAGCCCAGCTCAGGAAGCATTGAAATATTCAGCAGTAAGAATAAGAAAGCTCAAGCAGTTTGCAACTATAGGATTGTGTTAGGGGTTTATTTCTGGTAATCCCACTCAAAGCATGCTTGCGTAATAAAAATTGATATTAATTTGGTAATAATAAATGAGACCTACAGCATGTCGTGGGGATTAATAACCAGATGAGAGGTGTGACAGCATAAAGTCAACCTGAGGCCACAGCCATTCCAGCTAGCTACTCATTTTGTGAAGAAGTACCTCATTTGATCATTATTGCTATTGGATCCTGTTTGGAATTTTATTCAGAAGGAAAGCAAATATCTTTCTCACATAGCTTTAAATGCCCCAAGTGCTACCAAAATGAATTCTTTGATTACTACTGTTGCTCTTGGATTCTCTGGAAAATTTATCCTTAGAAAGAGATCCAATCCTTCTCTATCTTCCTTCCGTATACACACCAACCCACAATAAGCTCCTGTAACCATACGGGGCTTGGGGTAAAATCCAGCACATTTTCGTTCTATGAGAGAGATAATGAAAGGAGGGGTGGCTAAGTACTTGAGCTGGGTTTCATTCCAGATATTAAGAAAAGCAAACACTCATGCCAATAAATATAAAGCCTCGCAACTGGAGAAAATAATACCTTCTTGAACCCAAAGGTCCAGCAATCACACATTTTTCTACCTCTAGGAACCGGAACTGACTAGAACAGGTCACAGAAATTGCATTACAACGCATGGCTATTGGTTAAGGAAATAACAATAGAACTGTCCTTTTAAAAGTTAACTGTAGACCTGCCAACAGAGCAACCTATATTTGCCTGGTCAAAGCATCTGTGAGACGGGGCAAAAGAAATACTTTCAGAAAGGAAATTCTGGTTTGACATTAAATGATGCACTCTTCCTTTCCATTGCTCAAAGGCCTAGAAATGCAAACTGACCCTATACAGGGTACAGAGCAGCACAGCAGACTTGCACGTCAGCTGCTGGCAGCAGAATAAAGACCCAGAGCTACAGCCATGTGAGAAGTCAATGATTTTTGGATTATTTCCTCAGTGCAAATTTTTCCTCTCACTCCTCTTCCCAACACAAAAAAAAATGCTTTAGGGAAGCCCTTTCCTTATTAACATACTTATTTAACTTGCACTATTTATGCAAGAATGCTTTAGTTATTTCATTATTCTGGTGATAATTCTTGTTTTTTCTTTCTGCTTCTATGAACCAGGTAGAAAGTGCATATCGTGCTCACATAAGTGGACACTGAAGTTTTGCTGCTCCACCACAAAAGCCCATGTGCAGAGAAAGTGAAGGTGGCAGCTGTAAACATTCTACACTCAGCACATCGGTGTGAAATTGTGGTTTTGTCTTCTCTATCACCAAAACAGAGAACTAGAAATGCAACATTTAAGAAGCACTAAACCCTAGCCCATGAATGGCATTCCCTTTCACGATGTGTTTTCTGTCTTAAAGCATGCTGTCTTTCTGCATGCCCTTATTACTTTTCCGTATGTGCCTCTCCATAAAGATGTCTAAACACTTTAATGTTTTTTCACTATGCCCTCCTTCCTGTTTGTTCTTATTGTGCAGTGTGCTCCATGCACTTTAGCTAGGGAAAAATAACAAACCAAGTCTGTGCTACAGGGAACTCAACTCTTCAAAAGCAGGGAGTTCTCCCTTCCTCTGCCAGTGGACAACCCAGAAAACCATCAGCTTTCTTTTATACTCAGTCCAGTGACTGACTGTAATTAACACATTTCAATCATGCAGGAACTCTACTTACTGCACTGAGTTAAACAGGGGAGCACTGAAATTTTTTAAACCAGGCTTCTAATTGTAGGTACCTCAAACTTCACTCTCCCTGAACTTCTCATGCAGTCCTGGTTCCTAACGCCTAACTAAACTAAGTTTTGAACGCTGAAAATGTGAATATCCTCTTCAAAGATAACGTATAGCAAACTTTATGATATACAAATTCTATTTTGGATTTTGCTAAAAAAAAAACCCTAATCAGTTCTGTGTCAGCTGCTTGGAAGCAGGCAGAGAACTTTTCCACTTGCTGCTAAATGATACAAATATACTGGACTGCTGCATAGGACTGCTGTAGCTGTCAAAACTCTTTGCCTTGGAAGCCATCCAATTTCACTTTACCATGTTATCAATGTGGGCTTATCCAGTCACAAATGTCCATGCCTCTCTTACTGTTCGTTGGGGTTTTAGGAGTTCCCCTTCTGTTTTCTTTGTTTCTTGAAGAATTTTCCCCATATATGTTGCCGGGACAACAAATTGCTGGGTGCTTGGGAGAAACAAAAGACCTGGCCACAGGGGGAGGGGTCCAATTGGCTACTCTTTTTCACCTGGGCTTGTGGGTTAGTGTTTCTCGGCGTTCGGACGGAGAGAGAGGCTGCCATCGTGGTAGAGGGAATTCGTCAGCACAGCAGGTTTCTGCTTTTTCGGCTGCCTTCCTTCTACCGTGCCACAGGGAGAAACCGCGGGATTCCCAAGGCCGCCTTTCCGTGCCCCGCTGGGAGCCGGGCTGCGGCCGCTCTGCCCCTGCCGTTGTTTCGAACCTTCGCTACTCCGTAGCCCCGCACGCCCTGCCTGCTGAGGCCTCCCGGGGCTCCCGCTGCAGCTCCGGAGTTTGATACATCTCGTCTGCCACCCGGGATTTGTGCTCGTCCCTGCTGTTCCAGCCTGCTGTTCCCGAGGGTCCGGCCGGACACCAGGATCGCCTGCCCAAGGGGAACCACCGCACCCGCCCTGCTCACCGGGAGCCGCCAGCGCCGCTGCCAGCTGGGACCGTAACTGCACCAACGGGGAAAGGGCCTGGAGCCGAGAGAGGCTGGCACTGGGTTACTGGTTCTGTTTGCTGTCATAGTTATTGTTGTTTGTGTGCCTTGTTATACACACATATATAGAGTAGTAAAGAACTGTTATTCCTATTCCTCATATCTTTGCCTGAAAGCCCCTTAATTTCAAAATTATAGTAATTCGGAGGGAAGAGGGTTGCATTTTTCGTTTCAAGGGAGGCTCCTGCCTTCCTTGGCAGACACCTGTCTTTCAAACCAAGACACTGTTTTATGGAAGTCTGCTAAAACTACAGCTTTTACAAAAAGTCCAGTAGAGTAAATAGAAGTACCCCAAAAAGTTTCCACTGACTGTACAAATCGTGAAAACACAGGTGTTATTTAACAGCCTGACATAAATTTCCAGTATCATCCATTCAGTGAACAGTAAACACAGTTCTACTGTATAAAAATCATGTGTAGAGTAACTCACATTTTGAAACCCATTTTCCATATACCTGATAGGAACAGTAATCCCCTTTGTAAAGGAAGTTTTTACTCTGGATTTTGTAAATCAAGGAAAGCTATTAGGCTTCTCATTCAAATAACATTTTCAAATAACATTTTTTGTTCTCATTCTGTTTTTACAGTCATCACCAAGGAATCTGAGAGTTATGCAATACAACAGGCTTTAAAGCCACCAGGGACCTCCTAATACAAGATGGAAATAACTTATTATGCAAGTAAGATTAAAACAGTGACCTTGAATCCACAGTCTTCTGCCAAGGGGCAGAGTGTATGGGGGCGGAAAATCAACTGTGGTACAGAAGCTTGTACTGTGCTTAGGAAAGCACAAGAATTTTCAAAAGCAAATGCCTCTGTCATACAGGAAAGTGAGCATTTTCATATTTCATATGGAAAGGCATTTCTTACGAAATAACACAGCTTCAGTTCTGCACACAGTCAGTACCATTTTCTGCTCACCATCCTCTCATGTTCCAGCCAATCCTGCAGTGATCGTTCCAAAACATTCCAGTCTGTGCCGGCCTGCAGAGGCCACCAGAGCAGCAAGGGACAGCCCGTGGGGATGGAAGCCCAGCAGAGGCAGCAGGGTTGTGCAGAGCCGGGCCAGCTGGGATTCCCTTGGAGACAGAGGGTGCCAAGGGCTGGAGCAAACAGCCTTTGGATGACTTTGTGCTGACAGTTCAAGGCCAGGCTCCCAGTGTCAGCAACAACCCAGGCATGCACCACAACATGGGGCTGTCACACTGCACAGCCCAGAACAGATTTAATTTGCATTATAGCAAATTATTAAGTAGGAAAACACAAAAAAGAAAATATGACTTTTGCCTCACTGCACTCATGCTAATGCTACTAATTCTGTCTCTGGCACCCTCTGAGCTTCTGTAAGGCCATCAGTGCCACACTGAATTTATACTCAACAAGTCTAGGCTATCATTTGCATGGGTCTGACAGAAAGCCAAAGCAGTGACAAAGGAAATGGGCAACACCTGAGAAGACCAACATCTGAACAGCTGATCCCATTTTTGAAATTCATGCTTCACCGAGACAGACAGGAGCATAACAGGTTAATTCTATTTTCAAGTGTTCTTTTACATGGACAGAGTTTCTTGCAAGGGTTGAGAATGTCTTTATCAGCAGCAGCAGAGTTCTCCTGTCTTATTCCGCTCAGGCTGGAATACTGCCTCAAGGAAATATTCTTTTTTATGTTGTTAAGGACAGCAAAATATCTTTAAAAAGGGAATTACAATTGACTGCTTCACTAGGAATCTTAAAGATGCAGATGACATGAAGGAAGGTTTCTTTGGTTATGTTTTGGGGGAGCTGGGGTGTTTTCTGTTTTGTTTGGGTTGGGTTTTTTTGTCAACTACCCCAAAAAACTTCTCTTCATGCATCTCCCAGAAGAGAGCTGAGAGGGAAAGAAGCAGAGAACTGCTGGAATACATATTCAGAGGAAAGACAGAGAGAACAGACATTTAAGGAGTGCTCCATCCCCGGGGGTTTTCCATGCCTGTTCTGCTCAGTCTCCAAACTAGAAACACATCTATTTTCCTTTCACAAATATATTGAAAAAATCTGATAGACTGGTATCTAAGAAGATTAAAAAGTGTTTCTCCAGAAGTGGGAAAAATATTTGGAATTACTTGTAACAGCACAGATCCACCCAGCCTTAAAGACTGTTATTATGAAATTAATATAAACATATACCATGTTTAAAATACTCGAGGTATTAACCAACTACTTTTTTTTTTTCTTCAAACATAAAATTTTGCTAAAAGAGGTGGTAGGAAGAAAAAAAGAAAAAAGAGAAAACAAAAAGGCAATAAATAGAAATACAAAACAAAACTAGAGTTTTGAGTAGAAATAAAGTCAACAGACAGTTGGCCATCCTTTATGGGAAAAAGTGGGGTTTTTTTCAAGCAATTAATATCAGACTGGCTGCTGAAGTTAAGAATACAATTATAGAACAGTTATTTGTTCTGATACTTAATGGAAATGTCAAATGAGAGTGCAGCAGAAAAGCAAAAAATCGCTTAATAAATCATAACACAAATCTTTAAGGGAAACAATCTGCTCAGCACAATCGTAGAATAATTACATCTGCCCTTGGACATCCTGTAAGTAGTCAACTGGGAGGGCAGCCTCCCCCAGAAGATGGTAAACATTGTAAAAGTCAGTCTGAGTCTATAATAACTTTCCTGTAAGTGTGAAAAAGTCCCATCTCTAAGCCGCCCAGTCACTCCTAAGGGAGGGGAGCTGTGGCCCAGGCTCATACCTCTTGTCCGGCGTGGCGCTGTGCCGCGGGCCCTGCGAGTGCCGGCTGCCCCTCAGGGCCGCCCGGCCGCCCTGGCTGCTGTTCCGCGCCCCGGGGGCGGGCGCGGCCCGGAGCCCGGCCCAGAGCTGCTCCTCGTTCCTGTGGAGCGGCACAGAGGTGCGGATGGCAGAAATTACATGGCCGGGGTAGGCAGACAGCGAGTCCTCGTGGTGGGCGCTCTGGTGGGCCAGAGCCCGGTCCGAGGCCGGGAAGTGCCGGCCCGGGCGGCGGTAGCCGCGCTCCCGGTAATAGGCGGGGAGGCAGGGCCGCGTCTGCTCCATCACCCCCCCACTGCAGCTCCGCGAGCAGGCGGACCAGGGGCCCCAGCTGCCCCACAGGCCGGGCACTCCGGCACTGCTGTCCTCAGGTGCATCTCCTTGCTCTTCTATCCTCTGCGGAACCTGCAGACACAACACACACACTTAGGAATCAGAATTCACAGTGGAATACGAAGAGAGCATGATACCCCCGTGCTCAACCATTCACTCCGCAGTCACAAGTGAAATGGAATGACTTAGGAAGTAACTTGTCTTATTCCCTGCCTGTCAAAGGACTGCCAGTGTAGGAGGAGGTCTCCTACAGCCATCAACCATTCAGACAAAAAGTTTGGGGTTTGTTGTTTTGGGGGTTTTGTGGTGCTTTTTTTGTTTATTTGGGTTTTTGAGTTGGCTTTTTTTGTTGTTGTTGTTTTTCTTTCGGACTATCTGGATAGGAATAGATTTTCTTTGTTCTCAGCAATGGAAAACATTACATGATGCAAACCTTGGAAATGTGTTATAATATTACCAAAAGCAGGAAATAAGGTCATTTTTGGTAATGAAATTGGGTTAACAGACACTCACCGCTCTGCTGCACTCTGACGCTTCAACAATGGAGAGTGCTGGTGGTTGCAATAATATTTCAGGAACTCCCATCTAATGTGGAACTTTTTATGAAAGCAGTAATGTAAGAGGACAGGTTGATTTCCAACCAACCAAAAATGCTGCTATAGTTAACTCTTACATTACCACTCTTGCCCCAGTCACTACATGACCACTTTGAGATGACGCACTCGACATTCACAGAAATTCCCATCGAACTCAATAAAAGATGGAACAATCTGCTCAGCACAATCGTAGAATAATTACATCTGCCCTTGGACATCATGTAAGTAGTCAACCGTGAGGGCAGCCTCTAGCCTGTTGGTCTCTGGTGTTCAGTGCCACGTAGTCCATACTCACCATTCAGCAGCACAAGGAAAATGAAAGAAAGAAGCCCAAAGGGAGAGGGTCCTTCTCATGAAGGAAGCTAGGAAGGATTAGGAAGGGCAGGGTCTCTCCACAAGGAGAGTTAACTCTTCAAGCCAAGTATTTTAAACATTCTGACCTTATGATTGGAAAGGTATCAGCACAGCCAGGAAGTTACAATCACCCATCCCCATCTCCCTGTGGACTCGTGCTCCAAGGTTTACCCATTCTTGGAGCTAGATATAGCCAGGATTTCTCAGTGTTTTGCACTGAGCAAAGTATTCAAACTTGCGGTTTTTCTCTTGCTTCTCTTGACCAACTAGTTGAATCACAAGTTTCCAAAGCAGGTTTCCAATGTCTGATTCTCACAATTATTAATATGCAGAACATTCTTTTAAATTAGCATCCTTTAAGTAGTTTATTAATTCTCTGAACAAGCTTTGCATCGACAAGCACACACATGCATCAAATCAGCTGGGAGACAAGAAAAGGCACTGTCCACAAACATGTTTGCCGTACCTCTCCAGCCCTATTCTAGCGCAGCTACCTCAAAATGAGCTTTGGAAAGCCAGCCTTGTCTGTCTGTCACTTCTCCCCCCTTCACAGCATGAGAACCTAAACCCGTAACTTCCATTAATAATTTTGCCTCAAACAGTATTGTATAATAGCAAAAGATTACCATCTACACACTTTGCCTCTCATCACAGCCACCACACGCTGTGGTAACTGAGCTGTGGCCCACCTCTGCCAGGGAGCACACATTCCTCATCAGCTGGCTGGAGACATGGCAGGCTGGGCTGGAACGTGGCTTGCAAACAAGGGTTGAATACAGCATTACAATACAACAAGCCAAGCCAGAGCAGGGTTTGTGGTGCTGCTGTGTAATAGTCAGTTGTGGTCTACATAATCTGAAACATTTCCCTCCTCTGAGGCTGCTCTCACACTTTCATCACCAGCCACAGAAAAAACTGCATTTAATTATAACTTCTGATTAATAAAAAGCATCTGCATTACTGCGATATGTTACCCATTTCTCCAATGTTATTTGAAAACAGGAGCAGATGTCTCTGTATTTAATGTCTTTTTTCCTGTGCGTACCCCATTTGGCATCAACCTTTAAAATCCAATAGCCTGTACAACCTAATACTGCATAATGTCAGGCTTACAACATGCAGCAAGGTCTTTCTGGCTGCTACATTTGCTTTCATATCCAATAAGAGAACACCACTGGCTCACACTTTGACCAACTAAACAAGCCATTCTTCAGTTTGTGATTTTTCCAGTGAATATTCACTGCCTGTACTTACACTATGCATTAATGTGCTCTACATTAGATGTAAAATGGTAATGGCTACACACAGAGACACTCTTCTGGCCTGAACTCAGTCTGCAGTAAAATTTACTTACTGTAAAACTGATAGTCCTTTATCAGACGAGTAAGGTTGCCCTTGTTTGGACTACTTCTTAATCATTTCTACGATGATTCAGTACACCTGTTTTTTAAAATGCCAAAGACACTCATGGAGGCAACAACTAAAAGCTATTAATCTACAAGAAATTCAAGTTCTCACTAACATAAGAAATGTATCATTTTCCAGAAATAGAAACTGAATAGTGAAAAGCGTCAACCTGCTACAGAGAGAACATTCTGGCTGTCAAACTTCATTACAGCAAGAAGTAGTTCTAATAAAATGGTACTTCATATGACTGAAGGCAATGTAAAGTAATTTCACACCCCCAGATCTTCATAGTGAAAGAGTTGTCAAAACAACACAAGGAGGTTTAATCCAGCTAATTAAGGAAGAACATAAAAATAAATTTTTTTTAAACGTAACATTATAATGTCTTATACTGATAGACAAATTCATCAATACTACTTAATTGTAAGATAACAAAATTTTGAGATGGGAATTTTCAGTAGCAAAACAGGTTATGAACTTTTATTTTCTTACTTTTCTTACTGTTTTCTTACTTTGAGTAAGATATGGGCTACAGAGGAATCTTTAGAGGAGATGATGTGATTAATGGCATAATCTACTCAGTGAATTCTACTATGAAAGACTGAATAAACTGAAGCTGCTTAGTTTAAGGAATGAAAAACAGAGGGGGCGATAATGACACTTCCAAACAGTTTACATAAATAAATACAAAGAGCTGTTCCTTTTCTCTTTGCAGCAAACTGTTCTTGTCTTGCCAACACACAAATAACCATGGATTTAAATTTAATCAAAGGTGATCCAATTTAAAGGAGGAAAACTACTTAGAAGGAAGGCAAACAAAGCATGGAAACAGATTGCCTGAGGAGATCCCGGCAGCACTGAGACCAACCCTAAAGCTCTACCAGGCAAGACGAGGTATCACTGACCCTTCCCCAGGGCAGAGGAGCTGGAATTACAGCACTCACAGGCCGGTTCCCGTCCTCTGATCCTGTGATTTCCAGTAACTTTGTAGCCAGTTAGAAATTCTGCCACAGCTCTGTGATATAGCCAAGAACTTACAGGTAGCTACAGGATTCAGCTGATGTATTTCAGAACATCTCAGACACACCACATACTCAGAGATCCCTAACATTGTGTGCCTCCTTCTCTTGCTTTAAGAAATACCCATTAAAATCACACTTTCTGAAAGGAAGAGTCTGAGCCTGCACTGGGGAATAAGTGAAATGCAAACTGAACTTTTCTTGCCATGTCATGAGAGTAATTTCTTTAAGAGAATCACATAACCTGTAAAAAGAGAGAGATCAACGAACCCATTTAATCTACTTTCCCACAGTTCATGATTGATTCCTTCTCTAGGTGACCTAGACTCATTCTAACTATAAATGCACCACCAAAAAAATTTTTATCTACTGCAAGTTAATCACAACCAAATATTTTGCTCTACGATCTCAATTTCTTTCCCCCTTTCATGTCCCCCTTTCCTCCTTTCCTACACATTTTTCAGTTATTTTGCAAGCCAAGGCTTGGAAGTGGACAAAATACCATTCACTACATGCAGCTGTACAACAAACAATGTAAAGAAAAGTAAGACAAGTTTTCAGGTGTGCAAGTGCTTGCAATTTCTACAATTGCACTACCTCCTATTAACTTGCTATCAAAAATTTGTTAAATGAGAAATTTTCTTCATAATGACTGTTATGTACCAAATATCTTCCAATCTGCCACCTTTCGACCTGTGAGTGGCAAATGGAATTGAGGCTGGATTTTCAGAAGGGTATTTTAGAGGCCACCCCCTCCCTTTTTTTTACTCATCAGCACCCTGCATCCCATTCTGTTCCTTTCCCCAGTTTTCTTGTATTTTATCACTTTTGTACACTGGAGCTGCACTAAATACAGGTTTTATTCTAAAAGAGTTTGTTGGGTTTTTTTTTTCTAAAAACCTATGGAATTAAACATATTACTGGCAAGCTGACAGAGATGACATTTTAAATAGAAAAATAGTTTAATTCATGCAATTCAGCAATCACACTGATCCTGAGTCAAAAATTCAGCAACAATTAGGAGTACACAACCTATAGAAATTAAATGCCAATTTCTAGTACTGTCTCTGTTAGAATTTAGAAATAGGATCCACATCTCAGGATTTCAGCAGCAGTTGTTGAAACTATACTATGCAAGAATGTCCCTGAAGAGGAAATGTCACATGAACTGAAAGCCACAACTACTTAAAATGTAACTTGTTGTGCCCAAAGACAATGGCAGACAACGCAGTACTGATCTGACAAACACTAATTTTAAATACTGTAAGACACTTCATCCTATTAAACTATAGCTTAAACACAAATTAACTGTTCAGAAAAGTGGGGGGGGGGGGGGGGAAATGGTTAGATCAGAGGCTAGATCAGAGGCCCATTTAACTGTGTTTCTGGCTGAGGGGAGAAGCAAAACTTTAGGAAACAGTGTAAGAACCAGAACATATTCAGAGACATCCAGGGACCCTCTGCTTACACCTAGTCAGTAATTTAAGGGCCTCCTTCAGCTAAACACCATGTTCCAATTGTTTTTCATACCCACTACGGGACTTACTATCCATTAATACAATTAATACCTTCTTTAGCATATTTTTAATCTTGGCTTCCAAAAGATTGTACATTTTACATTGAAAAAGTGCTTCTCTTTGCTCTGGTCTGACAATTTCACTATGTGTCCCAAATTTTTCTTTGTGATAATGAAGAATGATCATTCTGTATTCTCCTTCACCATACTATGATGCCTGATTTGCAATTGCTAACACAATCCAGTTCCAGGATCTCTTTCTGAAATTCAGCAGTCCTAAGCTGTTCAGTTTCTTTTTGTAAGGAATTCCTCATTCTCAGCACCTTTTCCACTCCTACATTCTTACACAGGTGTGCAGTGCTGCACACAGTACTCCAAATGTGAATTAATGATGGAATTTCACAGTAATAATGATTATAATGCTTGGTGACAGTATATACCTTTTAGCCAGCTACACAGTTAAGCTGTTATAGCCATAGCCAGTGTTACTAGGTATTCTGTAGATATTAAGCATGCTACAGCAATCCAAATTCAAAACTGAAAAGGGATACAAGACAACGGCAAGCTTTAAACCTGGAGATATCTAAACCAAGTCAGACATTTCTGGTATTTTTTACCATTTCAGTTTAGATACAATAATGTTATTAGATATCATAGATTTAATTTTTAACATATTATCCAGTAATTCTTTTTTCTGGGTCAATGCCCAGAATGGAAATGGACTCACAAACAAATTAACTACATTATATTCCTAAATATATATCTGAAAGGGATATAACAGGCATAAATGTATGTTTCTCAAAGCTGTATGGTATTACTTTCCCCCAAAGGCAAAGAAATCGTATCCAGAAAAACATTTTATCACCTGCTCAGAAAAATGCTACCAGTGGTATTCACTGAGTTAACTCACATTCATACACTGGATGCAAAGTGGAATTAACAGAAGCCGGTATGTCTTACTTTCAGCTGCTACTACCCTCTTTGTACTGTGCTTCCCAGAGCAAAGAGCCCTTGTAAATTCTGTTCATATTCCCCAAAACCCTTCAGGCTTCAGGTGTTTGTTCATTGTCTTTTCCATGGTCCTTCTTCTCATTACCCGCCACATGATAACCCAGCTATGACATCACACTGTCCCCATCATTATTAAAGGACTATCAAGGCACTTGGAAAACTACTCCTTATTTTTTCTATTATTCCAGTGTTGCGCTTTCTTTATTTTACAGTTCTCACTAATTAAAGATTTCACTAGGGCACAGCCTGTCACAAAGGATATGCATGCAGCTTTTACCACAGCCAGGCTCAGACTGACTGAGGATTCAAAACACCAGTAAAATAGTATATTAATACTATGTAAAATACATATGTCATATTTGGGATGAGATGAACACAGCATTCTTCACGAACATTCACCTTTCGTGAATATATTTGATCAACGATCAAGCCACAAAGTAAAAGCTGGACTTCACCTTCTTAAAATTTCAAGAGTGTAAGAGCAAAACCAATCAGAATCCAAGAAATGAGACCTGAACTGCTGCTCAGAGCAGAGCATGCCAAATTTTGAATCGGCTGAGGAAATGATAGTTTCGCTTTAGAACCTGTTCAAGTGTAACATTATTGTATTTCTCTGCCAGTGCTGTAAATACATCTATGGAACTCTTTTAATTCTTTCACTAATCTAAGCATTTTAAAGGAATATTCTTCCAGTATTAGCTCAGCTGATTTCCAATAAAGTTCATACATATATAGCCATGACAATTTCCCAGCAGCAAGGCTTTGCAGTCCATTTTATATATGTTCATTTCAAACAACCATATTTTTTATGCCTCTTATAAGAAACATGTGGAACATTGGTGGTTTGATAAAAAACAATCTACCAACCCCCTCCCCCCACCCCAAACTTGAAGATAACTTCTTGGATCTCTCAAGGCTAGCAGAAAAGGGGGGCAGAGGCCAAACTAAACATCATGACACAATGTGTACATGTCTGCCTGGTTGGTGTGCTCAGCTATTTTAATCCTCCAGTGCATTTTGGAAGCCTTTAATCAGAGAAGTAGTAAACCATTTGAATTTTACAGTATGTGGTAAGTGTAAATATTACCGGCTCAAACCATTTGGGTTTCCGTTCTTTGTATCAAATCTCTGTCTGAACATCTGTGCCTGTGAAGATTAAAGGGCTGAAAAGCCTGGAAATAGAAGACCTTTGTATTCACAAATCACTGAAGGGAGTTACAATGCCTGGACAGCTTCACTGCCCCTTCAACCAACTTTGACCACATCTGAAGAAACCTTAATGTTATTTGAATAGTCTAGAAAGTAAACAGCTCTGAAAAAGGTTCAGAACAGTTTTTGTGCCAACAAAGCTTGAAGTTTCCCCCAAGTCTGGTTCATTTTTTCACACCAAGATGACCTCCAATTGCACTCTAGGAGATTAGTGTTTCAAGGAAGAGGTTTCTTTCCACTCTTCTGTGGGACCATTAAGTGCTCTCAAGTAACAGACAGCTCACTCCTGACCTCACTTCTACCACTTCTATACAACCACTTCTTATCCGTGGTAGGATTGCTTCTCATTTACAGCAAGGTAAAGATGATAAGCACCAGGCCCTCGCTATATCACAAATTAGGCTTCTTTCTTTTTAAAACTATTCCCTCACCATTCACTATCATTTATAGCCTAAGTCACTAACCTTATACTACCCTTGGCCTCCTCCAGGTCAGCCATCTACAGCTGTGACAAAGTTGGTGCCATCCTATTTATTTCTACGCTTAGAAAAATTCTTTGGGATCCACATGTGGTGGAAAAACACACTTTATTTATTCTGTAGTTGCTGTAACACCTCTCCAGATCTCTCGGTGAGTCATCCACCCATCACTCCAGAAGCAGACAGGACAAGCTGTTATAAAACAGAAAGCAACATTCCCTAACAGAAGAACTCATCTGTGAATCCAAAAAGCTTCTCATCTTTATCATCCCTCTCATCCAAAGCTTGACAGAACATGCAGAACTGCTCTGAAGGAAGATGAGAAACTTATCTATGACCCTGTAAGCTCACCTGCATTGGAATCCAACCGGAACTGTCATATTTTCATCTTTTCTTTCAGAGAAACACAGAACTCCTGCTCTGAGCTTAAAGAAGGAAGTATTTTTAAATTTAATGATAAAAATAAAAGTTCAGAGGTCCATGATAAAGCAGATTAAAAACAACAAAAAAATTTGCCTTGATTTTTCAAAGAGTATATTCACATAAAATAATGTATCCTTATCCTGTCTCCTTTCCCCAAACAAAGGTGAATTTTATTTCCTAACCACTTTAATCCACAACATCAAGGACAGGGAATTAGTAACAACACAGAGATAGCAAGAAAATTCTTTCAGCTGTTGTTCTAAATAGTCTGTTGCACTAAAAGGCTAATTTTAAAGGAAAAGTCTTCTCATGGACTAAATCACCTCTCCTGTTTCCTAAGGATTACTGCAATTAGAATAGCAACATCATTAGCTAGAAAGACTCTATTTTACCAAAGGTTATGAATGGAACAGATGTATATCTGTAAAGTCAAGTATCTGTGCTGAAGGCAAGCAGATATACTGACCAGTGAAAAACTGCAAGAGAAATATGGACTCCCTGGCAGCTGGAAGTGTTTTATAGAAGTGATGTGTATGAAAACACAATCATAATGGACAGCAGTTATCCTATAAACAAAAACATTACCAGAAAAGAAAGGGTGACACCTGTAACCATTGGTTGCAAAGGAGCAGCAGCTGTGTGCAAATCCACAGTGACTAAGCCTCTCCAGTACAATCCAGTTTAGTTACACAGCCCAGCCGGCCAGACCCGGTGACTTTGCAGTGGCTCTGTTAGCAAGAGATGAGTTCCAGCTCAGCAAATCCTGACAAGTTACACACTTGAGTCACTGCTGACCATAGGGCACAGCTTCACCCTGCCTGGACTGCAAGGAAGAACACAGCCTTCCCTTCCAAGCCTCTGCTTTGGAGCTTCTGTAAAAGCAACGTGGTGACCAGCTGTGGTGAAGGTCCCAGGGTGCTCCTTACAACTGTTAGGCTTTAGTCCTGGTGCCTGGCCAAAAGCCAAGCTTAGATATTAATACTTTGTCTTATTTCAGTTTTCTCCAGTTGTTTCAAGGATATAGCAGACCTGCTTCATGCTTCACACTGTACTCTCTTAGAGAGTGTTCAAGTAGCCAAACTCCTCAAACTGCTCACCATATCCAAATGAGAGATCTTGGCCATCTTTTCCTTCCCCCTGTTCCACTCTTTTCCCTCAGCCCTTGCTCCTGATGCTGTTCCTTATTTCTCTTGACTCAGCAGTGATGACCCCTCCACAAGCGTATTTGAATCCAACACAAGAGAGAGGGGTAAAAATAGCCAAAAAAACCCCCAAACCAACAAACCCCAACACACATCCTAAAGCACATTAATCTCAACATTCTACAGGGAGTATAGTCACATTCACTTGATAAATAGTTGCTTTTCATAGAAACATTGTGTGTGTGATAGAGATAACATCAAGTTTATTTCTTTAATTTTGAGCCAGCAAAAAGAAATTACACTGAGCCCAAACAAGCTCAAAATTCTTTAACAGTATTGTACTGCCTCAATGAAAAGCTTGTAAAAATAAATCCTGCCACTGCTTCCATACAATAAAAATCCGTTTGTTAAGACACTGTACCTCCATTGAACTCAATACTCATCTACAACTGAGTGACAAAAAGACATGCATAAATTCAAAGCAATTCTGTTGCTTCAACACTCCTATTTAGTGCCATAACAGAAGTAAGATGTTAAAACAAAGCAATATTCATGTCAGAAATTTAATTTGGACAGACTTTACTACTATTTACATTACCAGTTTTGCTAAAATGAATAAGGCATAAATACTACTACAGCTTACTTTCTTAACACAGAAACATATGAGTAGTCACAAATCCACCCAGAAGTGACTTCTGGAAAATTAGGAATACAGACTTTAATGGTTGTCTAGGAGAAGGACTGTTTATAGTTTAACCTTCAGTTCACCACAGTATGACACTCATCAGACAAGGTTAAATTCCAATAAAATAAGCACAGGGAGGGAGAACATGACTGCATCATGAGCAGCAGCAGGGCTGTTCATATGTCCAGTAGTGAGGACAAGGCAAGTTAATTGTTCAAATAGTAAGAAAGATTTCAGTTTATCCAGATGCAGAGACCTTGGCTGATTTTAAAAGGCAAGTGGCAATTATTTTGTTTCACATAACAAATTTCCCCTTTTATCTTATTATTGGTAAGTATTCTGGCCTTACAGAGGAGTACACTTGATATTAGAAATTATATACTATGCACGAGGAATAAATAAATTCGATCATTAAAAAAAAACTCCAAGAGACTTCCAGCCAATGCTACAACTCCTGTCTTCAGCAAAAAAACATAAAAGTCTTTTGCATAAGGATTTTTATTTCTATCTGATGAACATCCCATATTTAATGTATTTACATTACTGTACAAACCCGTGCCATTTACAGATATAGGATTAACAGAGCAGTGCCCTAAGATCAGATGTAGGAAAATATAAAGATGGGTTTTGTTTTCAGTTTTTGTGCACTTCTGACAGCAGAGACAGCATTGATTAAAGTAAAGAAGCACAAAAGCTACTTCTATATAAAACTCAGGTAGCCATGTATTTCTGAAATTCTGTATTGGTCAATTCTGGCTTGGTATGTCTGACAAGCTTCTAAGACTTTCACTCAAAAATAACAAAGTCTAAAAGCAGAAAACATTGTCCAATCAAACCTTTTCTCACACCTTTCCCATTTGGTTTTCTCATTTCCCCATGTCTTAATTCCAACATGTGCACTTCCCTGCTATGGACGTAATTTGGCTCATTCTTCTGGCTATCAGTCCCATGCTGTTATGCCAGAAACAGATTTTTGTGTGTGCATCTGAGGAAACAACCTGCGGAGTTCTGCTCTTCCAGATTTTGTTGATGAAATTTGTCTTAAAATTAAAAAAACAAAACCAAACCAAAAAAAAATGCTGCTTGATAAGGTCAACTTCTTACCTCATGTTAAGCTCCTAAACATGCCACTTAGTCAAGAGTAACCAAATGGTGCTTTAAACAGTTCTAATACACTGAAGCTAAGTTAAAAACTCCTACAAATAAGAACAAACTATAGACTTTTGTTGAAAAATCTATATTGTGTGAGCCTGTGAAACTAGTACACTAGTACTAGTAGTGTGACCTTAAACATGGATTTTAAAAAAATAGAATAAAAGATTAAAAACTACCAAGATTAAAAAAAAAAAAAGCTAAACAGAAAATAGTATGTCATGATGTTTTTAAGTGTACTCAAGTCCTAAAAGAACAACATCTCATCTGTAGGTGTCTACAGGCACTTACAACTGGATTTCCATCAACTGCTCTGGGGATTGTCCTAGGTTTTACCTGATTTTCCCAAAACTTTAAGTGTAAGAAAAAAGCCTAGATTATTTGGAAATATTTTAATGAATTACTCAAATATTTAAATCCAGTTCTCTGGTTTTTTTCCCCTGTCCATAGCCTTCAGAGGAAAAATAACCCTGTGCAGGGTGCATGTTATGTATATATGTTTAATTCGTGCCTATAAAGTTTATATCTGTCTAATATTGAAACGCATGTATGGAAAATGTCTGTTTAAAATCCAAACTATGGTGAAACCACATTCACTCAGGAGCAAATTCCTGTAAGGGTGAGGAATCTTCCCTCAGCTAAAGGATTTCTGAGAAACCCATTATCATATCTATAAACTGGCTCAGCAGAAGATGGGCCATCTCGGGAGAAATCATCCGGCCATTCTCACCACGATAAGATATCTGCAACATATCAGGACCATCAATCTGTTCCTGGGAGGAGACGAGATTTCATCAAGACTCCATCTCCTCATCGGAAGGACATCGTTCCTCGCTGGAATAACTAAGAAAACCAAATTGAATATCTTTGGACTCTGGACTCTGAATACAGAGTTGCCTCCAGCGAAATAAACTGTATAAAAACTCACCACTCCAAACCTCAGTGTGAACAGAGCTTCACTGACACCCTGTCAGGCTGCCTGTCACCCAGCTACCGACTCCCGGGCTCGGAGCTGTTTTCCCTGCATTGTGGCTTTATATCCAAAAACTCTGCCAAATTTTCTATAAATAAATTAGTTTTATTTTTATTATAAAAATCGGCTCGTTTCATTTATAACAGTACACAAGACAGAATCCATACACCCTCCAATACTGTAGATTCAAGCATCAGTCATGATTAGCTTGATGCAAAACAAACACACAGTAAGAACTAGGGTATGACCTAATGTTTCATTAGACTTCAGCTCTAGTTATTTGACTCCCCATACTGTACCCTCTGAGTGTGCATATGAAAATTAGCAAACACCACTTTCATTATTCACTCTTTTGTTAAAACTGTTCTTCAAATCCTTCCCTCCTCTCCCTTTCTTTCTTCCTGTGCAACTGACCCCCTCTCACATAGAAAGAGCCTCGCCAAACAGCAGAGACTTCCATCCAGACATACACAGGAGATGCCAGCAAATACATGTTGGGGTTACTGCAGGAAAAGAATGGAAAGAACTTCCGGAGCTACAAAGCTGAGAACTCACACTCAGAAACATGTCTGACTTGGCCTTCAGAGTTACTAACAGCCCCTCTTGTCTGAAGCTTATAGATGGGGCAGAAGGTTTGTGAAAAGTGTAATAAGTATAGACTTCCAGTCTAAACACAGTTTGGCATGAATAGAATCCTCTCCCGTAGGGTAAGAGCTGAGAATGACAGCCAGCCTTGGGGCCTCTTCGAGATCCTCACTAGGAAACTTGTGCCTTACTTGCTCTCAGTAAAAGGGACATCTCTAAGGTGGTTACCATGCCCTTAAGTCCCTTTAACTAGTATAGAACACACTCCAGACCCGTGGCATTTCTCATTCAATTGAAAACAAAGAATCTGATTTTATCTAAATTAATTCCGGGGCTTCCCAGAATGAAGCAATTGTTTCTCTGAGTTACTCTATTTTAGTTAGTAGATTTATTCCCCCTAAGGCCATTTGGAAGCTGGACCGAAGCATCTCTCCACTGTCAGTGTTACAAAAGAATGTCTAATCAGAATACTGAAACCAGAGCAGCAGCATGGCCATCTCAACTGCACAACAAAAGAGAAGAGACAGGCAAAAATACTAAATTGTCCTGCAGTTTAGAATAGAGCCCTTGGGCAGCTTGCTGCAGACTGGACTGTGCCAGTTTCAGACTGCATTATTTCTGACCTCATTTAACTTGTCTTACAAATAGGCTGCACAAGGAGTTAACAGGACTTCTGTGTTCTTCTGGAACTCTGACAATCAGACAGCTTCAGGTTTCTAGTCCATACCTATGAGGCTATTGTCCAAATTACTTTTTACCCTAAAGACAGTGGCACATGCACCTAAAAAAAAAAGGAAACCAAACAAACTTGCTTTTTATCTCCTTTTAACAGTATAGGGTTTTTTAAAAATACATATCTTGCATTATTATTTAAAAATCTATAGTAAAAAGCAAACTTGTTTTTAAATGGTTATTTGATACCTACAATAATTAATTGGTTGTGTTTGAGTACCAATTAAGAGATGCAAACAACATTGATATGAAGTGAACAGTCCATAAAGAGACAGAACAGCATTCAAGAGGTCTTGCCTCAGGTCTGTGGCAGAATCAGCAACACCTGCACGTTGTTCCTGATAAACATTTGTCCAACACATTCACAGAGACCTACATCATGGAAATTCTAAATATTATCCAGTCAATATAATCTTCTTTATATCCTTACCATGGCGAGTTTTTTCTAACATAAAATTTAAGTTTTCCTTTGCCTCAGTTTAAATCTATTTGTTCTCATCTTCTCCACGAAACAGAAAAGTACTCCCATTAGTACTCAAAAGCATTTGAAGATTATATCTGCCTCTAGCACCCGTCTTCCAATCTTTAGACTAGACAATATGAATTCGTTCAAACTTCCCTCACAGGTAAGATTTTAAAATCTCTTAAGGATAATCCCTGCTCCTCTCCATTTCTCTCCTAATTGTCCACTACTTTCCTGAAAAGCAGTGCAAAAACCCAAGGATTCCAGCCAAGACCTCACTAATGGTGAGCAGAATGGAAAGTGTGCAGGCTGCAAGCCTTCTCAGAGATGCCAACATCTAGGGTGAGTGAGCCATCCACAAGAGCACAGCAGGAAATTCCAGCAAGTTTCCAGCTCCAATCTCTAGCAACTTGAATAGCAACAGAGTGGTTTGGGTCCAGCTTCTGTTTCAGACATTTCTATCTCTGCAAGAGAAAGAGCTGCCTATGAGCAACTGGGTGGTTCTCTACTCACTCCATGTCTGCTCTTACTCACAGGAATTCTTTTTTCCATGTCTTACATGATGAAAATGCTCCAAAGATTTAGTAACTATTTGTGACCTACAACACTCCACACAATTACTCAGCTAATTAACCATGATAAGCCTTTTTCAAACAAGTATATATTTACTAAAAAAAAAAAAAAGAAGAAACCAAAGAAACCCCACTTGCACAAAACAGAAGTCATTTATTCCCAGAACTTTATTCAGGTTGCATTGCTTTATACATCTTACTTTAATATTTTCACATTTACCTTTCAGTACACGAAGTCTGAATGTTTCTAATGCTTACCTTTCTGTGTTCAATTGAAGGCTGTGGGATGACAAACTGAAATCCCAGCACTGCTAGGGAACTGAGAAGTCTGAAAAGGCAAACAGTGAAACAGAACAGATAATTACTACTAATACAAACAACACATCTACAACCTATTACAGGGCTTCACACTGCAAGTAAATATTTAGACACTTGAATACCATTGCTAACCAAAGCAGACTCACTAAACCATATGAAATGGTCTTATAAGATTCTGTTCACAGCAGGCTCATACCTGAATGTATGAACCAGGTTCATACATAGATTTGTCCAGCTATAAAGCAAAAGTGAACCAAATAGAATCCATTCATAGTAGTTCACATAACTTCATGTTTAAATTTAAAAATTCCTGGCAGTGCATATTTTAACACCTCAGCATTCGGTGTCAAACTGACATATGCTTTGCAAGTTTTCTAACATGCTAAGTAAGAATTCACCTGTCTGTGGACCACGTCTGCTTCTAGCTCTGACTCCTCATTTTACAGATGAACACTCCACCTCCAGCACACAGGAAACAGAAAATTGCCTAACACTTGTGAAAATTGAATAACCGAATGGGCACAGAAGATGGAAAGTAGCAGACACAGCCCACCAGAGACTCAGGATAAGCAGCCAGGCATCACCCCAGTCCTCACATCTTCAGTCTGAAAGGAGTCATAATGGGAACTGAGCCCAAACAAACTGTTCTGTCAAGCCTCACCACTGTAGTGACTCCTAGGAGCCTGTTACAACTTAGGCACAGTTAGCTCAGTCTTTTGTTTGCTATAATTTGCAACAGGGACTGGTTTGTCTCCTTCTAACAAGCCCCTTCACCAGAAAACATGGACAGGTGTGACAAATAGGATCAAGGTATCTTTATTTGTACCAGGAGTTTGACTTTGTCTACAAAGAGTATGTTTCAGACCCGTTATAAGGGGAAAAGCTGCTAATGATTTGCTGAATTTCAATGCAGAAGTAAAACTGATGGATTTGGATAAAAAATACACACCTGTAAATTAATGGACCATGCAAAATCCAGCTGCATTTCCTATTCACAGCTCCTTCCTTTGCTACCTACTCATTAACCCTTTAAATATTTCTTACTGTTTCAGGTATTTCTGAGACATACCTCCTAAAGAGAAAGGGTTGTTTTTAATACTAAGCATTTCATTACCACCCATACAAATATTCTTCTGCTAGGGAGAATGTTTATCTTGTGTTTTCTGTGTTTGTTCTTGCTAACATACTGCAAAAGGAACCATTAGGTAAGTATTGATTGCACATGGCATACGTGGCCTATCATCACCTCATCATCTATGCCCCTCTCTATCAAAGGAATAAACAAGTTAAAGGCTAGAAAAAGTCATTACTTCTTTACTGCCACATCAATTTAGAAAAAAAAAAGCCCTTTAAAAAGTGTGTTAGAAGGAAGTATTGCATTTCACAAAGCTATCATTTGTGATTAAAAAAAGTACAGTGGAGGTGGCTGAAATCAGAGCCAGTGTAAGACGCTATAAAGAAATCACAGTATGAGTCAAAATATGTAGTTCAGATCAGGGCCCAATCACACAGTGGTAGATAGAAGCCAAAGGCACAAATTAATAAACTGATTTCCAAAATACACCTGAAATACAACTCAGACCTCCAAAGTGCAAAATTACAGCATAAAGGCTGTCTGCAGCTCACCTGCCTATCTCTTTTCCAAGTGCTTAAGTGATCTCCCAACTTTTCTCAATGAAAGATGGCAAGTATCTAAGGAGGTGCAGTGCAGTGTCTGACAGGCCCAGCCAACATTCTCTGCAAATTATATTTAACTTCCTTCTCAGAATCTTCCTACCCACCCCTGCTCCCTTATGGCTTCTGCTCCATATAATCCCTCAGAGCATGTGAAAGAAAGTTCAGGCTTTCCGTAGGGAAATGAATGCTTTCATCCTCAACAGGGCAGGATTTTTCTGATCAGTCTGACAGTCTACAGATTTCCATGTGTAAATTCTTCTGAAATCATGCACAACATGAGTTCTGAGCTGAATGAGAACTGTAATCTTCAAAGCAAATTACTTACCAGATTAAAATTTTCAGTTCTAAAATGCAAACTTTTAGTATATGTGTGATTACTCAGTGCCAGGCTTTTCCTGACCATTCTTTAAGGAGGTTGCACTGCAATCGCTATCTGCATGTATGTGGCTCAAGGACAATAAAGATAGATTTTAAATTTGCTTCTGTATCTGCAATTGGATCTGTCAGAAACAATGGTATCAAGCCACTATTTCAAACACACAGGAAATTTGCCGGGAATACTTAAGCTATCCCTGAGGTAAGTCCCTAGTTTCAAATCAGTATATGGCAATTTAATTTTTTTAATGTTATTTCCCTCAGCAGTTTGCTTTGGCTAACTCCTCTGGACTGGGCTTTTTTATTTGTCATGCGTGATTAACTTTAGGCCTCCCAAGCTACAGAAATAGGCATCTCCAATTTCAGTGGGTTTGGTTCAGGTATTCTCACAGTGCAGAAAAACCAAAAAGAACAAGTGCTCCTCAAAATAAGGCAAAACTTTTCAAATATACCTGAACAGGTGAGGTACCAACTGCAGCTGATTGATGGCTGTATAACTTGGGCCTCTAAGAACCTTGCTGGTACAGCCCCTGCTCTCACAGTTAAGGCACTATTGGAAGCCAAACACCTAGTTTGAAGCAAAGTCAGACTTTAAACTGTCTCACTTTCTTTTACTGGCAACACCAATTGCCAGTAATATAAAAACATATAAACATAAATATAAGCATAAATACAAACAACTGGGGAAGAGGGGGAGGCACAAGCACCAAGCAAAGCAATATTAGGTCTATTGCAGGAGTAGCATGAACAGTTTTGCAATTTAACACCTCATTTAGGACCAACTCTCAGAGTTCTTCCTAATCAGTGCAGTGAGTGTTAGCTCTGCATGAATGAAGCTAGAGGGTACCAAACCAGATCTCTCACATGGTTGCTGTCCCTTAGCTGCATTTTATGGAGGAATATTATGGCCAAATGTGGATTGTCCAGATACAGGTGAAAGGATTTTAGCCACGTGATCAGCACTGACTAGTGCAATATGGCTCTTGTCTCAAATTCCTGACTTCCTCCCAAATCTGCTGGCCAGCCCAAGTCTGGGACAGCTTGGAAGGAGCTCTGCAGGTCATCTTTCAACAGGAAAAATAACATTGGCAGTGTCAGTAAAGTGTGGCAGACCCATTTTGAAGCGAAATCTGCCCTGGCATATTAGGAAGGGTGCCAAAATTGCAATTCAAAGATTGATACCTCAAACTCAGGAGAAGCAAGGTTGGAGCAGAGGTGTTACAGTAACTCCATCCAAAAGACAGAGCACTCAGCTGCTATTCCTTGCAGGAGGTTGGCCTGTGTTTGTGTGGCATCAGGGCTGCCTGTCTGCTCTGAATCTGCTTGCCCAAGGACAAGGACAGAACCGGACAGACCAGCTTAGAAATAGCTGAATGTTTCCTTTGTTAGAAAAACTGTTTGAAAGGTCTTTCCTATGTTTGCCCACTGGCAAACTGTTTCAGGAATGCATAAGACAAATCCCTGAATGAATTGCAACACAGGTACTAAAATATGTAAATCAGTAATTTAAGCCCAGTGACTGTAATTGTGCAGCCTCATCAAAACACAGGAACGTCCCAATAATATAGACCATCACATTGGCACACACTAATAGATGCTCTAAGCATGAACAAACACTGAGAACTTTCTTTTTTCACTATCACCAAGAATGCTATGTCTGGTATGCATATACTTGAATATTTGGTCTTGGGACAAGATTTCTATTTACCCTCCTACAGTAGAGACAGAGCAAGAGACCACCAAATTGAAATTTACTGCAGTGTGTTAAGAGTATATTAAATAAGATTTTAAGTGTTTTATTGCACCACTTACCTTAAAGAAACTATTAAACTGTCTACCATGATCTTTTAATGCAAGGTATCTTGAAGTGAAAAATACCTCTTCACTGTGGTACAGCACAATGCCAATCACACACAAATCCTACAGAAAGAAAGGAGAAAAATTAACACTGCTTGTTCAGTATTTTCCATATAAAACTGCATACAGACCTAAATTAATCATCTCTACTACAATTCTTGGGACTTTACAGCAATTCAAACAGAATATCCAGTATGTGTTACAGGAATAAACTGTATGCACACCATTTTTTGCAACAGGATTTCAATATTACCAAAGTGCTCTGCAGAAAGACTGTGGGATGCAAAATCTCGGTTTGATTCCCAATGAGGCAAATCTGATGTTAAACTTACTTGCCTTTTTAATTCACATTCCTGGTATGTCACTTGTATAACAATAAAGCAAACAACCTTATTTAAAGGGTATCTTGTGCCAATAAAATTCATAGAACTGAAACTGGGTTACCAATTTCTAATGTACAGTAATATTATTAATACACTCTGCATTTTGTGAGCAATGCAAGGATGATGCTGCTGTGAGTGCTCATGCAGTTTGCAGCAAAAAAAAACCTGAAGAGCAGCGTTCTTTCCTCTACTACAAATGGAAAACCTACCCACAGTGAAGTTAAATGCCTTGCCCACAGTCAAGGAGGAAATCTGGGGTTAAACAGCATTCTGAATATAAATTTAACTGATCCTTATTTCTAAGTTCTATCATTGCATCACGACTACTGTGAACACACAGAAAACCTACCAGCCCTTGGGAGGATTACCCAAGTACACTTCCATTTGTTTGTAAATGATCTCAAATGTTCAGATATCTGGGAAGTTCTTATTTTAGTAAATTTGTAACAATATATTGGGCACCTAAAACGCACCAGAATTTTCAGGCAGGAAAGAGATCCTTGCAGTAAGGATATAGAGTATAAATCAGGAGAGCTGGGGGGATACCGGCAAGGAAGGAGGAAAAGAGGAAATAAAACACTATTAAAACTGAACCTAAATCCATACATTTCAAAACTTGGTCAACCGCTGTCTGTATCTTTCCATTTACAAGTGGTTACATGTTGAAATGCAGTGGAGTGAAGAGAAACAAGAGAACAATTGCTGTTCACAGATAAAGAGTTCTCAATTTCTGTCAGACAGCCAGATAATTGAAAACTGCCTAGAATGGGACAGGACTGACAAGAACATAAGAAATGTGCAGTTAGATAATGTACAGATCCTGCTGCTAGGAAAATGCAGATTGTTTGCATGTAACTGGACAGGTTAAATGTTCCCCACTCACTCCCAAAAATCAAAGAACCATAAATTTGGTTTAGGAAATCACAAAATACTTGTAATATCTTCAAAAGAGAATTGACTAATGATTTGATTGTTTAGTTTTTTAAATGGAAGGCATGAAAAGTTGAGTACTTGGGAAAGTATCACAACAGAAGTTCTGTATGTAACAGGTTTGAGTTAGTCCTGAGAAAGAAAGCACTAAGGCTGAGCTAAACTTCATCCTCTCCTGCAGTTTCTCAGTTGTCTGTAAATCTAAGAGGTTTTCTCAAACTTATTCACCGTTTTCACTATTTAACATGGTAAAATTGGCTTGTTATAAGATGGGAAGCACTTCTGAAAACAGATTTTTAGTCTAGCTCTCCTGCAACACTTCACACCGTTTGAGATTTTAGCACATTTAGTAAAAGCTATGTTCCTTTAAACGTTAGGCAAGTCCACACATCCAGCACTGCTACCAGGCATTTAGACAGATCCCCTAACACAGGACTTATTAATTCTGAACTGAGAAGGAAACAAATACCTCACTGCCTACAACCCGACTCTTAATTACCAGGCATACTGAGGCAATAGTCGTTTATATCCTTTATTGAAGATGGAGAATCTGGCTGTAACATGGATTGTAACCAACAGAGTTTCAAGTTCTTATCATCTTGGGTTTTTTCCAGAGGTACTCTCAGATTTTTCAGTCCACAATAATCTTTTCATCCAACAACCTTGTATGGAGTGACACAGTCTCAAAAGAACACTGCTACAGGATACAAAAACACCAAAAAAGCAAAAACACCCCACTAATCCCTTCTATAAACTGCACCTCATTTGAAAAGCAGAAACGATAATATGATCGATCTAGTTTTGCAAAGAAACAAGAGAAGGACCCTGAGTGTTTCTGGAGACTGTTCTTAAAGAGAGTGCCTGAAGTCCATGCATATGTTTTCAATTTTTTTCAGTTCATTTGTATCTTCATTGTCAATGGCAGGCTGCATTACTAATTCTACTTTCAACTCTATTTCAATGCCTTTTTCAAAACACCTCTTACCACAACTCACAGATGCATTTCTTTTGAAGTACCATTTGTAGCACATAGTGTAAAAGCTGCTAAATATTGAAGTGACTCAAGAGCTTGTTTTCTAAATTATTTAAGACCTTAGGTGCTTACAGCCTACTGAAAGGCATGTCATTTTGGCAGTGGTGTCTTTGATATGAAAATGTGCAAACGTGACAAACATTTTCCCTCCAGAAGATCCAGGGCAAAATGAATACCTGAAATGGCTACACAGTTAACACTGGGATGAATTTGGCAGGGAAACTTTCAAAAGCCTGATGAGGTGTAGTTGTGCTCAATAAGTCTTGCATTGTAAAAGTCAAATTGCCTTCCCAGAAGGGGCTGAAAAGCGCTATAGACCTAGCTAGCAAAAGACTCTAGTAACCCTGCATACAGCAGAATAGATACCAATTTCTCAACTGGAACAACCCACACTCTTCTACTTCACAAAGTCAGCAAGACTCCACTGCATTAAAATATTTGACATTTCAGCAGTCTTCCCTATTTCACTTCCAAGCTGGATGAAAACAAGATCAGTCTGTGAAACTGGGTGGAGGAAAAAAAACCAACAAAAACAGACCCTCCCAGAAAACCAATCAATCAAACAAACCAACCCACCTGAGAGGACTGGAACAGAATACAAACCTCTCCAGAACCACGGGATGACAATCAAAGGGAGAGGTGTTTCATTGCATTTAATAAAATGTGCATTAAGTCACAGAAAATGATTAAAGGACCCTGCTTTAGTCTCCTCCCCTTTCACACTGCAGGTGAGTGGTTTTAACACCTTCCAACTGCTGCTGCCAGTCTCAGCAATTACCCTACCAAGCAATGAGCCAATCATAACCATCTCTTAATTTGGTATTACTGACATTTACCCAGACTCTTTCTCCCAACATTAGAAAATAAAAATACTAATTTGTAATGGAGATTTCAAAAAGGGGTGGAGATGGACAATGGCAGTAAAAAAACTAATCTCATAGGCAATCACAGAAATTTGCTGATAAGGACAAACAAAGACTTCTCAAAGAGTTAGATGACACAATACACAGAATTATCTGAACAAACACCACAGACACTGTACAGAAAGTTAAGGAAAGAGGAAGAAAGTCCTTCTGGGAAGTCAAAGGTAAGATTTACCCTTCAGCTAATTAACTTCAAGAAATGTCTTCCTACTAAGAGGTTTGAAATTTTGCAGAAAGCCAATGTTATCCTAACCTCTTAATTATCATGGGACCATGCACATGTGGTTTTTCATGTGACTGTACCCTTTGTGTATTGTGAGTGGAGGGTATTTCACTTCCATGAATTCCAATGTCATTTTAGCATCAATCTATACTTCCTGTAAGTCCTGTCAATGCACATATATCCATCTGCATCTATGCACTAACTGTAACAGAAATTCCTGATTGTGTGTGTGTACAGTACCTACTTCAATAATCCAAGACCCTCTGTTTTAACTCTCAACAGGAATGTGAGATTCATCATGTAGAAACATATGCTAACTCAACCAAGTTCAGAAGTGCTCTGAGCGTTTAGCCTATTTTACCTTGGTGACTTACATATATATGGAGCCAACATCGATTTCCTTCAGTATTTATCTTTTTGGTCAGATTATGTATCTTGCCAGCTACTGACAGTGGCAACTTGAAGTAGCTATGAAAGTTGAGCATTGTTCCAAAGTAATGTTTCCACTGATATGAAAAGTTCTCATTTTGTAATACTGGGGAGGGGGGGGCTGGGGGGTGGAAATCATAAATAAAGAATATCTAGAAATACTTTAAATAAAATATTACACCCTTTAAGACTGCTTTTGAATCTGTTGCCTTGCACATTTGTAAAGTATAGTGTATCTGTTAGTTTAGTTGTTCAAATCTATTAAATCATGTTCAGTGCAAGTCCTTTGGATTGCATCCAGAATTCACTGTATTCACAAGACTTTGATAAAGCACTCACAGTGTGCCAGGTTTATCTAGCTACATAATTTGTGCATACATCCAACAGCTTGAACTGCAGCTGTTGACACCTACCACCAGAGTTTTAATCTCTTCAAATATTCATTAACATTAAAACATACATTTGTCTCTGAAAGCTGCATAACAGAAATCTAGCATTAGATCTGATGAAAAGTTCTGATACTTACACGAAGCAAACATTTTATTAAAACAAAAATGGCAAGTTACTCCACCTAACCCTGCAGGTACCTTTCTTTTTTAAATGCTTTGAGAACTTTCAGGTTCTCCTTCTGGGTGTGCCCAGCACTACTGCAGTCCAAGAAAGCTCAGTGCCTGTCTCCAATGTAAGCTTGATCAAGATCCAGTTTTAATTTCTTTGCCTGAAAACTCACACGCAGAGAGTCCAGTAAGCGTGCTCCACAAACAACAACATACCACGAGCCGTGCCCAAGCCTCTTACTCACGAACGTAACCAATTGTGTTTCAGGCGCAGCCCCTGGAGCCGCGGCTTTGGCTCAGGGCTCGGTGAGTCACGGCCCGCGCCGGGCGCCAGATCACCACCCCAAGGCCGGGCGGGACGGGAGGGAGCGGAGAGCGGCACTCCCGGTGCCTCGGGCCGCACCTCGCCCATAGCAGCGCCCGCTCCGGGCAACGGGGCCGCCGCTCTGGAACCTGGCCTTCTACACATGGGCACCCCACGCCCGGAGTAAATCATGCTGAGGCTGAGAGCCATTCTGGAGTACTCAGGAATTTTGGTCCCGTTTCTAGAGCGTTAATTCAGAAAATGTTTCAGTTCTCAGCCAACAATTTCAGCTCATTTGTCTGGATTTCAGTGGAAGAACTGTGTAACCCGATTATTTGGGTTATATCCAATCATATAACATTTAATTGTTCTCTGAAAATCTAGGAGGCAAAGGTGGTGGAATCCAACAGTGACCATACGTACGATTTCCCAAAATATCCATTCACAAAATGCAAATTTTGGTTTTTAAATATATTGTTATGCTGGAGGGTGCCACAATTCAAACAATTTGCTTCCATCTTTGTTGAAGAATATATAATTTAAGATCAAGCAAGGGTCGTGGCATTAATCTTGCAAGTAAAGGGGAGAAACATGAAAGTGCTTGCTTATAGGTTATGAGCTGCAGTCATATTTGAGTAGTAGAACTTGTTTCTTTTAATTTTTCTTAATCTTTGTTCACAACACTGATATTCGCTGAACATGCACTAGTAATAAAAATATCTTAAAAGTGAAAGGATTGCAATAATGAGCCTGGTCTAAAACTTACTAAACTCAATAATTGGCTTAAATATGGATTTAAGACCATAGGTCTGACAACCACTTAAAGTATATTGTTGTGGTATGAAGTATGACATATTGACATTCAGTTCAATTGCAAAGAAAGCACACTGGAATAGCAGTGTTAAATTGATTAGTAATTCTGACATTATTTACAATCACCAAATTCTGAAAAGGTACTTTATGTGGAGTTCAGACTTACCAAACTTTAAGAAGAGTCCAGAAAACACAAAACTGAGTGTCAGAAAAACGGAATTAATTGTTCTTTTTTAGGTCTTTGAAATAATAACCCAGAGGAATGATACTTTCTCAAGAATCAGGCTGCACCAAAATTGCCATTGTTAGTTTGATTTTATCCCCTTTTTTACCTTTTGAAAGTATTAGATAATTCTCACAAAAGCTTACTGCATTTAAAGTTCTCATGTGCAGTTTCCAGGCAGAAGAAAATTATGTAAAACATAAAATGAATCACAAAAATGAGATCATATCACTCTCCAAATTGACAGAGAAATTTTTGGGATGTAACTGTGTGGAAACAATTGCAAACCTATCAAGTTCATTTCAAGGTTTCAGAGTGATAGGCTGTGCAATTTTGGCCAAATCCCTGGTACGAGTTTTAAAACTGGGCTTACCAACCACATGGTGGTTGGTGTTTTTACCTTCCCTTCTCTGTCTAAAGAGATACTGTAGGAATCTTGATACCAGCATCTCACCATTCACTGATTTAAGGAATTCCAACTCTTGTCATAGCTGTTCTGTATAATTAGTGCAGAACAAACTGGAAAGACCGTATACAAGACAAGTATGCAGAGACTGAGCAGTTCTGCTCCCATATAAAAGACCTTACTCAATGTTCAACTGGTACATTCTACTTGTGTTGTGTAAATATGGCTGAATATTCCCTTTGCCCACAGATCCACTAACAGTCATTGCACACACACAACCATTAAGAACTCCCTGTTCCACACTTAACCAGCCCAGAGAATTTAAAGGTTCTAGCAGTTTCAGCATTTGAAAACCATGAAAGGTGCTTATCACAGCTCTACATATTAGAAACCATCACTCCTTCTAACAAGACACACTCAGTATATTTTAATAAATTTTCCTTTGCTTGTAAAGAACTTTTTTGCTACAATCTGAGTCTTCTAAACCAAGAAGGGACTGAACATGTAAGAGGAAAGGGGAGACTATATGTTGAAGATCCTTTTCATTAAACAATCTTTCTTAAGCAACCATTCCATAATCCTGATCAACATTTATCTGATTACTGATACAGAAAGATATGAAAAAACCCCAAACATTTAATAGCCTAAAAAGTCAGGTAGAAATACCTGAAATCTCTATAAGCATTGATACAAAATAGGTGAAGCCCTCATTCTTATGACAAACAAGAGAAACAAATCTGTGTGAACACTGCTATGATTAAACATCGTCTGTCTTGCCTACAAAATGAGCAGCAACAGCACAATTCTGTTTTCAACAAGTTCCTGTTCTAAATATTTTTCTACCAAGTGTAAGTAGGTGGAGTGGTGTTTTAGATTTGGTTCATGTACTGTTTTGAGACCCACTCCATTTTGTGGAAATTCAGGTAAAACTGTCTGCTGTGACTGGTAGTTAGAATGCCCTGGATGGAAACAACTGAGAGAAGGATCACATATGAAATGTCAGTCTGCAAGTCTATTTATTTAGTAGAAGTCTTAACGATACTGATATTGCAAGGCATATAATTGCATTTCGGAACAACTAGGAATAACAGAAATTTCTTAGAGCCTCTGTTAGCCATACTGATTTCTCTACCTGGAAATACGTCAAAGAAAATTAACTTTTCTTATGGTCTTTTCAGGACTTGGTTAATGAAGGCCATTTTCAGAATCAAAGAAAAGCTTCTAACTTTCTACCCTTCTTAGTCTGTGTCTTCAAAACACAGGCTCCCAACAGCATTTAACTGGTGGTTCTGAGGACCCACCAGCCTCACTCAGAGAGTTATAACACACCCTGTTTGAAAAGGTCATAGAAAACAAATATTTCAACAAAGCTAATTGAAGGCATATGTACAAGGAAAGTAAAACACAAAATATTTCAGGAATATAATCAGCTATTTCTTAGTAATGCAGCTGGGAGACACCCCTCTCATTATGTAAAAATCATGTATATTACATAATTATTGTGAAGTTAGAAGATACCTTCCTTTTGCAAAGAGGAAACATGATTTTTCACCCATCTGTTTAATAGGAATGTCAGTCTGGCACACAGAAGTCTTCTTTTTCCATTTTTTAAAACTGCTTCCCATGAGAATGGTGTTCAGTAAACATTATAAGTACATGCCTAAGCATCAATATCCTCCACATAGTAAAAAAAAGGATAAAATACAGGAAGCTCTGCCCCAGAGAATATTTTTTATAGTATTAGGAAACATTCGACATCACATATAGGTGAAGAACAAGCATTCCTGTTGCTAATGCACCCTCTGAAAGAAATATTTCATTTACTGTTAAGTAGATGTGTGTGTCATTAGCCTACCACAACTAACTCTGCATGGCTCCAACACAAATAGAAAAACTGATGTAAACTGCCCTTTCCATAAATTAGAGCTGATTCACAGTAACAGGATAGTAAAAGGAAGTCAGCAATTGCTCTGTGAACTCACAGAAACATTTCTAACAAAACAAAAATCCTGAACTTTATAACTGATTTCCTAAGGAAGAAATTAAACAGTAGATGAAAGCTTAAATATATCATAGTACTCATTAAAAAGCCTTTAAAATTTAAAAAAAAATTGTCCCTGTCAAGCTATTACCTGAACACATACAATCTCAAAATATTAACTTTTACAAAGTTCCTTCTGTTCTATTGGAATGATTTCTGAGGTGTTGGGGTACCAGTGTCAGAACACAACATGGAGGACAGTATGTGATGTGGCCTTGAAATCTTCTCTTGCTTATTCAGAAATAAAATATTTTCTTTGGAGTATCAGTGGGAATCATCTCTCTGCATAAGTAATACCTCCAAATATGCTTTCTGGGAATATTCCCACATTATCCAGAGCAGACAAGTGATAAAAGTGTTTCAGTACAGGGATGCTGCAAAAGTCAAACCAAACCACTCTTAAACCTGTTAGGCAACCTCTAATGGCTAAGCTAAGCCTTCTCAGTCCTTGAAAGAAATCACTTTGCATCTTCCAGTTACCAGAGAAAACCTAGACTTGTCAAGACTAGGTATTTCTCTTCTGGGTAGCTATTCATATCCACTATCATCAGAGATGTTTAACTTTCTAAAGTTAAACTCTGAGCAGAGGAACAGTTACTAACTGGAACATGTATCTATAAATACAACACAGGCATCTACCAAAATTAGCATTAATATCCTTGGGATTCAATTTTCACTTCAGCTACAGTGACTCCAAGGGCTTCTGTAGCATTATTCTTGGTGTACTAAACTACACATGGGATAAAAACAATTTCTGGGGAACTTCAGAGATTTCTCTGCCTGTTAGGTATCTCTCTGCTTTGGGTTAGGCATTGTAAAGAAAGGCTGGCATTCCCTCAAGACTGAACGGGTCTTTGACACAGAAGAACAATTAGGGGGAAGAAAACCCAAACAATCCCAACCCAAACCTATTTGTTAGTACAGGTAAAAACAAGGCAATTTGGTGTCAGTTTATTAGTCCATACACTTAGAAATAAAATACATTTATAAATGGATGTGCCAGGCCACAACCCAACAAGTCTCTCTCCCCTGCAGTCTGGCAGCAAAGGAACAATATCTTGGTAGTCCAAGGACTATCCCCAGTGTTTCAGTGCAGGGCTGCACTGCAAACCACTTGCTCCTGTACTTTCTCTAATGGAGATTAATGTGGGCACACATCCCAAAATGACTCATCAAATCCTTTTCTATACAAGTTTTCAAGGACAAGTGTTTTAACATACATTTCAATACTGCCAAAACTGGAAGGAAAAACACCACAGGTACCCACTGGCGCACATTTTGTGCTAGCAAATGTCCAAGAAAAAGTAACCAAGGCTCTAGTAACAGACTCTAAATGTGATGAAAGTCCTCTTCCCTTCAGTCCTCTTCTACAGTCAGCAAATTGCTTTATTTTGGCAAAAAGAAGAGATTTCTCTTTTCCATCATGCAATTCCTACATGACTTGGGCTTCACTTCAATCAGTGACCAGCACTGCTCAGGTGACAGCAGTGTTGCATCCCAGTTGTCATGGAAAAGCTGAGCTTGAAGGTGCTGTACTGTACTGGGGCATGGAGGGGCAGAGGTGCGCCATCTTAAAACATTCAAACAACACCTTGTCCTCTAGCATTTGGGATAATTTGGGCACTAAACACTTGCTAAATAGTCAGTACGTAAGAGCAACATAAGGCTTCTACTGACCAGAGGCCAGACACAAGGATGTAGAACTTATCAGGTACCCGTGTGGGAATATATTTTAGGAACCACTGAAAATAAGTGACACATGTCCAAAATAAACAGTGCTGAGATTATTATGGCATTCTGGTAACTGCTGAACATGTTTTTGCTCAATAAAATGTAAAAATATCAAGTATTCATGTGTTCTGAAGGAAGTGTCATATACCTAATAGCAAGACTTAGATGCTTTATTTTTTAAGAGGAAGTACAGAAAACTGTTAGATCACAGACAGAAAAACAGCTCACCATGTAGCTTACACATCTTCATTGTGCATTTCAGAGTCTAGGCTCCTGAAACGTCTTGAAATGAACGAGTTGTGCAAGATTGCTTAAATTACTTTGTTACTAAATAATACTATAAGAATTATGAGATTCTAATTTATTTCTCATATTCTCTCTGATGTGAGGCTCCCCATATACTGCTACGGAAATGCAACAATGGAATTTGAAGATTTATTGCTTTCTTTTACATTTCTACATAATGATGAATAATAGGTCTAATGAGAGGTCTTGCAAGAGCACTGTGAAATTAAGTATTTTTTTCATAATTTTGAAATAGAATACCAGGGAACTTCAACCCAACATGAAAAATAAACTATCTGACAGCCAGCTGGAAGAATGGCAGTCAGTTATCTTGTACATCTTTTGTAAATATTAAATTCTGCATGCAAGTAAATACAGGGATAACTCAGAGAATATACTAAAGAACTGTTTCACAGAGTTCTATTTAGCTTTCATCCACAATAAAATTTAGATGAGGTCTCCAGCACAACAACATGGACATTCAACATGTTTATCTGCTGAGCTTGATATATATAGAATCTCACAAATAGTTCAATTCCAAAACTGGACTGGCAACCAAGATAGTAGCATCAGGTGACAATTGTGCTGCCAAGCCTTTACCACTTAAAGGGTACATTTGCAGAGGTGCATCTCTTTTCTATGGGAAGAAGATGTTAATGGAGAAAAAAGGGAAAACACTAAGTTACTAAGCTTTAATTAGTAAAGATGTCTTTTCAAGAAAGAGAAATTAAGATTCAGCATGATTAGTGACAGCAGAAGAAATGTAAAATCCCTATGTTCAGAAATCCAGAAACTATTTACATTCTCAATTCTACCACCCAGACTGATGTCACTGAATATAATTTTCCTGAAGTCTTTATTTGGTTCAGGTTCCAGAAATATCATAATGCTTGTATCAATCATACCTCCATGGGGTGAACCCTTCACCCTCCTGCATTTTAAAACTGAACTGCAAGATCCTTTAAGTGTTGGGAGAAGGAGTTGTTTATTCTTATCCTGTCAGCTTGAAAGGGATTTTAGAGATCCTACAAATCTTGTCTTGCTGCTATGCCTCATGTGCTCTGGTGGTCTAGATGACAGTTAGTATTTCAGTCCATCTAATGTAAACTGCATGAACTGTTACACTCCTACGGGAGATACCATTTCTTGACACAAAAACACAAAGATAGCCCAAGATTCCTTGAATGTATGATTATCATTCACTGAGCAGGGAAGTTGAAACCTTTCACCAACTGCAGATTAAAATCTCCCTTTTAGGAAATTTATGGTTTGGAAGATGCCATCCAGTGGCCTGTGAAGAATGAGTTTATGGTTGACAGATAAAAGATACTAACCTTGCAGAATCACCAACAGCCCTTGTCACCCTTGCTAATAGCATTATTCAAAAAACCTAAACAAGTCAGCCTTTCTGACTTCTAGTCATCCCTTCCAGGTCAGGTTCTAGTCTTGAGTTTTTCTCAGCCTGTAAGTAAACTCAGTACTGCTTCCAATAGAGGTTTGCTTGACAGTAGGAGTAAGATGTGATTGTAGTTTGACTTTGAAAGAGATTAATCGACTTTGCTACTTGAAAATTCACTCACCAGAGCTAATGCACACAAGTACCCACTCTTATATCTGCAAAAGCCAGAAGGGTTGAAGAGACAAAACTGTAAGAAATACCATACTTCCCTGTAATTCCTGCATGGGCTTGCAAAGAAAGGTAGGTTAAAGAAAATCCCTTTTTAACAAAACAGTGGAAACCAGCAGCAGAGTTAGTCACAGCATAGTAAAGAGGTGACTCTATCCTGCCTTCCCATTTAGCCATACACTACTTTATTCAGAATAAGGTAGCCCAAATATGCTTGCAACACAGCAGTTTCAGCAAAATTATTAATCTTAGTTTTGTGAGACCCTGCACCTCACAGCTTAACGACATACCTGGATTAGGAGGATACCTAGAGTGGGAAGTGTGACTACTATGATAAGGTACTATTTTCTGTCTATATATAACTAAAGTTTTAACACATAAGCATCTTTGCTCACTATCTCTGTTAATCAGACGTAGCTTAGAAACTGTACTTCAGTAGTAGTTTCAGAGTTGGCAGCTGTGCAAGTCACAATGAAGTCACTTCTCTCTTCTGACCCCAGTAATAGCCAAATCTAATTCAGTGTATCAAAGTCATCTACAATCCAGAAATCTCTGCCACCATTATACCATGTTTAGGGAATTTTGTAACCATTCCTGCTCAAGAAAACCTATTCAAGTGGCTGGGACTTGGCCTAAGCAAAGTGAATAGAGCCCTTATTGCATCAGGTAAAAAGAAATCAAAGGTCATTTCTTGGCAGTAGAGCCTGAACTTATTTGTGCTTGAGGGCAGGTTATTACAGCACAGTGACCCTCACCTGATGTCACTTAATGCTTCAGGCAAAATACGCATGTGTCTGCAAACTGAAAAATGGGGATTTAAAATGTGAATGCGAAACTTCTTGAATCTGCAAAACAGGAACAGCCTATTACAAAATGCTGGCAAAGGAAACCAAGTAACTCCTCCAACACTGTGAACTTCATTTGCTGCTTTATATACTCCATATGCCAGAGGTGATAGAGTGATCTTTAAAAAAAAGGGTGACCAAATTTCATATGTTGTCTTCTGGATTTGGGCTTTTTTCAATCAGAGTCTATTGCTGTTGCACAAACTGCTTAAAGTCAGTCTTATATAGTGACTTTTAATCTTCTACTTGAGTACTCACTCTTGGAGATAGGTGAAGACTTGCTGAAAGGAATGTAACTTGAATGGAATCACTCTGGGCACTGCTTCACACTGTGCTCCCTGCTCTAACATAATATCTGTATGGTCTGAGGAAACAGGCATTTTGCAAAGCCCAGAGTTTTGAAAAGCCCTTCTAACATAACTTTAAGAAAACAGCAAAACAAAAAGTAGAAACAAACCCCACCTTTCTGAATCTTCAAATGCCAGGAAGATACATTTGGAAACAGTTTCTCCCCCTCTTACCATTTCAAAGCAGTAGAAACAATCGCGACTAAATCACAAGCACTATGGTTCAAAAGAAATCAGAAAATGACAGTTTCTGTCCAATTTTAACAGTATGAAAGCAGCAAAGATATTTTAACCCTTTCATGCCCTCATGATTCAGAACTGCATAAGGATGTTTTTCTTGTTTAAAATAATTCTTAATTATTATTATTTAAATTTTAAACATGCTCACAAGTATCATTCTGCATTCAGGCATGGCATGATGAATTTGGCCAGCAACAAATACAGGCAGAAGGCACAGCTTTATGACAACTGATTAATTACAGCAGCATTGTAAGTGCCTATGTAATAAATCTGAACCTGATCCTGCAAAACTGTAAACATTACTATGGGAACAAACAACAGTACTGCAACTGCCTTAACCTGAGCAAATCTCTGAATTGGAGGGGGAAAGCAAGAAAGAAAGGAAAAAAGAGACAATCTTTTTGGTGTGCAAAATGTATTAATGAGTACAAGTAATGCCTGAAGAAGAAAAGGAGTATAAGAAAATACATTTTAATGGCTGCTTATCTCTACAAAAAATCAAAACTGACATCCTGCCTTAACCCCTGTGTTGCAACACACGAACAGTATTTCCTGGGCCAACAAAACTGAACAATACTAACAGTTAATGGTTAACCCACTCTATTCTTTTAAAACCTTGTTCTTACGCTGGTTTCGTAAAGTGCTTCAATTCCACATAGAGACCCTAAAAATCTGCAAGGAGATTTGCCCACTATTTCCCACTCACTTCCCCAGTGAATGCAACTCCACAGAACTACAAGAAAATGAGACAGAGCTTTCATTTCTGCCAGATTAAGTAATTGTATCCATTCCATACAATTTATCACTCTTTTCGGCAGCTTGTGTCATGGGATGACATTTTATTGTAATTATGCAGGGTGGGATTGGACAGGCTCTTGCTTCTCTTTGCCAATCCGATAAGCAAAAATATTTCTTCTTTTTACTTTCATAGAAACTACATGTTTTAGATAAAAATAACCAAAAATACAAGTATAATAAACAAGCAACTAATGGTTTGATGTTACCAAGTCAGGACTACAGCAATCACCTTTACTGTGGAAAAAAAATCCAGGACATCTGAATACTTTCCAAGTCAACATTTACTCTCAGATTAGTGTCAATACTTTTGCTGAATTTGCCATTTAGAGATAGGTTTGTCCTTCCATGTACTTCTCTGCAGCTAATCCAAAGGGAGTATCAGGGGAATCCGCTTGATTCAGGATTACAGATTTTAGTCATACAATATTCAACTATCCAAGTGACATTTTTCTCCTGTGGGAGTAGTATCCATGCTCATATATCCAAGTGCTGATCCAGCAAGGCCAAGCACAACAGATGTTTTTCACCAAGAAGCAGGTTTCATGAAGAAGGGCTTTTAAAAAGGGCTTCTTATCCATCCTTTTCCCAAAACCAGAGCAAAGAAAACACATTCCAACTCGGACACCATGACTCACATAGAAGGCAACAAGCAGGAAACCACAGTACTTTTATCAGCATTAGAGACAGTATCCTCAGGCTCCCAACAAACACTTCACTTTGGGAAGGCTTCTCCTCCTGTTCTCTTATCTCACCAGGCCATGCAGTCCCAAAGGACAGACCTTGCCCCACCTCTTGGGCAAGCCAGGTCCAAGGTGTCACATCAGTCCAGCTTGTTCATCGACAAACTAAGAGAGTCTGCTCACTACCAGGTGTCTCTGCTAAACTTCATTTTGATGCAAGAAGAGGTCAATACAATCCAGTCAAATATAAAGTTCAGAAGTTGAAAGTTCAGAAGTTGGAACTTCTGTTGTCAGGGCAGTTATCTCTTGAATTTTAAAAAAAAGGACTATTCTTTTATTAATGTTAGTATTTTAAGAAGCTTGGGTTTAGGAAAAAAGCACAAGTAAGCAAAGCTAAATAAAAAAAAATACATTCAAAACAGGAAACTTTTCTGTATTTCTCTCTACACTTAATCACATATGGCTATATATAACTCATGAGTTTATAGCAGTCTTACAAGAAGGGGAACAAAGGATCACAGTTACGAACAAGCAGCTCCTCTGCAAAGGGATGAATTTTATCTACCAAGTCCTGTAATTTAAATTTTTTTTTGGTACCCAGAGAGTCTTCCAAAGGCTCCAGTTCCTGGAACCAACTATATAACAAGTATAACTTATTAAGTTAAAGAACAAGTTACTCTCATACTGTCAAAGAAAACACTGGAAACTCATGGTTGAAACCAGTGGTCTTGTTTTCCAATGACAAGAGCACATCATGTGGGAATGGCCTGATCTGAAAGACACTGAAGTTACTGATAACCTTTTCCATGGCTTTACTGGCCCTTAGACCAGAGCTTTAAATAAAAGAGATAGTGGTTCTTGCACTTACTGAGAAAAAAATCTACAGAACTGATGGAAAAAAAGAAATTTTTTAAAAATAAATTTTTCCATACAAGGAGCCTAGAATCTTCCTGTGAAGGGAAATTCGAAAACCAGGACCAAAATAAATACTGAAGTGGGATGCCAAGTATCAGCAGCACAGGACTGATGTGAAATAGCCAACAAGCAAGGCCTTAAGCTGTGATTTGCAGAAATACAGTAATAAACCTATGAGACACATACTACACAATTTGGGTTCATTCATGTACAATAAATATTTTTATTCAAATGACTTTTTTTTTAGTATCTTTGTGTGCAGACTATCTTCAGGAAATTTAACAGTTGACCAACATCCTGTATTATCATACCTAGTTCAGAGATATAGGAACAAGTTCAGAGATAAAGCCAGATGCCAATGGCCTCAATGAGCAGCACAGAGCAGCCAATGGGAATGTCGAAAACAGAAGCCCACATTCCAAGAACTCACATGTCCATCACCTCAGCAGCCCGCAAGGCTACTTGCCCTCACAAGGACCAGATTGAGATCCCATCTGCATTTCTAGTGCAAGAACAGTTCCTGTGGAGAAGCCCCACATTTAACACTTGGTACCACCATTTAAAAAATATGTAACAGATGTCTGTACATGGTGTTGACAAGTGCTGACTGTTTAACAGCAACCAAAATTATGAACACTGACCCATCTCTGGGAATGCCACAACCCTGCAGGGGTTACACAGATTTGATGTGTGACACGACACTCAAGTCCCCAAGAGAAAAACGGGTGGGGCAGAACATTCCAGGAGGAGAAAACTGAGTTGGTTTGAATTACAGAATTTGAATCTATTATTGTCACTAACACAAAGAACAAAAACTCAAATTAAGAAAAAAAAAATCAGGCAACACTAAAGCACATGGTTTCAGCTCTGCTCCCTTCATATAAAGTAAGATATGAGGCAAAATCAGTGTCCATCAGATCAGATCATTCTGTTAATCAATCTTTTATCAATCTTTTATCTGCTTAACATCCCTCTAATTAATCTTCTAAATAAAGTACTAAACCATGTATTCTTCCTAAAAATCTAATATAAATGATGAGAATTATCTAGTGTAAAGTACTAGCTATCCTGAACAAAACCAAAGCTATTTCAATGCAAAACACAGTTACTTAACCTCCTATACATTAACAGTGCAACTATGCTCATTGGTCACATATTGAACCACATATATTCATAACTTAATTAGCTTTACAATTACCCAAGTCATGCTCCAAACTGCATTTAGATCAGGTAGAGCTGCTGTCTGAAAACCAAAGAACTAATAACTGAACTGTAAAAGTGCCTGCTCAAGGGAACAAGACTTGTCATAGAATCTGTTCTTCAACCAGCACTGTTATCACTGGAAGCATTTCACAATTAAAAGCTACAAAATGCTTTCCCTATCAACTCTGTGGCAAAAGGGCTACTATCAAGGTCCAAACACTTTAAGAAATGGGTTTGACACAGTAAGTTTTCTTTTACTATTTTTCCTACTTGCAAAAAATAACAACTTTCCAAACCTGAAGCCTGTTACGATAACATAACACTACAAGGGATACAGCTAAAATCGCTTGTGCATGGTTGACTTTGGAGTTCCTTGGGTTTTTTAAGTGCTTAACCATCAAACCTTACTTCTCTCGTACAGTTTAAAGCCCACAGAAATGTCTGCAATGACTGCACTTCACTGTAGATGATAAACCTGATTTTCAAAGTAAAAAAGAAAATCCCAAGTACCACTAAGTGTCTGACCAGCACTTCACCTCTGTTTATCCTACAACTGCCACTGTGAACAGTCTGAATATCACACATCTGATGTCACATCAGAGAGAACTGAGACTGCAGTGTGGAAACCCAGCTTTTCTGGTGTCACTGTCCGCACAGAATCACACACTGAGGCCAATATGAGTCTTCAAGACGATACTGCTTTTTTGTTTTGTTTTCAGCCTTCATTTAATGCACATCTGCCTAGCACAGTTACTCAGTTTGTTCTACAGCAAAACCAAATATTTTGTATTGAGATCATAAAACTCATCACTGCCTGGGAGCAACCTAATTCATTTTCTACAATTAAACCTGCTGGAGCTCTGAAGGAACCTGCTGTATGAAATGCAGAAAGACAGAAATCTTACACTATACAACAGTTCCAAGTGTTTCTGAGAGTTAGTCAGGAATCAAAAGTTGCTCCTTCAATTACAATGGAGCTGTTTCAGGTCAAAGTCATCATCAGCAAGACGTGGGATTAGCCCTGCTCCTAAATAAAACCTGAAAAGTTATGTTCAGGGCACAATTTTTATAAATAATTAATTTTTCCTACCTATACTCACTTTGAAGAACTCCCTATGACAACCCACACCAGTTGGCCTCATATTTCTAACTTGGCTAAAAATGCTCACTTTGCCTTTCAACAAGAAAAGTGCTGCAGTCTCTCCTCCTAGTCCACTTAACTCCATTCTCCCTCTGGATTCCCTGGAAATGGAGTTCCCTGGCGATGGAAAAGAAAGCATAAAGAATTACAGGTGTCTAATGAATTTCAGCAGTATCCAGTTTCATTTTAAACCCCTGATGATACTGAATAGGTGAAAATCACATCAACAAGTAGATTACTACTAAGTTTACACCGGAAAGAGGTCTGAGTTGGCAAGCTACAGCTCAGTAGATCAATTTTCTAAGAGTGCATTGGCAGTTCCACAAAAAGCAATAAACTCAGACAGATTTGGGCTATTTTCAGTTCCTGCTCTTGCAACAGAAGACAGGAAAAACATGCACAGCAGACTGACAGAATATTAAGAGCCCATCAGGCAACTATTTAATCCATAACCTTATGCCCTTGTATTGAGCCACTAACAAGTAGTGCCTTAGATAGTGGTTTCTGATTAAAAAAATAAATGACACTGATTCATCAACAGGTGACACATGGAGTTACAAATATTTCTATTACTTTTGATGGCTATTCACTATATTGATGCACCAACTTATCTGTCATCTCTGCTAGCACACATCATGATGCCCTTATGTTGTACTTAAATATTGCAAAAAAGCTCAGTTTGAAAAGAGAAATTACAGTGGCAAGAGATATGGAAGAAAGGTGACAAAAAAGCTAAGAATTCTTTAACTTGAAATAAAGAATAGCTGAGGTAGACAGATAATGAAAGAACACCGCTCTGAAATAGCACAGAGATAGTGTGCAGAGACCAAGCATAATTCCTTTTAAAAGGTCCATACAGTATCAGACAGAAAATCTACAAAAAGCAAAAAGAAGTAGTTTTTGCACACAACATAGTAACCTGTAGAACTCACTGCTGTCAGCCTCTCTAAACTGTTCATGTATCTAGAATCTGGAAAAAAATAATTTGGATTAATTAATGTCAAGTGTGTCATGGGCTATAAAACACTCAGGTGTGGACACACCGATAGTTGCAAAAATGTAAAGCCACAGCTGGAGAAGAAAAGGTATTTCAAGATTCTCCTGTGTCCTGTAGCCTGACAACTAAGCACAAACAGTTCGAGTGTTGGTAGAATTAAAGGAGAGATGGTAACAAAGCCAGAGGCAGGAAAGTGAAGAGAAACACCGAACGCCAAACACGGTTCGTGCTTTGCACACTGTGCTTAGTTAGACCAAAAGATCTGGCTCAAAGCGAGAACAATTGCAACACGCATTCTTCGTGAGGCGAGTTATCCACTTCTTTTCCTCTCCCGTACAAACTGCTGGATTCGGCTCCGACTACGTGCAGCTACGGTTTCTGGTAGGACACCGACGCAAAACTAAGCAGCTCCTTACACTGCTTCTGGATAAAGCTCCTGGAAACCGAGCGTGCGAGGAGAGCAGCTTTGAAATGGCTACTTACACAGCCAAAACACGCGGCGCAGGAATCCCGCGGAGCGGAGGAGAGCCGAACGCGCTCCCGCAGCCGGGGCACAGCGAGAGCCCGCGGGCCGCGGCTCTGAGCGCACACCCGGTGCGGAGCAGCCCCTCAGCGCGGCCTCGGGCTTCGCCACGGCCGAGCGGCGCCGTCCCGGGCACTGCCCCCACCCCGCGTCCCCGGCACGGCGCCCACCGCCCACCTGGCGCGCCCACCCTCCCCGGCCTTGCCTCACCGCTCCGCGCCGGCGTCCCGTCCGGGCGCCCCGCGACGAGGCGCTCTCGGGGGCGAGAGGGCTGAGAGCCTCGCGGCCCCCGGCGCATGGGAGGCAGCGCGCCCTCGGCCGGGAATGCCGGAGCCCCGCAGGACCCGAGCAGGTTCCCGGCGGCTCCAGGGCTCAGCCACAGCCTCTCCCCTGGCTCCCGCCCACCGCCCGCGCAGGAGCTGCACGCCGGCTGCTGCCACCTGCCGGTCGCACCGCGCAGCCCGCGCCCGCTCCCTCCCTCCCTCCTTCCCCCGGCGGCGATGTCCAGCGGGGAAGCCTGCGAGGCGGAGGCGCAGGGGCACCGCACCTTCGAGTGCCGGTGCGCGGACGTGCGGGGAGCAAGGCGGCGTATGGCGGGGTGTGCGAGGGACCCGCCGGCGGGGCTGCCCTGCGGATCCCCCGCTGACTGGGAGCGCAGGTACCCACCGGCGTCCAGCCCCGCGCGGCGGGAGCGGCGCTCAGAGGCTGTCAGGGAGCGGAGCGCTGCCCCGGGCTGTCCGCGCACCGTCCTCTGTAGGAGCGGCCGGGCAGGTGCCGCTGCCGGGGCTCTGCGCGGCCAGAGCAGGGTATTGAGTACACCGTACTCCAACAGGTTTCAGTTCTTCCAGCCCTTCTCTCTCTGAGACGAGGGCAGTAAGGCACCCCATACTGCTGCCCTCAAACACTACAAGAAAACGCGAGAGACAGCTGTCATCTCCCTACTCACTGGCTGAGTGAAAGACCATCTGCTTCCAGAAACAATACTGACAACTAGAAAATAATATGTGGTCCTGACATTGTTTGCTTAAAAGTCTGAGATTTGAAACCGAGCCAGTAACAGTGATACACTGGCACTGTGAAAAGCACACCACTGATAAGCAACTACGAGGAGGATCTTCTCTTGGTAACTTTTGAGTTAGCGTCTGAAGAAAAAGCCTGGAATTGTGTCGCTGTTCCTGCTTTATATAAAGTGTACTGGACCTAAGATCCCTAAGGGCATTTTCACTGAAAAGAGCAATAAAGTGTCCAGCATGAGCTCTAAACCTTAGAACCAGATAGTCACTGGCAACAGTTCATTGCAACATTTAGTTTTACGCTTTAAAGAACCCACATTATTATTATTGTTGTTGTTCTGGAACTGGCCCAACCAGGTGAACACATTTATTTTAAAGCACAGCAAAACAGGTTGGTTTTTTTGCCAACATTTTGGGCTCCATTACACTTGAACCCAGACAAAACAGTAAAAGATGATGTGCTGACTGTGCTAGTCATTGCACAAAAAACCCTTCTCCATTCCCAAGTTCATGTACAGATACAGGCTCTAAGCAAAAGATCTGCTGCAGAAAACTTACTTTTTCCTGTGTGTTCACCAGGCAATTGCCACAGAACAGTAATCTCAAGCAGTTTCAGATGCCTTGTAGGCACCATGGCAGATCTTGGTTGCAAAAAGACAGCTGTACACAGCTGTATGTTAAAGATTTCTCACATGCAAAGAAAAGCTGCATTATAAGAGAAGCTGCACTAAGGGTAGCTATGCTACCTCTGAGAGGGTAATTAATAATTTTTAATTAAAATTTAAAATTTTAATTAAAATAATTCTTCCTCTCATTAATAGGAAGAAAACAGGTTTGGAAATCAAAGATTTAATCTAGAAAGAATTCTGCCAGTCTCTCCTAAATTATGAGGTGGTTTGGTATCAGGTAGAATTTTACCTGTGCTTCAGAACCTAGACTGAAGCTTGTTTGGCAGTGGTAGGTAATCTCTCAGGAGGCAAATGCTGTGTTGCTCTGACCATGATCTAATGAAGTACATAAATAAGTGACTAATTGCTAAGCCAGGTAGCATGTGAGCAAGACTAGCTCTGGCACGTTACTGTATTTTAGTTCTAATCTCTGCTGAAGAGTACACATTCTACTCCACCTACTCTGCCAATTGCATGACTACTGTTTGCTTTGGGGAGAGACACAACTGCAGCCAGATGGACTAGAGACAGGAGTTCTTTTCAAGAGCAAAGACCTATGTACTAAGGTATTATTAATTAATTACTGTATTTAGTTTACATGATGGGAATGCTCTGTTTGAATCAGTTCCTAACTCCTGATATTGAAGAAAGATTACTTAACCTGTGCCAGTCTGAAAATCAGCTACCAAATTTTATCAGCCCTCAGGGGAGGAAGATGTGTTCTAAATTAAGGGCAGCTGAACAGCATTAGCTTCCACTCCGGAGGTGCCAAAGCTGTTCAGCTGGGCACTGACAGCATCAGAAGAGTACATTAAAGCAGAGACCACGAGGAGGCCTTTTGAAAAGCCAAGGAACATACACTTGTCACTGTTTTCCCTACCTGTCTCTTGCTGCCTTTACTCTAATTTCCCTAACCTCCCTCTTGCTTGCTATTTGAGTTTTGGAGTGATTGCTCCCTCCTAAGAGCTAATGCAGAGTTCTGTCTGTCATCCCTGCCTTTCCTCATCCCCTTGCTGCTGCTGAACTGCTCAGAGCAGTGTGCATCATGTTTTCTCAGCAGTGCAGGAGGAAGTTGTCCTGCTGCTGAGGGGACGGGGAGCAATCCTTCCCACCCCTTATCTGTGCAGCAGAGCAGCTGACACTCAATTTGTTCTGAACAACTGCAGAGTTAAGAGTTCCTTCATTGTACTGCAATGTTACCTGAGGTCTTTCATGGTCTCACTTAACAAACACTGCTATCTGACAAAAACTGCCCAATATATTCAGGCTATTGGCTGCTTTTTTCTGAGAGATGGACATCAAGGGGAATGTGAAATGGCATCATTCTTTTAAATAGAGAGCAAAACATAAATGCTTGAAAGAAAACAGCATTCACATAGGAGATTAAATCACATAGGAGATGAAATGTAATTGCAGTAACTCAAAGGAAATGCTTGTTTAAAGCTTTAATTTGTTAGCAGAAGATGCTGCAGAAAATAATGCTTTTGAGGAGGGTATGAACTCATCAAGCAAAGAGAGATCTGAGGAGGACAGGAATCACAGAATCATAGAATTATTAGATTGGAAAATACCTCTAAGATCATTGACACCCAGCTGTAAACCCACCACTACCAAGCCCACCACTGAACCATTCACCAGTGCCACATCTACATGTAACCACACGAATTAACCTACTTGATCATCTGTTCAGCACATGGTGATTCAGTCACACCATGGCTCTTTCAGTGAGTGCAGGGATAGCCACCAGCACTACTCACCCAGCAAGTTGCAAAGATTCCCCTTTGAGATACAAGGGGAACTGGGATATTTTTACTTCCAAAGCTGAAAGACTTCCCTGCCCATGAGCCAGTTCTTTGGCCAGCTGCCTCAGTGAAAGAGGAGGAATCTATTTCAATTGGTTTCATTAAAATTCTTTGTGATACCGCAGCTTGGGAACAAGACATTAGTGCTACTTGAAAAATTCAGACGAGAGTACAGCATAAAATGATAAGAATGGCCAACAGACAAGAGGGTAGAACAGCACTGCAGGACTAAACTGCTGCTTTTGCTGGTCACAAAGAATCATTTCACACTAACAGTGGGAATGAAAGTGTGTGAAAATCCCCACTGGGATAAAGAAAGAGAGAATATGAGAAAGAAGATTAGATTGTGGAAGAGTAGGAAGCTAGAGTTTCCCTCCCTTGAATTGTTTCAGCCACTTATTATTTGTTTCAATACTTCTCTGTGAGCCACTAATTTTCGCAGTGGGATCTTGCTGCTTCATTTCCTTCTCTTTGTGAGAGCAGGCGGCAACACTGCAAAGAGTTAGAAATCTGCAGCCTAGTACACAGGAGACAATGTCCAATTTGCAACATGTCCAGCATAGGTCAGTGGCATGGTTAAGCCTTGGAAAGTGCCTTTTATCCAAGCATTAGATTTAAAGATCTTTGGGAAAAAAAAAATCACTATTGCAAAACCCAAAAACAAACAGAAAAAAAGAAAGAGAGGACAGTTTTACAAGTTTTCTCTTCACCCCTTGATCTGTTACTCTTTAAGCAGGAGTACCTACTAGAAAGAGTACATGACACCAAAGGAAGATAATAGTAGCTAACTCAGTTGCAGCTTAGGTATCCTGAGCAGCAGCAGTGTTTTGTAGTTCACACTCAGAAACTGTTTTCAGAAAAGCCTGGTTAATGTCCTCATCCATGCCTTTCCCCAGTGCTAGAAGAAGAGTTCCTGACAGATCCTTGCCTGAGAACAGCAGAGATGCATAAAAGTTTTTGAATTATTAAGCCACATTACAGAAATGGGAGAACATGCCTGTTTTTAACTTACTGTACTTTGCATGTGAGGGCAAGTTCCAGGAATGGCAGTTCCCTGGGACCTGCAGCTGCTCTGGTCTCTGGTACCACTGCCTCCTTCTTAATGAAAACTTCACAACAGCACAGCAGGACAAGTTGACTTTCTAGCCAAACAAAAGAAGGGCTTGCCCCTCCCTCCTCCATACCAAGTATTTCTCTTTGGTCACACTGAAGGACTCCTCCAAGTTCTGGATAAGCACCAGCCAGGTTAGGTACAACTACATAGACCACATCCCTTGCTTAATAGTTGTCTTTATGTGGACATACTCATTACTTTCTTCCATTGCCTTTTGCTAATCACCATCTTTAGTCCTTTAGAGCTAGTATTATGAAATTTATGTCAAATAACCTGTCTACACATTTCCTGCTTAGGCCTTCCTTTTAAAACACGTTCACAGCAGAAAATATGAGTGAAAGAGAAGCAGAAGATTACACAGATTTAGGTGAAGCAAAAATGGGCATTAAGGAAAACATGAAAGTCATTCAACTGAGTGACCTTTTCAGCTTGTGTTTCTTATCTTTACTATCTAATAGCAAGACTGGAGACCTACAGCGCACACATCATGTGCTGTTTTACATTTATTTTCCTTTGGTGTTTCTCAGCTGTATAATTTAAACCTTCTTTCTTTTACTATATCTGTAACTACAACACATTCTAATATTTACAAATGGAGAGTGACTTGGCGCAATTTTGGGTGCAGTCTGTCTGCCATCAGAGAGGCATTCTTCAAATGGACCTGCCCACTGCAAGAGCTGGGAGATCTGAATTGTTTGTTTAAAACCTAACTTCCTCTGAAAATAGCTATGCACAGCTGTAGATCTATTGAAAACTGTTAAACAGCTGGAGATGTAGACCAAAACATTGGTTAGAAACTTTTCAGGGAACAACTAGATATACCATGGTAAGTAGAAGCAAAGGGTGCCCAAGCTGCTGAGAAACAAGCAGCCAGAAAGCAAGGCATGGTTCTAGGCGCAAGCCTATTAATGCTTAATCCTGCCATGGAAAAGAGGTAGGAGCCCAACTCCTTTAACTTAGAAATAATAAGCATTTTTCACAGGTTAGAAACGCAGCTGCTCAGTCACCAATAAACTTTGCCTAAGATATCTTCATTTCCTCTGGATGCAAAAGGATAATTACAAAGACCTATGATTGAGAACATCCTGTATTCTAGCTGAAAAGCACCTATGAGACAAAGAATGGGATATGCTGAAGAGTAGATACAAACACCCAATTCCCTCAAGATGCTCCTACATCAGGGATTTATCAACAGGGAAGTATTAGTACCAGTTCTTGCAGTGCAAACATGTAGTGCTGCCTGCCACCATGGGCAGATGTAGCCAGAAGTTTCCAGTAAGAAGCTCTAAGCCAGGACAAGCACCTCCACTCAGCAGCACAAAGATGGAGGGAAGAACCCACACTCTGGCCCTCCTTGCTCCACACCTCCTCTCTCATCACAAATCTCTGCATTTCTTCCCATGCCGAAGCTCTTGCAAATGAGTCTTCTAAGCAGTGTGAGAATAACAAGATGATACTGAGGAAATTGTCCTGTGACACTTCCGGGCAGTGAATATGAACCACATGGGCTGGACAAGTCCCTGGCACATTAGCTGCCTTTGTGAAGTTATTTGCTGATTCAGAGGTGTGAAACTCTAAAAAACACTGTGGAAGCAATGGCACTGCTTGTGGTACTGAAACAGCATGGATTCCTCCTGGGCTGTTACGACTTCAAAAATATTGACTTTGGATAAACCTTCTAACAATATTCTGGTTGGGTTTCTTTTTTTTTTCTTTTTCCTCCCAAGTGGGTTCCCAGAGCTAATTTACTTAAGGCAACATGCATGATACAGAATAAGCCCTTTGAATAGTGATGCAATTGCTTGGTCATGAAATGAAAAAAATCTGGATTTTGATTGATAGTTGGAATTCACACTGTTTGTTTGATTTACTCCGGATTCTTTGTCACCTCAGTGCTATTCCTGCCAACACATGTCAGAAAACTACTGATTATGGGCTGAAATACTGTTTCAAAGGGTTTTTTTTTAATTTTAGACTTACCAGTTTTCCTTCTTCTTCCATAGGAGCAATGCAAATTTAGCCATGAATCTTGTTTTTTTCTTCAAGAAATCTCAGCTACAATTAGCTACGTGCTGTGGCCTCTTTCTTTTCTTATCTGCAGCAGTCTGAAAATTAAAACAGCATAATTTATTTCAGTGAAATCATTCCTACACAGTACATTAGAAGTAGGTCTAATATACTTTAGGAAAGTATTATGGTTTTTCACTCCATGGCATGATTGTAATTGCTTTAGTACACTACACTACCAGCTGGCAATCACAACTGTCACCAAATGAGCACCAGCACAGATTTCTCCCTGTGTTATGTACAGGAAAGCCCTGACCCAGTACAAAAGTGTCAGGATGCTATGTGAAGATAAGTACATGGAGGAAGTGCTTTGGAGGGAAAATCAGACATTTCTTCCGCTAGAAAAGCTCTTCAGTGTTAAATGTTCCTATGTGTTAGCCTGAATTGGGCCCAAATTTCTAATCTTTTATTCTCAACAGAACAGGTTGAGAGAAGAACCAAGAAAATAATGAGGGTAGACTATAACTACATCTGAGAAGACAGGAGCTCAAATATTCTTTAAGGCACTTAGCTATACTCTCTCTTGGCAATGGCAGGTAGAGCTTGGTAGACTCCAGCAATATTTCCAGGAATGCAAGTCAAGTATTAATATCTAAGTTTTACTCATTATTTCTTGCCCCTTTACTCCAGTATGCACCACAGCCCCTATATCAGACACACATGCACAGACTGAACTCACATATCTAGCTTGGAATAGAGGTTGTTTCCAGACAGTTTTTCTCTATAACATCACCTTCTTTCCTGATTTACTGATTTTTAGCTGAACTTAAAATTATCTGAAAACCATTGACCCTGAGAAAATCTTTACTCGAGTACTTTCTGAATGTCTAACCTGAAAAACAACATCCAGAGATCCAGGACTGTGCTATGGCTCTGATCAGACACTTGAAAGCAAGTCATTGGCAGGAACACTCCTATCAGTTTCTTGTCATGCTGTCTGCTGGTAACTTGATGCTAAATGTTATGTATATATGTTTAATTTGTGCCTATAAAGTTTATATCTGTCTAATATTAAACGCATGTATGGGATATGCCTGTTTAAAAACCCAAACTATGGGGAAACTGCATTCACTAAGGGATAGTTCCAGTAAGGGTAAGGAATGCACCCTCAGCTAAAGATTTCCGAGAAACCCATTATCATATCTGCAAACTGGCTTAGCAGAAGATGGGCCATCTCGGAGAAATCATCCGGCCATTCTCACCACGATAAGATATCTGCAACATATCAGGACCATCAATCTGTTCCTGGGAGGAGACGAGATTTCATCAAGACTCCATCTCCTCATCGGAAGAACATTGTTCCTCGCTGGAATAACTAAGAAAACCAAATTGAATATCTTTGGACTTTAGACTCTGAATACAGAGTTGCCTCCAGCGAAATAAACTGTATAAAAACTCACCGCTCCAAGACCTCAGCGTGAACAGAGCTTCACTGACACCCTGTCAGGTTGCCTGTCACCCAGCTACCGACCCCGGGCTCGGAGCTGTTTTCCCTGCATTGTGGCTTTTTTTTATCCTAAAACTCTGCCAAATTTTCTATAAATAAATTTATTCCATTTTTATTATAGATATCGGCTAGTTTCATTTATAACACTAAATAACTTAACATTTGTATCAGCAACTCAATCAGGATATTAATTTGAAGCAGAAGAGAGTTGTTTACCAAAAATAAATAAAAGGCTTATGGATTATCTAAGTACTGAGCTATGGGGTTTGCCTTTTTGTACAGCGAACATGCCTAGATGCTTTCCCCCTGATTCATGAAAACAGTTGGACCATAGGCAACCTGTGTGCTGATCTGCAGGCAAATGTTGTGTCAAAACATTGGTCTATACTGAAAACATTTCCAATGCATGAGGAACAGCATGAAAAAAAACCCATTGTGGTGGCCCCCTCTCCTCTACGCCCTGAAAATTATTAGATCTGCATCATCTTTTACTCTCACTGGAGGGTGTGAGACCTCATAGAGTAAATATTTCCATTCTGCACTGAGAAGAATAAATGTGCAATTGAACATCACGTACTGACTGAATTATTAGGTCATTAAAGAGAGAAAAAGACAGGACAGTGGAAAATGAATATGTTTAATTTCCCTTTCTGAACAGAAGGGTGTTTTTTAGGATGAGGCATATGCACGCAGCATTTCAGGGAAGGTACATACAAGTGAGCCTTTTACATAAATGGTCATGGCCAAGACTATCCAGCTGCTCCATAACACACTTCGACACCATGAAAAGTCATCTTTACAACCAAATCCCTATGAGCACAATATGAACAAGATTTCACCCTGTCTTTTGTAGAAACAGGGATTCATCCTGGGGCAAAAAAACAAGATATATTCCATATAACTCACAAACAATTCCCTCATCTAATAAGCCTAGCCTAGGGTTTATTCTTGAAAAGTTTACTAGCAGAGTGACTAGAAAAAATCCTAACAGACTTGAATATATTTTCTATGCTAGAGATTCACACCATAAATTCATATATATATAATCTAACAACTACAGGATGCACAATTTCTAACTGTCTAATATTCAACAGTTTAATTGGGTCTGATTAACCACAACTGCCGAAGACTTACTGTACAAAACACACTCTTCCTTTTATTTCAGTTTGGGCTCTTAAAAAGCATTAAGATGCAGTGAATTGTTAAAATCCTGGTTTTTTCCCCCTCTTTATTTATCCCTACTTAAGAGTTATAAAATAGATTGTCACTATAGTCTTCTTCCTGCCTTTCTCCAAACACCTGACACAAATAACAGGTATTTCACAGCAGGAAGAGTCTTTTCCCTGGGATGATCCAGCATTGAGCATTGCTGAGCTGCATTAAGAGTCTTGGGTGGCACAGCCCATCCAGCCTTCCTGCGTTTCTCTCCCCAAGCTGTGCAGAGCCAGCTCTCTCCAGGTTGCTCCCTGGCCAGGCTCAGCACAAGGACAAGCTGTCAGCAGGAAGCCTGGCCCAAGCAGAGCTGGAATCCCCACAGCCAAAGACTGGCCCCGGTGATAATCCCTCCCATCAAGCACTTGTGCTGCAGCTCCTCAGTTGCCTGTTCTCTTCCCTGCCCTCTGAAGTAACACACTCTGGCCTCTCAAAAAAAGCTGTTGATTCTAAAATTTGAACCAAATTTAGCTGATTTGCTACAGTGAAATACAGGGAGAAACAAAGTGGGGGGAGAGAAGAGGGAAAATATTCTATTTCATTTAAAGGTTAACATGAGAATAGTGTAGTAAACTAGACTTCATATGTTGCCTTTCTTTGTGCTCTGTAAACAGAGCTCAGTTTGCTTCAAGCAGATGGTCCACAGACTCCTTTGAAACAAGGGACAAGCACAGGCAAGCACAAAAGGATGAGGAGGACCAGGGTTTGTGAAATGCACATACGTACTGCGTATCAAGGTACCCAAACTCTGCTTCCCTGACCCACCCTCCGATAAAACATAATCTACATAATATCAGCATCTGTTCAGCAGGACAGTTAGACATGTTATGGTATTTTATACATACACACACACACAGAGAACCTCAGATTAGGTAGTTCATCACATTCTATAAAGAAGTAAATAGAAGTACTGCCATGGAAAGCACTTTTCCCATGTTGGAAAAACAACTTAGAGATGTTTAGAGTGAATGCAATATGCCTCACTATCTAAATATCTCTAATTCCCAAATTCTTTGAAGTAGGCACTGCTAATTTTTTTTCGTTAAAAATATTCCCTTATGCCTTTCAGCTGCACAGAGAAGAAAAGAAGTTTTGAACAGATGTGTTTAGAGGCACAAAAGAACAAAAGCATAACCTTATATCTCTGTAGCAATTTTTCTATCTGTAGTGTTTCTGGATATTCACTTTACAATTCCTGTAGTTTATTGCAGTTCTGTAGGGTTAATTAAAATCCTTCTACAAAATCAGATAAACAAGAGGAATGGGGGAGGGAAAGTGTGCATTTTATGTACTGTCTATTCATCTCTAATGAAGCCTGCCCCATGTGTACAATCAAACATCTGGGGAAAGCCTGCACTTCAACCAGAGCAATCACTATTCACATTCCCACTTGAATAGCTGGTTCTTTTCTTGAATTTTGTGTATATGTATCCATGCACGCATACATGGTTTCAGCACACGTTTCACAAATGAAAGAAAAAATGGAGAATTTACATGGCATTTTATTAAATTGTGAACAGTGTGAAAAACGAAGTTCACTCTCCTGTTAAGATTTAAAAGTTTAATAAAGGACAATAAGGGGCAAAGATAATAAAGCAAAAATCACAGCGCTGGGTGCTTTTGGCGCTTAGCCAAGAGCACACCTGTGGCCTCTAAAATGCCCTTTTTATACACCTGAAGTATTACATATTTATCAACAATTATGCATATTCATAAACAATTTATACATATTCAAAACCCTTTCCAGTAACAATTCAGAATGGAATCTTGTTTTTGATAGTTCCCGGAATCGATCCTACAGGTGATTGCATATTCAAACTCTTTCGAGTAACCACTCAGAATGGAATCTTGCTTCCAGCAGTTCCCAGAATCATATTCAAACCCTTTTCGAGTAACCATTCAGAATGGAATCCAGGCAAATAGTTCATAAGCATAGCTATTTCTAAGTTTTTTTGTTAAATGAAACAGTATTTAAGAAAACACAACAACGCTACCTTATATATCATATTTTACATACAGCATCTATTTGTGGCAGAGCCACTGTTACATCACTTAACATTTGCAAAAAGCCAATATTATAGCATCCATTTATCACAACAGATAACATCTTAGAAACTTCTACTCTGAGATTTTATGGGAATGAAGAAGCAGCCTTTTAAAGTCATATGTAACTGTCACATACTGATGTGAGAGCAATCAATATAATCAAATAAATCAATCTAGATAACATTTACCCTCTATGTATATATAAGATCTTTCAATACATGAGATGAACTAAGCTGGAGTTAAGTCAATGATAAAACATCATGTGGATTTCAGGCAGCTGGGTCAGACCCTTACGCTGCAAGCAAGAAACAGCTTATATTCAACACTCAAGTAGTCATTTTATGCAGAAAGATGGGCTTATGATTTTATAAGAGCTCCTATTCCCCAGGGCTCAGAAGAGCATGGTTTGTTCCTAGTTCTGGTATCTCCACCTGTCAAGTCATTCATATTGGTAACTAAATGTTGTTCCTTCTGAAGGAATCTGGCATTTTACTCTTCTGACAAGCTCTGAATGAAATTTCTGTAGTCACACCAACAGCCTTGCCTCAGGACCTTGAGAGCTATGAGATAATGTTTTATGCCCATGTCACCACTGAGTTAGGAGAATCATACCAATAAGGAAGGCACATGTACTTTTGTCTGAAAAAAAAGAATCTTCCCAGCTCTCCATAAACCTTTAGGAGACCAATGCAAAGAGCTATAATGATTGCTGCCTGTTCTGGTCTTATCTGCCAAGTCTGAGCTGCATCCATGGGTCACAAGAGCTCCCCATCTGCATCTATGGATGTCCCGGTTTGAAAGCAAACCAGTGAGACTCTGAGTCAGAAATACAATTTAATAGGAAAAGAAAATAAAATAAATGCAATAGCACAAAAGAAAACCACTGACAGGGTCAGAATACAACCTGACACCCTGTCAGTCAGGGTGGCGGTAGCAGTCCAATGAAGTGGTGGCTGCAGTCCTCCTGAAGTGGTGGATGTGGTTCTGTAGAAGAGTCTGCTCTTCTTTGGAAAGTCCAGTGGCGGCTACGTAGCTCTTGTCCTCGGAGAGTCCCGTAGGTAAGGGCTGCCTGTGGTGTTCCATACTCCAGATTATATACAGATGGGAATGCTCTGTTCCTCCTCCTGGGCGGAGCATCTCACAATGGGATGGTGAGTCATGAGGTAAGGCATTGATGGGCCCATGAACAGGAGATAGTCCGGAGAGAGTTACCTGTGAGTCATGGGGCAGAGTCCTTGGTTGCCCATTGAACAGAGATAGCTCCCAGAGAGAGTTATCAAGGATGAGTCATGGTAGGAGACAATGAACATTGCCCCACCTGCTTTAACAGCTTGTGAAGATGGTGATAGAATACATACCTTTGGGCACATCTTACATTGTAACCTAGGACAATGGAACATCACTGTGCTTTGGTTAACAAAGAGCGGAGTAAAGCTTATTTATTGAATAAAAAAGCTGTGCAGGTTAAAAAGCAGGCAGTGTGTGAAGGAACAGAAAAAACCACAGTCACATGAAATCTCTTCACGTAAGAGATTATTAGATACTTTTACCTGAAGTCAAAGTAGATTTTTCATGTCAGGCAAATTTTGAATACTACTTTTGATAAATCATTCTGTGATAAGATGCTGCAATTCTCTTGATCCAGCAGGATCCTACCATATTCTAAAATGATACAACAACCAGTATGAGTTGTCTCTGCTTAATGCCTGTGCTAATATACAAAGCAACAGTTCTCCAGTCCAGCATCTCAGATGATACACTGTTGTTTTGGTGCTTACATAACTACCAAGCAGGTTGAAGCCAAACAGACCTTTTCCTATGGGCTATTAAAATTGTTACAGGTCACTTGGTCATTACTTTCCACATTTCTATGTAGTTTACTTCCAGTATTTCTTTAGCAATCACTGCATCTTTTGCAGCATTTTGCAGCTCAGATTCAGAGACAACCAACCCCTTAAATTCCATCCTGTACACTGAAGCATTTGTACATCTTGCCTACCTTATTTCATATTTGTCCTGGGTTTGATATACATCTTTTAAAAAACAATACAGTTCCATTTATTTTTCTTCAGTGGCCTTCCTCTTGAAAGTTTAGTTTACTTTTCTATTGGAATAAGGGATGTAATTTCAACTCTAAGGAAACTAGAAATAAACCACCTCTCTCTATGTTATACAGAGACTGTCTATACAGTCAGTCAGAGTCTAAGCATAGTGTGTCAGCACAAGTACTGAGAGCCGAATCATAACCTCCACTTGAAGGTGTGGACTAGATGAAAGAAATAGAAAATGCATTACAATGTCCAGAAGTCTGTCAGAGGCTGAGAGAGATTTTATATCTTAACTGGCACAATGCTCTCTTTCCCATGCTCCCAGGGCACTGTATGTTTGGGGATTCCAGGTTACAACGGATGTTGCTGGCTGGAGCAGCAGTGAAGCCAGAGCAGCCTGGCTCTGCAGAGCTGAGGGTTCTGACACATCCTCGAGATGATCTGCAGAAGGAACTCTGAGTCAACTACAATGAATGTTTTTCTACCTGTACAAACTCGCAATTCCCCAGTATGTGCAATGAAGAATATGAAGCTGTTCAGCCAGGGCATTTGGGTTTGGATGAGGTAATCCTCTGCATACTTGGAGATCTAGAGAATTTCCTGACAGATTATGAAATAATTAGTTGGCCAGAGATCCACTTCTGGGCCCATTCAGTAGGAAGACAAATTTTATTCCCTCACAATCTCTGACTAGAGCTGGACAGAAAAGCTGGGGGTTTTAATCCCTAGGGCAAAGCTGGTAGGCTTGAGATGATGGACTTTCCAAAGAAGTTAAAGTTACAGTGAAAAATTATAAGTTTCCTGTTTGGTTTTTTTTTTCCTATACTTTTCTGGTTTTCTCACTTTTGTCCTACTGTTTCCTCTAGAAATAAAGGAGTTGGGGAGAAAGGAGCTGAGGAAGGAAGAGAGAATGACAGTCATCCTCCCCTCCACTAGTTTTCATACATTTAATAAAATCTGTTTCTTAATAGAATATAGTGATTATTAAGAAAATATGTAAGTGCAAACCCAGCCTTTTTCCAATTGCTAAGATAACCCAAATGTAACACAGAGAAGTATCAAGATTCAAACTGTAAGGTACAATTCATCAAAGTAATGAAATGTAAATAATCAGAGTTTTTGGAATTCCTAGATTACTGTTCGCACAAGGTAAAAGCAAGCTCTAAAAGAACTTCTTCAGCAGCAGGCAGAAGAAAACTAATCATAAACTTATGATAACCCAAAAAATAATGAGGCCTTTTGAACTTTGCTGACATCAGATAGAAATATCTGGGGGAAAAAAGAAAAAGAAAGAAAAAACCAAACCTAAACAAAACCTAAATACACATGATTTAGAAACATTTCTGCTTGACAGTCACAGTAGACTGATATACACCATATGAAGGAGTTTAGTGGTCTTCATTTGCCAAGAAACCCACAGCCTCCTCACTTGTTTCACTGTGAAGATACAGGATAACCCAGCAAAGATCATCTGTGGAGCCTTGCACAGGGCAGAGCAAGATTAATGGTCATGTGTAGAAATCCTCCTGAGATATTGCTTAGCTGACTAGATAAAAAATACAACATGGAACTCAACCTACTCTAACAGACCCTGCAACAGCACATATGTTCTCTATGTAACCTAGAATAACTTACAAAAAACACACTCTTGACAAATTTACTGGCCTATACTTTACCAGGCAAGATTTGGAATATGTATTACTTAGAAGTTACGTCATTTCCCAAGGACAGCTTTTCACTCAACCTCTGATGCTGTCTAAAAGCTTCTGGCAGCTCAGCTTGAATAACCAACACTCTTCTTGAAATAGAAAAAAAAAAAATAGAAGGTCCTAGTTGAAAGTTTTTCAGGGCACCAACATCATCTGCCAGCTCTTGTTTAGTAGCCCCCATTACTTACTCCTATGATGCTTTTTCCTTTTTCACAACATACTCTCTCTCATAAGGGCAAATGCTCAAAGAAAAATAAAATAGATGCATACATACACACATATATACACAGAAACAGAGTCTATTCCTAATCTTGATGTTGCTGCAACCCTTGTAGTTTTGGAAAAAGGAGCCCAGACATATTTTAATCACAAAAAGCGGATTAGATAAATTTGGCCTGATTTGTTGTTTATATGATAAATTGTTCTAACAGTTTCACCTACTATGGCACATGACCAGTGCTGGCCCAGAGTGGATGCGAGTATCACCTCTAGTTTGCTCACGCTCCCTCCTCAGTATTTATTCCAACAGTCATTCCTTCATTTTCCCTGTTCTTCCATGACTGTGGATACTCACTGTCACAGGACCATAAACACATAAACACTTGAGGCTTTAATTTTTGTTCTTTTACAGCATTGTTGTTGATATTTGTTTTGTTTCCAAACAAACAAAAAAAAACACCACCAAAAAAAACCACCAAAAACCAAAAACCAAAAAAAAAAAAAAAAACCAAAAAACCCAAAAAAAAACCAACAAAAGAAGTTCACTGCTGTTGTCAGTCCATACATTTCAGCAGGTTTGTTTCTAACTCCCACACATTGGCTTGATTCCAGTGTATTGCTTTAGGAGTCAATAACGTGCTCATTCACCTCAAAGGAAGGGTCACAGACATGTTCAGCAATCAAGGGGGAAATAGCATCACTTATCCCTTCCTCATAACTGCCAGGCCAGAGATGTGAAGCTTGTTGTCAGGTCATACCGTTCTAATAAGGCTTTCAAAAGCAAACCTCTGCTCAGCACTGGCCAAGTAAGCATCTGACCCATTTTCCTGTACTCTGACTTGTTATCAAAGTTATGATGTGTGAAGATAAAGCTGATCAAAAATTAGCATGGACTTTATGTTCAAGCCAGAAGTTATTTCTCAAGCCCTGTAGTACAAAAATAGTGCTAAATATCAGTTGAAAATTATTCAAGATACTGCAAGATATATATCAAAGTTTTCAAGTCACATTCTGAAATGTGACTTGAAATATTTGACATATATCTTGCAATATCCCTAAAGAAAAATACACTATAGGAGCTTAAGTCATCAAGTCAGCCCCTCAGTACCATTGTAAATTGTGCAGCACTATGCCCTACTCAGACATATAATAAAAGCCACTGACAGAAAACACTGATGGAGATGGGCCATTCCTCTGCCCACCCGAATTGTTCCCATATTACATATTGGTAGTACATTTCAGCTTTTAAGTCTCAAGGAACAGGAGCAACAATTTAATTTTGCCAGTAAAACCACCCTACATTTTAGGCTGATTAACTCTTTTCCTTGTCTTCAACAGATACTAAATTCACTTCCAAATTATCCCCTTTCCTGGAATTGGTCTAGACGTCATTAATCTAAGGAGAGAATTTTGTCACAGCTGGAGTTAGTAAGCATCAGCTATGGACAGCAAGAAGAAGTAATTCCCAAAAGCTTATGTGCAGACATTCTGGCACCTAAATGCAGACTAAACTATTTCTATACTGTCCTTTCAATCTCACTGTATTTCTTATATTTAATCAAAATAGCTATAATTTTCTTAATGTCTTGATTTGTAGGACTACTTGTGTCTCTAATGTCTTCATCTGTGTCTATGTTATTAAGCTGCCCAATAATTCTACTTCAAACAATAACCAAACCCTCAGAGCCTATAAATCCTGTAATCACAGAACCATAGAAAATGCTCATGCCAGGGACTCTAAGGGTTTCTCTTCTCTCCCACAGCAGGATCAGATCGACCTGGCCTGTTAGAGTTGTACTTAAAAGCCCAGGGGACAGAGATAGTACACTCTTCCAAAGAAATAGTACATTATCCCTAACTAAGCATTATGCATAACTAAATAGAATCTACCTTATTGCCATTCAAGCTCTTTATTTATTTTCATATTAAAACTTGAAACTACGTTATCCTTTCTACTTTGCAGTAGCTTTCTAGCTATTAAGGAAGGAAATTTTGTTCTCTCAGTCAGAGAATTTAGATTTTTGAAAGAGCACTGTCACTACTGGAAGATGAAAGGAACATATTTAGACCTTCTGGGAACTCCAAAATACTGGTTTCTTTCCTAGCATATTTGACACAGCTGTTTCTAAACCAAGCATTGTGTAGTGATCAAGTACAAATTATATAATTCATCTTGACCACACCAGAATTTCAGAAGTGACTCACTGGCCCTTTTCCTTCTATGCAACTTAAAAATGAATAACTTCTAGTTTGTTCTTAATTGGGGTTACTTGTGTACTGATCCTTTGGCATGAGTCAGAAAAGCATATTGTATGACACCACTACAGGGTCTTTGAGGAGCAGCTGGAACACCTACAAGCTGCAATTATACCTCCTTTCATTTAACTCCTGTACTTTTTCATTCTGGTCAATATAAGGATCAGGACAGAGAAATCATGGATATCAGATAACTTTGTGCTGGCCATCAGAGCACAAAAAAAAAAAAAACTGTTTGGGGAGAGCATAAGTACATCAATGTATTTGTACACCCTGCAGTGGAAATTACATGTATATGAGTGAATCCCTCTAATTTTCCTATGTTGTGATTTATGATACGTGTCATTCTAAGAATGTTAATGATGTCAAGCCTTTCAAGAACCTAAACAACAAAGAATCATTACCCTGACTGTTTGTAATTCAACCCAACAGATGACGACTTCCTGATAATAAAATGCTCTCTTGGTAGCTATGAATATGTACAGCAAACAGGGAGAAAAACTGTTCTCAAATCCTGTCCAGTGTAGAAACAAGCCAAAGTCACAGAGAATATTCTGTAAGACCCAAAACCCACAGTCACTGGCTTCCATTCCACTCTAGCAAGAATAAGCATGTAGTGTTGTTCTCACAAAAACAATATAAGAATTAAAACCCAACTGCATCTCAAGAAATTGCAACAAAACATCCACATTGATCAGTAAAGATAGCAACAGCACCAGTGAATCAAATTCAGTTGCCCTGAAATTGGTGGCAGTTACTCAACTGCAGAGCATCCTTTTTTATACTCTTTTAAAAACTGAGCATCTATAACTCGCTGCCCTAAAATACTGTGAAGCTTTAGTCTATTTATAAGACAAATAGTGGCCTGGAGTTTGAAAGAATAATTGCTTTGTAGAGTTTAAGGGAATACTGTTTAAAGGAAGATACCTGTTTTTTAAAGACAAACATTTTGATACTATGGTCTTTTGGTAAGAACTGGCATATTGAATGGGCTAGGAAATACCCCTAAACAAATGCTTGATAGGTGCACTAAATTTAGGGAAGTTTCACCAGGAGTACTATTTCTGTATAATGCTAACAGAAATATCATCACATTGCACTTCAAATGGGATTTTGAAACACAGGAATTGCTATTGTAAATCAGGCTATTAGTCCAGCCGGATCTGCTATTATTTTTCCTCCGACTGTGACTAATGGTACTGCTTTGGAGAGGAGCACGAGAATACAGCAGATCTTTTGGCTTCACTGACATCTGACAGTGACAAGTTTTACTGTTCATTGCTTTATTGCTCTGGCACAAAAAAAGAAGAAAAAAAGTAATTCTAAAAGCAATGTTTTCCAATCTACAAGAATGTTCTTGCTCATGTGTTATAGAAAAGGTGAAAAGAAACACAGGTGGGCTATTTCAGAGCACACCAGTACAAACACACCAGTCAGGCCTTTTCTCTTCAACAGTCACAGTCCTATTTCCCTCTTACATGTGTCTTTCTGGGGCTTGAGGTCACTTTGGTCCCCTTTCATTTCCTCATAATGCATGGGTGTGGCTGCAGCAAACTTTAAACATTACAAGCTCAGTATTACTTTCTGGTCCCTTCCTTAAACACCTACACAGGTAGTTTGCTTCTCTGATTGCTGCTTAACATTGAACAAATAATTTCATTATTTTCATTGAGTCAATGATACTTCATCTTTTTCCTGTTTTACAGCCACTTTACACAATTGGTTAAAGTTATTCCTTCCACTGCATGATATTGAGCATTTGACAGTTGTTCCACGCGTTATAATGGTGCCCTGTGACTTCATTTTGTATATGCAAGTCTTTTGCAGTTTTCTCTAGTGCTGTGCATTTCACAAAGCATTTTGAAAGTTCTACACCAGCCCTCTGCCCCATTCAACATCCTTCCCTGAGTTTCTCCAAAATACCAAGTCTACAAGAGCCATCTACACTAATCGTGATAGTCCTTTAACCACCAGTTTCTATTCATTGCCAGTTGTCTGCATCCTGTTCACTAGAGGATCTTCATTCTGTTTCTCATACTATGCAGCATTTATGTAAAATATAATGCACTAAGGTTTGCATTCAAATTGTCAAAATATAGCACCATTCCTCACAACTTCCAAACTTAGGGGAAATTTGAATATGACCATTTTAACAGCTTAGAAAACTACACATAGTGATCTATTATTCACAGCACTTCAGAATGTGTAAAGGTGTCTGCAGACACCCAGAAAGCTCTGGGAGGGCAATCACTCCCTCTCGGCAGCTGCTCACTCGTTTGTTATTAAGCAACTGGACTCTGCATCAACACTTCTCCCACTTTACTCCTATAACTTCAGATCATTTTCTTCTCTTTATCTTTGTTTACATCAGAGAAATTACTTATTGCTGGTTCGGATGGATGCGACTGCAAGCTAAGTGCAGACTGTGCCAGATTAATGCCAGTTCCCAAAATGACTCTGAACATTTTGTCCTTGTATATGCTGGCAACAAAACCACATTCATCTGGGATTCTGCTGCAATACTGCTGACATTTAATATCAGCAAGAGATAATTTTCCTAGTATAAACATGTACTTTTTCTTGCCAGATATTAAACTTGTGCCATTCATAATACTAGGAAAAGCCACTTTGCCACAGAACCCATGGGAATATTTTTGACTGGAACTCATGTAGTCTCCCACTGTTGAAAGGCTTGAAAAGAAGTCAATGAAATAGGAGGTCAGATTTCTCAATGGTTTAAATCTGTGCATTTCTGTTGATGGTGTTGATAAGGCCATATGTGAGCATGGAACACATTTTAAATTCACATTTCTCTTTTTCTTTTATTAATGCAATATGCTATGGTCATCTTAATTCTAAAATCATACAAAAATTCCTTTGGATTAGAAGTCAAAGCCCTATGAGCATGCAAAACCTCTGAAAATGCACTTGGGTGTAAGAGCCAATCCAGGTTCACATTCTCAACCATAGAAATTTTCTAGGAAAACCCCTGCACTTCTAAGACTGGTGATGTGATTTGTTTGTGTAAGCAAAACTGAAATCACCATTGCAGACAATGATTCTACAACTACAGTAATTATTAATTCCATCTCACTTGTCCTAGTAGATTCTGAACAGGTTGGAATACAGCTATGGAAATAAAAGCCTCGCTTCTTACATTCACAGTACTGACATGGTGATAGTTTTAGCAGAATCCAGCGATGTCATGTGAAGATAAGATTGTAGTTTGTACCTGAAATAAATGTGCTGCTGTGTTCCAAAGCTCCCATACTTACACTTGCCCTCCTCTGATATTTTAGCTCAGCAAAAACACTGATTGGCAGTTATCAAGATATCATTGCTTTGCACCAGTCTGAAACCTATGAGCAACCCTAAGTTATTAGTGCAAGGCCTGTATGCAGTAGCCAGAAAAACCCTACAATTTTAATTACACATTAGTCTTCCACATAATTTATTTTCCATTTCCTTGATTCTTACTGAGATCAGTGCTTCGAGTCATATTTCATCCACAAGTCTAGCATTTGGAGTATGCAAGCCCTTCCAAGGGAGAGTTCCAAAAGCTTTCTGATGTTTTGGTCCTACGTGCTGTGCTCACAGGCTGCCTTTAGCCCTGCTCCCAGTGCTCTTGGACAGCTTCCTCCTGAACAGACTCAAGATTCTCAGAGTACCTGCCATTGATTGCCCAGACAGCAGATAGTGAAATCACAGACATGCCTGATATTGGACAAAATGTTCCAAGTGTAACAAAAAAACCAGCATCTAGCACGCTTTTTATTCTGATTCTTACTCCCCCCACCCCATAAAATATCTCAAGTTTTATAAGATAGCAGAAATTATGGAAGGACATGGAAAAGACATTACTATACAGTATTAAACACAGCAGAGTGTCCCTGCACACGTATTTATGCTTTTAAAGACAAAAGCTAAAATAATACTTAAAGAGTTAAGAGAAAAACATTTCTAACTTCTTAAAAATATTCCTTTACACTCCACTTTTCTTCTTTCACACCTTTTCTTCTTTTTTTCACTTCATTATAAAAAAAAGAACCAAACCAAACTAACCAAAAAAAGAACCCAACCACAACCATAAAACCCCAAAGAACTCTCTGAAGCTTCCCTGAGGCACAGAGTAAACAAATAGAACAAATTTTTTCTTCAAATTCTGCAAGGTGAGAGGAAACAAATCTTTGTTTTTTGTAAGTAACAGCAATCACATGAGCAATTTTTGAAAGGGGGTGGGAAAATAATTAAATAGGTTTATCTGGTATAAAAATTATATAGTGAATTTCATGTCCTGTAAGAGGGAAAAATGCAACAGGGTGTCTCTGAAACTTTCTATTGCAGGGAAAAAAAACCTAACAAACAGAATTTTAAAGATCTATGGAACCAACCCCAAAATTTCAGGACTGGCTTTGCTTTTTGTTTTTCTTCACACTTCCAGTATCCAATCTTACTGTGTTTGCAAGATAAAGGTAAGTCTATTACTTTTGGGACAGGACCTTTATGAAGATTACAGGTTCTCACACATACATTCAGATAAAGGGTTTAGGGTTACTGTGATGCTACTTTACCTTTTCCTTATCTCCTGGAACTGGCACAATTTACTCATTTACTAGTTGTCCAAATGGGACAATAAACCAATCTCATTCATTTCTTGAAGCCTCCTGAGAAGCTATATATATGCATTTAACAGTTCTTGAAAATTTGCTTGGAACTTTTCAGGTAGAAGCTCCGGAATGAAGAATTTGGAAACAGTTGAAAATCTCAAAAAATAAACTCAGGGGAACCCTGCTAAGCAAATCATCCTTAAGACAAAAGCTGCATTCAGTTGCCAGGCTCAAACAACTGTTGCATGAGAACTGCCGTATTTAGGTGTATAAACTTAAGTTTTTCTTCTGTCCTCATTAGTTGTTTCACTGAAGATGTAGCTTCAAATCTGGTTATGGAATTAAAACAAAAGAGATTTATAAATCATATTGAAGTAAAAGAGATGGCAAACAGAATGACTTATAATCCAATGAAAGAACTGTAGAATGGTGGAAGTCTACACATCAGAGTCCTCATACTTGCCTGAAAGAAAATTGCAATGGTTTCCAAGTGACATGTCATAATTGTTTGCCTATTGTGTGGTCTAATGTCCCATTGCAAAACTAGTTTTCCTCTTTCTTTCACTAGGTTTTCTGAGTTTGTTCCAGTGTCCTAAATGGCCTATATGTCTGTTTAATAACCCTGTCTTGGGTTATTAAACTCTGCAACTGCTTGGCCCCCGGTTCTAAACAAAACAAAACAAAGGAAAACAAAACAAATAATTTTCTCAAGCACTGTCAGTAACTTTAAGGAAACAAACTGCTCTCCAATCCCACCAAAGAAGAGAATATTCTCTCTCTTGTGGTTTTAAATCTGAAAAGGAGTAGAATAAATCGATATCATCCATGTTTACCATGTATATCAAAAAGTGGCTCTGCTTTGCTTTTTTTTGTTGTTGTTGTTTCTTCTATTCTTGCAAAGACAAGCTGAATGCAGGACTGGTTTTGAGTTTTAGGAAAGTACTTAACATCCATTCTATAGTTAAAATTTCTTTCCTGAATTCAAACTGTGCTTTGGGTAATCAGCTTTATGGAACACATACCTGATATGTGCACAAAACATGGTAGTGCACTAACCTGCTAAATGCCTTTTTTTTTTTTTTTTTTTAAGGAATATCAATAGGAAAGAACTTTTCCAGTGTAGAAAAGTTTCATACTGTAAAAAAATGAACAATTGCAGTGAGTTATCCAGTGAGTCATTAACTTAATTAAGCTAAAGAATCAACTGCAGCATGGGACCCAAACAAGGTGAAATGGATGTAATTTTTTCCTTCCTCACCCTGCACATCCACAGATTCATATGTATAGACGGTCCTGTTTGATCAGGTTCAAGACAGTTTACTAAAGCAAAAAGGATTGAAAGTGATAGGCACCAGGTTGAAAAAACCCAACCCAGCCAACCAGTCCTGATTTCAGGATTCCCGGAAGAAGTGTCTTGTCGCCCTGATTTCTGCAGTGCTTAGATGTTTTTAATTCTGTGATAGAAGTTCTCACGCATTTTTCTGTAAACATAGCTATGTTTGTCTAACTGTCCTTACTGTTCTTCATTCTTTCTTCTGGGCGGAGATGTGTGATGGATATTTCCTTTGACCAGTGTGATTGAGGGGTGGTAATTTCCTCCCTCCAATCCACGGTAGTTGTTAAGAAGGTATATAATTGTCTGAATAAAGAGGCCAGCCCTTTTTGGCCCTTGGCTGGCTGAGTTTCCTGACGTGAGTCTGGGTGTCTGTCTTTGTGTCCACGTGCGACAGTGTCTCATTTTAGACTTGGAAGCATTTTAATGCTTTTCTGCTTAATGTTAGAGTAGGAATGTGGATGAAGTGTGACAGGTTTTCTACCTGCAGGATAAACTTCACCTCAGAGATGCTAAAAATCTAAAATCCCCACTCTGGTTCCTATCCTGATGAAGTTTAGTGTTGGACTTCTCCTTTGTAACACCAACAACCAGAAGTAATTCCCAAATGCCACTAACTTGAGCCATCAACATAACATGCCTCCCACCACACATAAAGCTCTGCTGTCTCTAGTATTTTCACTCTTTTTAAGGAATTAAATACTTAACATACACAATTAGACAACTCTGCTAAATATCTGAGCTAACACTTAATAGCGGCAAAGGCAGTAGTTCACACCTCCCACTATTGTTACAAGCTCTGCGCAAACTTCTGTCTGCAACACCTAAGGCCTAACTTTCTTTAAAGGAAGAATTTCACAGCTGAGAGTGAAGGGAAAATAGAAATCTCAAAGATTTATGTGGAAACCTCCTGGCCCTTTTCAATTCCAGATATAGATCAAGCAAACGAGACACAGACAGAAAGGAGCTCTCTGCAGCATCGTCTGTGCTTAGATACTTGTGAAAGCAAGACATATTTTTAGCACTTGCACCTCTACTAATAATAAAAACAGAGCACTAGCAGTGTTGTATTTTTATCACAGTGTCCAAAAAGGCCTGGATGCTGCTGCAGAGTCAGCCAAATTTCAGCAATGCAAAAACCAGCTGCATTCTCCAGCTGTACAGTTGTAAGGACAAAGTTATGGAGTATCAAACCCAACAGCAACATTCTTTAAGTAACTGCATGCAATCCCGCATGCAGGTACATCAGAATGACGATTAGGATTGCTACATGTTGGTCATTGATTTCAGTTGCAGCTCCAGAGAAATAGTTCAAACAGAGATCAATGCCAATGCAGTAGCATTTAAATACTTATTTAGTGTAGAAATTTCTGAAAATCTTGAGACAAAACCCCTGTAACATATTGCAAGGACAGTCCCCCACTTCAGGATGAAAATATAGCTTTCCTACCAGCTTGGTTAAACAAGACTAAAGATTTTTGTCTCCGTATCAAAACTGTTGGCCAGACCACACTGAAATACAATATCAGTAGATGTTGATGAGAATAAAAAGAAATCACTCAAACAATAAAATTTAAAAAAAAAAGAGGCCAGAAAAACGCATGAACCTGTTTGATCTATAGCCTAAAGCTCAAGTCCTGCCAGAGAAAATACCTTTTTATTTTTTAATATTTGGAAGAGGCATAATGGAGTAACAGCAATATTTTCTATAAAGTAAATGGTCTGTTTAAGAAACATTTTAGGCCAGTTTGAAGATTTTTTACATGTTTGTCTCTGATTTTCCAAGCCACCACATCGCTCAATCTTTTCAGATGGGATGCCTTTGATTTGCACAGGTTTGGCTTAAGGTCAACAGTGTACCAATCTTGGCAAAGCCTGAGATAACAGACCATCCTCTTAAATCCCATGCATGAGGAAGACACTGAGCAATGCTGGCAAATTAGGAAATGATCTCGCAGTCAACATTAAGAGATGAGTAGTCTTGTTCTGTCCTTAGACAGTAATATAAGGCAGCTCAAACCATAAACTGTTCCCACCAAAGGGGAATAGGTGTCTCAGCTGGAGCCTTTCCTGCTACATTTGTGGAAAGGGAACAGAAGAGCAAATTTACATGTGCATGGCATCTACCAATAGAATGTTTTCTGCTCATAGCTGAAGAGCACCAAGGAAAGATGTCTGTTGACAGCCAGCTGCTGTCACTCACAAATTCTCATCCACTTGCATTGCTTTTCAAATTAGGACTGGGGGGACTCTATCCAGCTATGCCACCTTTTATCTCTGCAGAAAAGATCTGCTAACTTTTCAGCAAAAGCAGCAGATGGGATCAAGCTGCTGCCCCAACAGAACAATTGATCTATCTTGAATTTCTCTTGAGCTTATCCACTCTTAACACAGAACAGAACTATGAAAATGCTTTTCAAGAAATGTATTAACCCTTTAAAAGCAGTGAGAAAATAACTGCTGCTCTAGAAAACATAAAGATGATGGGTGCCACAGACTTGCAAGTTTGAACAGTTACTGGTTTTCATAAGAGGCAATACTGCGAGTGTATTGGTGGAGGACCTGGAAAGAGACCTCACATAATTGTCAGCACTGCTCATAAAGGATCTGCAAAGGGCCTACCCTTTCTAAACTGAGACAGGTATTCATCTGATACAGCTATTCTTTTATACAGTGATCACCAGGTATTCCTAAAGTAAATAAAGGAGTACCAAATACTCAATAGTGATGTAAATCCATGAGTTGACACAGGCCAGAGGCATCCTCTTTTAACACAGGCTGCAGAAAGCTGCCTTCTGGAATGCACTGGGAGAGCAACCAAAGAGAACAGTTAAAGAATGTTATGTGAAAAAGACAAATGTTCACTGAGGTTGGGGTGCACATATTTCTCACTCAAAATTACAGAGACCTGCCAAACTCTACAGACTTGAAATCAAAGTTGTAATCCTGGCTCCCAGCTCACCCATGCTTGTGTCTAGCTCTCCTTCACTCCACTGCAGCACTGTAGGCCTCCCTCCACTCCACAGCACTGTGCACCAGAGCCAGCTGGTTTGACAAATTCCCCATGTTCTAGAGGAGCCCTTCAAAAAAGTTTATTTCTGAGCTTCAGACTGCCATTACTGTCCCTCCCTATCTCACAGCCCAAACTCCTCTACTCTCGCCACCTACCCATTCTTCCTCCCCGTCTCAACAGTCTTGCAGAGGTAAAAATAGGAAGACCAAAACTACAAATTTTGAGCTAGTTTGCTCCTTATCTCCATTGCAGCCACAAAAAAACCCCAGTTCCTTCACCTCTGTATGACAAGAAGTGAGTCTAAACTTTTAGATGCAGCTGCAAGAATCCATGGCCTTTCCAAGCTCCTCCTAGGAAAGAAATAATACAATTTGCTACCAATGCAGGCAATCATTTCTCAGATCTGAAAGTAGATGCAAATTTTCCAAGAATCCCAAATTTTCCAAGAATCATTTCCAGGAGATCACCCTGGAGTTGGCCCTCACCAAAATCTTGATCCCAGTATCACAACTCCTGCCAAGAACGTGTTGTACCACTAAGCGCTAAGTCTCTCTGATGTGAAGAACTGATGTCATCACACAATGCTCGAATGAAGGAAAGTCCACCAGCATCTGACATCATACTACTTTAGTCCAGAATTAGAACAAGAGGAACAGTTATAGTCACCAAGTTAATCTCTAGAACATTCAGTAAAGCCTTCTGAAAAAAGGCTTTATGAAAGAAGTAGTCAAGCACATCACAAAACTATCTTTTGAACAGTTAAGGAAATAAGCCTCTGAAAGCTTTGTCCAAAAGAGATGAAAAAGTTTCATCCAAAATTTTGAAATCATTTTTATTTGAGGTGCTAAAGACAATTTCCAAGAATTTACCTGAAGTTTTACAAGATTTCTAGATGTACTGTAAACTGTCATTCTAAAAAATAAAATGCTGCAAGACCAAAAGCCAAAACTTGGCAGTCTTGTAGATTTCCAAATGCTTCTGATTAGGAATCACTGAATTGATAACATTCTGAAACAAATGTGTATGAAGGAATCAAGAGTATGAGACTCCTCTGAATTAACAAATATTTCAAAGAGATATTAAATATTTATAACATAGGCTCACCAAAAAATACCTACTTTCAGTGTATTTTATCTACCACAAATTCCACACATGCTATAGGTGTAATGAGCAATAAAAAAGACCTCAAAACAGTGGCATGATTTCTCCCTAGAACATAAGACAAACTAGTTTAAAAAATAAAAGTAAATAAACCTGACCTGTGACTGTTACATGTGAAAGTGTTGGTTAATGAAGTCTGTGTTAGCGGCAGACAAGTTATGGATTCTCTCATCTGCTGATTCGATTGAAATGAGAGCAATAAAAAATTCTTTTAAAAGAGCCAGGAAAATAAAATCCCACTGAATTTCACATTCCATGTGCTAGAACTATTTTTCTCCACACTGACAGGTGCCTGTACCCGCAGCACTCTTCTCAGCCTCTCCACAAAACACAGCTATGCCACTTCAGCTTTACACCAATAACTAATACCAGTTAAGCAAAAGCCTACCTGTAGCTCTTCCCCAATGTAGAGGCTGGGAAAAGGAAAAAGCTGCCTGTGCCTGCCTTCTGTGGGCCAAACACTGAAGCCACAAGCAATGCTGACAATATTTTCCTTAAATAAGAACAGAATACACTGCAGCTTGGAAACAAAGGGTGGGGAAATTGAGAGTCTCCAAAGTGGACTATGGGAGGGGAAATTAAGAAGCATTTGGCTTCTCACAACAGTTCTCACACCTCTAAAAATACACAAGACTGCTCACTCTCTGTAGCTGCCCCACACTTAATACACAGTACAGATGAGATAAACAGCACCTGGCTACCCTAACACCTTTCTCAGCTCATTACCAGATATCTAACGCAACTAAGTGTTTTTCTTTCACTTTTGCTCCTGTTAAAATATAGGTCACGAGGGGATGATCCTCTTCAAGGCACGACTTTTTATCTTATGGTCTCCTCTGAATACCAATTTGAAGGAATTTGACAAGTGTAGTTTATAAGAAGGCATCTCTGAAATGAAAACTGAGAGCCAGTCAGTAGTAAAGGTCCACAGATATCTTACACTAAATATTCTTAACACAAGAATCTTTACAACTGACACTCATCTGTTACACTGAAAGACATCAAACACATTCATAGATCACATATTGAGATGCACATTATCAAAAGGCTAGTTTTTCCCTGCAACACAGCAAAGTTTGTTGAAGCAAGGTGCTGATGGAAGGTGTGAAAATGTGAAAAATTACTAATCTTAGATTGCAACGCATGTTGATTGAATTTGGAAACTGCCCTGAGCACACCTACATCTATTAAAGTACTTTCCTGACAAAGCCTCTGGTTAATCCCTGAGTGAGCTACAGCCAGCATCAATAAGCAAGGGCAAAAGTTCAGTACCAACAAAGAAGAAAGAGCAAATAATAAAACTTTCTCAGACCACCTGTGGTTCCTTTTTGGTTTCTTCCATAAGCATCAATGATGCACACATTTGTGCAATTTCAAAAACAATCCTAACAACAAAGCTAAAGGATCCTTCACACCTCTGAAGCAATTTTTCCTTTAAATAAATCTGAAAATACTGAAAATTATACTCTGGAGAATGTATGAAGAATGTGTTCAACAACTTGAACACCCATACTATCTGCAAATTACCTACTTTCTTTACAGTTGCCCAGCACATAACAATCTCTGTACAACAGACAGCAGCTGCCTTGCAACCAGTGAGCTCAGCACCAGAGGAACGGTTGTGTCTAGCAAATGAGATATCTTGGTTATTTTGACATGTTTAACGTATGTATTTCTGGCTTGTCACCAAGAACATTTAACATATTTTGCAACACTTTGCTACTCACAGACGTATGGTATTGCACTACTTTGAGTGAAAAAGCAGTTATCTGTTGTCTAACAATGTCTACTCCAATTCAGTCTCCCACCCTATACACAAGGCACTCTCCCCCTTTGGCAATAAATGCATTCAAACCAGCAAAGGAGAGAACCTGTGTTCCAGCTGTCAAGGTCTCTTCAAATGTGACAAAAGGACTTACTGATCTAGATTTCACTGAAGTCTAGCATGACTTGAGGCATGCAGTTCTCATTTTGGAAGTCTAGGACACTCAAATTTTACCCCCAATCCAAATAGAACCCATGTTTGTTCATCTTAAAGTGGGCTGCTTCTGTGGGCTCTGACTGGCATAGAACACACCGGTTTGAATCACATGAGAGGGAAGCAGACAAAAGTGGGAAGGATGGAGCTTGTCTGTACAAATCCAAGCCTTTGCACACATCAACATCTGGAAGACTATTTCCACAACCTTAACAGGGAAAGAAAAAAAAAAAGAAAAAGCAACTCCACTTCATTGAAAAGATGGACATCTAAAATCACTCAAATCACTGGGAATCTTGCAACAATAGCATCAAGGTTTTAGCTCACATACGTTATGCTTCAATAGCATCAAGGTTTTAGCTCACATAGGTTATCTAGCTTAGATTTTCCTGTTTTAATTATGCATCCTAATAAAGAGCATAAATCAATGCAAATACCTTTCAGAATCTTCAGCAGCATGCCAGCTTACATTTAAACCTTACATTAGTACATCTGCAGAGGAGACTTACACACAGCTTCATAGCCAGATGACTCTGAGAGCTCCAACACGAGTATTTTACTCAGGATACAACAGTTGTATGAAGCTTAATATACTCTATTGTCAGTGCTGAGTTAGTAACTGAAAAAAGCTTTACTCTGTGCTTCTTTCATCGCTCTTCTGAACGATTTCTTTATTTTATTAGGAAGCATAGATCATTGAAGCCTAATGCAAACAGGCAGCAAATGTGCTACATATCCATATAGAACACAAACCACAGTACATATTGTTTCACAGTATAATTTCTAAGTGTAATATAATAGCTAATCAATGAAGTCAGCATTTTTTATCACTGTAAAGTCACAGCTTCTCTACATATTGCAATGATTTCTTTTATTGACTGTGATCACTGTTATTTGCATGACCAAGTAAGATGTCTAGACTATGTGAGCATGTAGGACAAACATCACATTCACAGTCACTTCTTCACCACTGTAGTCAGAATTAAGTTTACAATCTCTTGTCTAATGATATAAATAGATGGAAGTCATTATCATTCCAGACTATCTTCTCCCGTGCTGAAGTGTTAAGTGCTCAATACTACATACAGAAAGTTTTTTCATTATTACCCATACTCTTGAAAGGTATCATTCTTGCTGTTTTGAAAAGGTTAATGCTGTTTATATTATCCACGTCTAGAATTCCAGAAAGAATGAACTTAATTACGACCTTCTCAGTGTTCATTAGAAGTTCCAGTTTTGTTAAGTGTAAAATGGAGTATTGCTAATTGCAGCATTTAACCTCTGGAATACCCATATTACTCAAACAGAAGTGAAAGGAATAATTTGTCTGAAAGTGGAAAGTGTCCAAGTTATGGATGTAGTAATACACCAGATGCCATGCACTATATAAGAATGAAGGTTACATACAAGATTTTCCTTAGTATGCAAGTACCTACCTAATTGGGAAGATTGCAACAACAGGTGGGATTAAGCATTGCCATACCATTAACCAACACAATGCATCAGTAAGAAATCTGATTCTGCTGTCTCATTACATTATTTTATACTGTACCAAGCAACCAAAGTCCACAGCAATCAGAAAGCCATCAGTCTGGATTTTCCAAAAAGCTGGATAAAACAGCTACCCATAAGGGCCTCCTCAAGCCAATGTATCAACAGTAAGGACTATGGGGTTACCTTGTACAAACATGTTTCTTGGGCATGCTGGATGCTTCTAATGCTGGATTTGGTCTAAATAGTCTAACTTCCAGTTTTCTACTTTTTCATACACTCAGTGTACTTACGTCAGTCAAATCTGTTTCTGCTTGTAATACATCTATCTACAACTGAAAAAAACCCCCACCAAAACTACAAAACTTAGAATTTTAGAAGAGTCACTTTTTCCCCCCATTAAGACTTCTCAGTTCTTCACCAGTGTTTCCTGATGTTTGATACAATAAGCAGAAGTGTCTGTCCACTCCATCTGTACAGAAGTATGGCATATAAGGCCCAATACACAGCTTGTAAAGAAATGCTGTTTTCACCACAGCAAACAGAGACAAGAGTTCCTCCAGATGAGCTTTTCCTTCTTCCCCTGTGAGCAGAAGCCTAGCAAAGCTTGCCAACAAAGTTAATACTTTAATTCAATGAACAGTCCCTTAGATTCAAGTTTTTAGCTCATACTCAAGAAAATCCAGCTCTGAGGTGATGTGTGTAAGCAGATAGCTTTCTGTAAGATTGTCTCAAGTCTGTGTAGCCCACACTATCTCCTTTTATGTATGCAAAAAAATAAAATCGATTATATTCACTTTGGAGTAAAAGCCACCTTACCAGACAGTAGAACAAAATGATAGCCAGTCTCTTCTTTCCCACTCCTTGCTCTATACATGTGTAGCAAAACAGCAAGTCTTACAAATCTCCAAAAATCTGATGCCTCCAAGTTAAAAAGAAAAATAATTTCACTGGAACTGGGCTTCAAGATGTAGCAGTCTGTGTGATGTGGAAACAGAAAAACATCCAAGGAATCTGTCTTCCCAATCAAACCAAATAGCTTCTATTGTGATTTTGAACATGCGCGTGGACCTTCCAATCTAAATGACATCTTTACAAATATTGCTTAATAAAAAGAAGTAGCAAATATTTGCCTTGGCTTCTTTAAATAAACCAGCTAACAAAACCCAATTCATCCTGATGTGTCGTTACAATAAAAATTAACTGGATGCATCTGGAAGCATCATTGTCACTTTTATAGCCCACATCTCTGGTTAAAAAAAAAAAAGCATCCACTTGTCCTGAAATTATGGAATGTACACATACACTGAGGAGTCACTACTGTTTCCACAATAGCCTAACTTCATCTGCATATCTGTTTTAATAAGTTAGGCTTTTTATTATTATCATTATTTTAAGTAGTTTACATGATAAAAATACATCTATAGCTGTGGAACAAGGTAATTCACTTTTCTATAATGGAAAACAGTTTTCAGCTATTTCTGGATTCAGATCTATCCCTTGGTCCCAGGCAGTGTAGCAGTGTTACTTACTTCTATTAAAGCTCAGTTAAAACCTCTTCCCAGTACCTTTTTTCTTCCTCATAACTGACAGCACCAGCTTTTGGTTTGCATCAATTGAATTTGTTCTCCCTGCTCCGCTGTGGCAGCAAATATGCAGCTGTATTACTTTTTCAGATCCTGTATAAAAAGGAAGGTATGAAATACAGCTCCTCATCAGTCTCCGTACTGAAGATCAAATTTCAGCTGCATAACAAACAGTGACTCTGCATGACACAATGGGGCCTTCGTGTGTGAGACAGCTAGACTGAAACTGAAAAAAATATCATACATCATTATCTACCTTTGTCTGGACAGAAGAAATTTTACTCAGGAAATAAGTAAATTGCATAAATAATCCAAAAATCAATCCAAAAAGTTCTCAAAATACTTAAACCAATATCTTTTTAACCCTCAAGATGATTTCTCGTTAACATATAGATATTTTACAGTAATAGTTCCTGTCTTGTGCAGAAGTCAGTCTACATGAGAGGATCACAGTCCACTTTGGATGGGATATTGGTGAAATATTAACAACATCAAAATTCAGTTTTATGTGACTTTTAAAGGCTTTTGAAGAAGAAAAAAATAAGTGCTTTCAGACTGGAAGATTTTATTAAAAGGTTCCGAGCTTCAACATCAATTGCTATTTTAACTCATCAATTTACACCTGTAACCACAGAAAGTTCATATATGTGGCACTCAAGTTTCAGAACATTTAAGAATTTGCTGCTTATATGACCTTCAAACTTTTAGGTACATGGGAACTCCCTAATAAGCAACTACAGGAATGTATCTCATGAGTCGATATGAATTAACAAATAATTTGGGTAACCACATAAACAACATAAAGCATGCTAACAATTTTAAGATCCTCCATCTGCTGAAAATTCTGTGTACTCTTAGGTCTAACATCACTTTAATCCATCATTGTTTCCTAAAAAGAATTAGTAAATAAGTAAGTAAGTTCCCTTTTTTCCTACTGGTTTTATGTGAAAAGAACATGAGCCCAACATTAATCTTTTCTTCACTTGTAATAGCTGCCTACCTACCCTCACTTCAGCCATTTAGCAATCCTGTTATGAAACAGCTGCTATTAGTGAAAAAAGTCCAAACTGGCACCATTCACAGACCACTGGGGACACACAGCATTTTAAGATGTTTCTACAACTCATCAATACCCTCTGATTCATTTTTTCAAGACCCTACCTAAAAGCCTCAAACCAGGATTATACTTCTAAAGCCTCATTACCAGAGTCTGGCTTTTCTCCCGATTTTGCCATGGAGAACTTCCTGTTCCTCTAGACCAATACAACCTTCTTAAAGCATTTTTTTCCACTCTTTTACTGCTGCTGAATCTGACTCAAAAGAGGCCTCTGTCCCAGCTACATCATCAGGAGAGCTCTGGACTTTCACACAGCTGCTGAGGTTTCTGTCCCCATGCAGAAGCTGGAATTGCTCCACCCACCCCCTTGGCACAGATATTACATAAAGTAACTGATGGATCCAAAAACCTATTGCACGATCATTTCTATACTGGCTGTTTCTGTAATGTAAACTCTCCTTTTCTCACATCTTGCAGGGCCCTAATTTGTTCCTTTAATAAAATGCACCATGAAACTTTGAGAGTGCAATTTTCCAATGGAAAGGAAAAGTCCCATCAAATAAACTAATCTTATTATAAACTCCATGAAGCAGTTCAAAAAGCCCAGATAGGTGACTGTTTCTGTTAAATTCTATCAACTACTGGAGCAGTTTCTTCAGGAATTCTAACACTTCCTTAGAATTTAAGTGAATTAACCTCTACTACATTCTGCAGAATGAAAAGCAACTACCTGCAAGTATAACATGAACCAAATGGAAAATTGCATTTAACAGTACCCACTGTTAACCTGTCACATGCTCTGAAAAGAGATTCTCTCAGACAATTTAGATACCCCAGCTTGACCCAAATGCAAGCAGACTGCACTCTCCAAAATACCTATGACCACTTGATTCCTGCTACTCATTCAAGGCTCAGAGAGTTTGGTATGTTCAGCCTGGAGAAGAGTCATGGGAGACCTTAAAGCACCTTCCAGTGCCTATGAGGGCTCCAACAGAGCTGGAGAGGGACTTTGAACAGGGGCATGTGGTGATAGGACAAGGGGGAATGGCTTTAAATGAAAGAGGGAAGATTTAGATAAGATACATGGAAGAAATTCTTTCCTTGGAGGGTGGTGAGGCCCTGGCACAGGTTGCCCAGAGAAGCTGTGGCTGCCCCATCCCTGGACGCGTTCGGGGCCAGGCTGGACGTAGCTTTGGGCAACCTGGTCCAGTGGAAAGTGCCCCTGCCCATGGCAGGGCATTGGAACTAGATGGTATTTAAAGTCCATTCCAACCCAAACCATTCTATGATTCCATGATTTTCTGGACATAAAAACTCATTAAACTGTATCTGCAACTCTGCTTTGACAGAAAATATCTTTTAGATAGAGTTTAAAAATAAATTTACTTTTGAGCCATAGAAACCCTTGCAGGAAGTTTTTAGTTTCTTTTTTAGAAATAAGCCTAAGTAAAATAAGAACAATTTTAATTAAGTAAAAAAATGCACAAAAGTTTTGGATTGTTTTAGTTAGGATACGATGGAACTAAAAAATTAAATTTAAATGGCACAACTTTCTACCTGCATCTGAATCCTATCCATGGCAATCAGCTGGACTCGTTAATGCTTCCTAAATTCAATTTCTGGACAGAAGCTGGCAAGCTGTTTATTGTGGGAGTTACTGTACTATGGAATGGGGTTTTCTTCTACCCCTTCACAGTGGTTTTGGGGCAAGTTGTGTCACATCTCTTCATACAGCATTAAGGAGCAGTCTTTTCTTTGCACACAGTACTTCTTTACAGTATCTGTGAAGGGTAGAAGTGAAGAATTTATTTTTATTGATAATACGAAGTTTTCACACAGTCACAGGAATGAATTACAACTGAATAGTAGTCATCAGTCTCCCTACCAAATGTAATGCATGCATTTTAGCTCATTTGATCTTGGCAAACCTCAGAAGTTTATAAGCTAGTAATCAAGAAACAAAATAAATTATATTAACATATTTTAACAAAATAAAAATAAAGCTCAAGTGAGTACACCCTGGAATCATATTTTACCTATAACAATTCATACAACCTTATTAGTGAAATTAATGAAAACCATTTGAAATCAAGTTTGGGCAACTTGTTCAGTTGAAAATTAGGCTCATTAAATGTCAATATTCTGAGCACTCTCATGCGAAAAAGTGTTCTATAATCTCACAAGTTAAACAACAATATTAAGTCTTCATCGAGTTCAGGGTGTAAAAATAATTTATTAGCTTTTGGTCATAAAAAAATTAGCTACTATTCTTCAGTTTTTTAAACAGCAGCAGTCAAAAAAGTGACAATTGAAAAGTGTTCAATAAAAATAAGGCAAGCATTGCAAATTTATTCTTCAAAAATAAATGCTGTAGCACTACAGAATCAAGGGTAGCAGAAAAAAATAAACAAGAACTTAATAAAGCAATCACCAAGTCATTTCTATACTATCACTTTGGTTAGCCAAGGAAGCATTGATAAACAGTATGTAAGTAAACTTTTATTTCAAAACTATTAAGAGTTAATTAAGATTTAAAGGCATCCCTTTGGGGGAGGAAGTGAAGTATGCCCTAGTGATGATAATTTTATATTCTATTGGTTTATATTTGTAAAACATGACAGAATACTGAACCAAAAGCTTGCAAGACAACACGCCTTGATTCTACTGTTTCTGATCAGTGATCCGCTGGAGGCAGAGCTTCATGTAGGAGTTTTTATTGCGTATTTCTATCACTGCATCTCTGACAAGTTCAATGAACATCTGAGGCCAGAGCTTCTGCAACGACTCATTTTTCATATTGATGTCAGCTGCTTCTTTCACTAAGTTCTCAACATATGTCTGGCAAAATGTTTTTCTTTCCTTAATTTCCTGCATGAGAGAAAAATTACACAATGTATAAGAAAAAGGGAAAAAAGGTTAAATGAGCAAATCCAAAAAAACCCTCACAAAAATTGACTGAATTAAAGAACATAGCAATTAGCAGGCAGCTGCTATTGTGTACTTTCTCCTCTTGGTTTTAAGTTGCATGGCCCAGGGTCTTTGTCAAGCTTTTATGAGTGTGGCCACAGAACCTTAGTGTATTCATAATATTCATACTATATTAAGTCATTAATTTATCTGAAATTAAATTTTAAGTAATTATGTAAGTATCTTTTAACAGCATTACAAGATTTGCTGCTTTCTGGCATAGTAGTGAAAATTTACAGAAACTTTAAGCACTAAACTACTTTTCCTTCTCTCCCTTCCCAGAATTTCATCCTTATAGTACAACAGTTGAAAAGTATATGTTTCTCTATCTGCCCTAACAAGACCATTGTCATAGAAAAACATGCCAGTACTCATCCTTTTCCACAGGCACTCTGGTAAGTGCTGGTTCCTAATGTGTATTACATTAGATACTGAAGTGAGATGAACCTTTAAAAATAATAAAGATACTGCGCTTTGTGCAACTAGTAGCTCTGCATTTTAGTAATTCAAACTGTATTAATCCCTGCTTCTGCAAAGTTTCTATAAAATGCCTTAAGCTTTGAACAGTTAAGTTATATTGGAGCTAAATATCTAACTAGTTTGAATGGTGGCGTTGTTAAAAATGTTAGATCATGCTTCAGGCCACCAAATCAGAAGTTTTCTTTAATGAATAATAAAGTTGAGAAAATGCTTTCCAGCAGTTTCAGCTCAAAGACCCAAGACTGACATCTTTAGCAATACACTTATTCAGCCACATTTATTATGGTAGTTTAATGCTGCTGGGGAACTGGAAGGAGTCCTTTTTGCCAGGACGTACTCGTGTGACACCCTGCAGTACCTGCTGCCGCACGCACAATGCTATAGCAAAGGATAAGGTGGGAATTGCTGCACTGGGAAGAGAAAACAACACATTTATTTAATGGACTGTACAAATACTAAGCTTATTTTATTTTATTATAGTAAAGAACAACAGGAATACCTCACTGTCTTACTCCATGCCATTCAAAGATTTAAGAGCTACTATCACAGCTTTTGAGACTAAAATGCTTTCTTAATTTAATCTCTCCACACATGCAGCCACTGTCTCCTTTTTATGCTGTGGGTCTGAGATAACAAAATCACAATGGAATAACAGACTTCAGTGATTACTGAACTTAATTTAATTTCTTGCACTAGAGGATTTATATATTTCCACATAATCAAAAAGCAAACAATGGGACAAATGTGGGAAGCAGAGTGCATACACTTAGAACTCACGATGATTGCTCAGAAGGGAGACTGTGGCTGAAAAAATCATATTCTCCCTGGGAACAATTTACCTCTGCCCAAGCAAAAGAGTTAGCAGATCAGAAACACAAACTAAAACAAGCGTGACTGATGCGCTTGTCTGAAACAAGCCAGCTTGCAATTTTATTAATAATTAAACCTAATACATTTCCTATATATTTATTTTCCTGTAGCTCATTTAAAAGCAAGGAAGCAGTTTTTTATTACTACAGCCTGCACTATCTCACGTGTTGTCTGAAGGTGTTCTTCACCAAATAATTCAGGGAAAATCTAACATGTGCAATATACATTTTTCTTCCTAAAAAAACCTGTGCTCACTCCATATGGCTTGTAAGTAAGAATGTATTTCTGAGACTGTGGCACTGTTCAGAAACTCCTTCAACAAAGACAGAAACTGAGGATTTTCCAGTGTTCTGAGAAAAAGATGAGTTAGATGAAATGTTTCATCAGATATGTAAATATGTTAAGCAGCTATCTTTTAAAACCACCATTCTCAACAGCACAACTGAAACTTGATGTACAGATAAATTCAATGAGTAGTAGCCTAAAGTTACCTAATAGAAAACATAAGTATTTTGTAATGATATATTTTACCTCAAGCTTTTCCATATGAAAATCATTTGTCATGTAATTCAACATTGCTCGAGCCGTGCTTTCCCCTCCACTTCTTCTGTTATCACTACTTTCCTCACTCCCAACCCCAGACTTCTTTCCCTTTCCCTCCAGCAGATAATGGAATTGCTTCTTCCTGTGAAATGAGATTTACAGTCCTAATTATTGAAAAATTTTAAGTGCAGATGTTTCTAGCTATTGTGAGGGGGGAGTTTCTCCTTTGGAACATACACTTTTGAGCTTTGAAGTATATTACACCCTCAAGTTATTCGAAATACATATGACTCTAGATGTCCCCTCATTAATTTGTCTCTAAACAATTGACTTTGATATTTATCACATAGCATCTCCTAAATAAGAAGTCTTGCAGCTTTAACTTTTATTAAGTACTCATCTATAGAAGACTAAAAGTACTGGGGGTTCACCTTTTTTTTACAGTACAACTCTTAAATCAGTTAACCGTTAATTACCCATTATAAAATACCCACTAAAAATAGCCAGTTCTCATCATGAAGGTCCACAAGTCTTCACCAATCCCAGTAGAAACGGAGAACTGAACACGCAGTTCATTTGTGTGCATGTGCCTTTTCATCTCCTCGGCAGACTTCATACAAGTTCTGTGAAAACCACTGGCTACGTGGACCAGGAGATGGTAACACTCGTGCATTATGCAGAGGACTTATCTTCTAGAAGATGGTATTTGTGAAATTTTTATCTTTTTACCTAAAAAGAACTTATCATAACAGTGTGCAAAAGAGTCAAACAACATGTTCTGGACAAACTCCAGTTCTGTTCCTTATATTTTACCTGGATCCTCCAAATAACGAAAGCATGCGGTAATGTGGCAGCTCTGAAGATGCCACATATGCCAAAATGCCAAAGAGCCTTTCTGCCTTTACAATATCATTTTCAGTAATCTGTGAGGGAGTGGGAAGGGAAGAAAAAGTAAAACAATTACATTTCAAAATTAGCACATTCATATTTCATTACATGTCTACATTGAGAATTAACTGAAATTTGTTATACAGAACACCACACAGAGATCTGTTGCAGGGAAATCTTCAAAACATAGATTTGCTTTTACTGACACTTTAAATGTACTTTGGAAGAAACCAAATGAGGTACTGCTGCTCATTTTATTTCCTGTAATTCTGGGTATTTTAATGTATATACATGCTGCCCTGTGCTTCACGATAGTCTTTGTGAAATGAGAAATTTTAGAAAGGTTTCTTACATTCATTTTCTGAAGGCCAGACATATTTATTCTGCTCCATATTGCATGCACTTACAGAAGGTCTACTGGAAAATTTCTGATTAAGTTATGCTGGAGAAACAGAAAGATTCTGGGCATGCACATGTGAAAAGGTAACTTACAGACTTTCTTATTTTGGCAGCATTGTGGAAAAGGCTTTATAAAAGAGAAACTTTAGAGGGAAAAAATTTTCTCTGCATTTTTCAGCTCCTGCAAATAAGTGTTCACTCATTATAGTTCTCTAAATGTCTACCATACTGTTGTTTCAATATTAAGTTACAGCTGTCTCTTTAAACTAGCTTTGAATGGTTGAAAAATTTTCAGGATTCATTTTATACAAAATTGAAAAGTGTAAAGAAAGTGGAAGGGATTCATTTTTTGGTGGTGGTGATTATTTTATGTTTGTCTTGGCTTGTAATCTCTGGAGACCATGGCCTGTGTTTCTCCTACCCTGATGGCCAGACTATGAACTGACTTCAACTGCCAAAAGTTTGTTGGCACAGTTTCTGGACTCCTGGTTTTGTACTGAGTGCAGAAGCAATCTTTACGATCATCTAAATCTGACCTGGATAACACTGGACAATGAAACTTACTCATTGACTTCTTAACTTCTGGACGAAATTTAATTTCCATTCATCCTATAACATATTTTGGGAAAGCAACCCATGATTAAATACACTACAATACTCACAATATTTACTAAGCACTTCCAGACAAACTTTGTATTCTGTGTTATTCAAATGTGTAAAATGGAATTTTGATCCACATTAACAGACTTTTATTGTATTCTTGTGTAATGTTTAGAGACTATACAGTTTACACTTGCCTAAAGTATACTGTAACAGCATAATGAAGGGGTAAATTCAGTGAAAACACAGATCAGGAAATTAGAAATGTAAAGTCAATTCCATTTTCACAGTGTCTGGAATTGTTCATTTTCACTTAAAATTAAGTAAGTCTTACTTAGTAGCCTAGGAGTAGATGACCTTGCTGAACAGTCTGTAACAGAAGCAAGGTCTGAAAGAAAGAGCACAGAAGGCAGCTAGGGAAACAAAGCCCAGTGCAGGCAGAAATGCCTGCTGGAGAAATAAGTGATTTTAATGTATTTATTTGTGCTAAGAGAAGCATAAGGACCAGGTCAACAGAGACAGCAATGCTGAATACACTCTCCAGCTCACAAAAACTCATGGTCTCTATCTTACTGCAGTGCATTGTTTGCTCCATTAATCACAAAAAGATTATAACGGTAGTATCACATAAATGTAAGGCTTTATGCCTGCTCCTTGCCAAGTACACAGAATAGGCTCCAACTGTGCCAGCAGGCCCAGTTCAGGGAAAGGGATGCATCTGTCACACTGTATTCCATACCACTGGGTGGACAGCAGTCTGGAGGGTTTGGTAACTTCAAACCTTGACAACTTAGAATTAATCTGAGATTCCTATCACTGGGAAGAACTTCAATTAGTAGCTCAATAAAGACAATTTGCTCCTTCACAGTTAGTAAAAGTAACAACTGGACAAGGTAACAGAAACATTGTTAGGGGGAGACCAACACTCTGCTTCTAGCCTGGAATATGAACTGGAATGGAGGGGGAAGGCTGGGGAGAAAATAAAAGGTTTTTTAAAGAGGTTTTTCACAGTTTAAAAGTGCTAGAGTTACACACTTTATTTAGTTAATTCAGTTACTATACATTGCTTTTACTTTGCAACTCTGTGTACCTCAGAGCTAACAACAAACATTGCACACAAATGGTAATCATGCACATTTCCCTTTCTGTCATCTGAAACTGTTATTTACGGTTGATCTAAGGTCTGAGAATCACTTCAGGGGTTGTGTTCTTTACATTGAAACAGAATTTTCTATTACTCATGTTAATAGGTAATATACATCTGTAAATCTAGATATCATAAATTCTGCTGTAGGGTAATGAAAAACAGCAAAGTTCATCTCTTTCTTCTGCTTGGCTATGACACTTTTCAAATGATTAATGACACTAGGAAAAAAATCCTGTATGCACACCTTCATGTAGTGTGGTCGGGCTGAGAACGTTTGTTGAGGAAAAAAATGTTGTTGTCATACATATTTAAGATTTGCTAAATGTCCTACCTAAAATCATGCTGTGCTATATGTGCTCCGTTTACTAAATTAATCCCCAAGAACTATTACATACAAAGTTTTCCTTCAGAGACTGAACTTGCTGACCTTCAGATTGTAACAAAAAGTCTACTTAAACAGTTGTGTTACTTTCTTTCTCCATGAAGACCAAACACGCATGATTTATCTTCTATTTGTTTTTCATCTGAATTATTTGTGTTGATTTTGAAAATATGATGCAGGGGAAAAAAAATTATATATTTTAATCAAATTTGAAGAGCATTTTTTTCAGTAAGGTACTAAATTCGAGGTTATCCTATATTTTTCATGGGATTACTGACTATCACTTTATTTTTTCCTTTTAAGATACTGAGCTGTTGGAGTGCATCCTATTTCCATCCATCCTTTCTTTGCTAGTTAATTCATTTAAGCTCTTTACCCATTCCTGCTCTTCTGAGCAATATATGTTTTATACAACTAAAACCAAGCAAACCACATCATCCAGCTTTGGCTGGATCAGATAACAAGTATATCTAATCCAAAACATATGATGATGACCAAATTAAAATACCAGATCTAAATGCTAAAGCAGTGTATCATTTTTGCTCTAATTAACTTCCATAACATCTCTTAAACTTATTTAGCATTTAAAATTGAATGTGCATTCAAACATTGTGTTGCATTGTAACTATTCTCACCCCTTCATGATCAAAGCTCAAGAATAAAATAGCTGGCTTATATGCTTGAATAAATTTACTTTCAATTGATATAAAAGGGAATACAAAGTACAAAGAACAGCAGTATTAGTGTCCTAACTTTCTATTTATTTAAACAACAAATGCACACCCAACAAAAAAACCCACACTAAAGATCTTGTATATAGCAAGCAGAAAAAAAAAAAACTATTTGACAGACTTTTCCTGTGACAGACTTAAAGTAGAAAATACAGCTATGGTATTTTGTAACACTGGCAATTGTAAATAACCATATACAGTAAATTACTAAGGAGTCTGTTAAACACACTTTTGCGTAAGTATTCAATGTCAGTGCTGTGATTTTATCAAAAAACAATAAACAAGTGCTTCTTAAAATCAGGTAAAATTGTGCAGTTCTTTAATAATAATTTCACATAATTTTATTGAATAATATTAATTTTAATATTAATTGCACAACAAATTACATGGTGAAGTCTACTTAAATCTTTTCCCCTTAATATTGAGAAGACACTGACAGGGTTGTGCTCATTTTATTAGGAATTCATCTGCTCTTTCAAAAACAACATTAATTTATCCTCTAAGACCAATTATGAGAAAGAAGCAACACCATCCTACCTTCACTCCATTTATCTTCTGTAGATTAAAATGGTTCAGTCTGAACAGAACATAGTATTTCCATAAAGCAAAGTTGACAACCGGATTTCCCTGAGAATCAACTGTCAACTGCTCCATGCGATGCATCTCAGCCAATGCATTGAACTGCTGCAGCGCCACAAGATTTGTCTCCTTAAACTTCAGGTGCTAAAAAAAGTCAAACCCCAGTAAATCAATAAGGAAACAATAGAGTGAACACAGTGATTCCTATTCTGTGCCACTCAATTTTCAAACTGTACCAGCCATGTGTCTGATGCAGCAACTGAGCTCATTTCATTTCAGGTCTCTGTAGCAAAACACATCAATCAACCAACTGCTGTATTCCATACACTAAGAAATGCCAACATTACAAGCCCCAAGCAATGTATAAATTCTTAATTTAGAGCAGGAATATTTTCAATGTTACATAAAGCAATGATGCTACTTAAACAATGTTTACTTTTAATTCTGCAAGTAAAGCACCTGCAACATCTACACATAAAAGTAAGTACAATATATGCTTTTAAAATACTCTGCCTTTTTTTGGGCATAGAGTGCTGGCCTATCTCATACCCTGCCCTACACTAATGCTCCTATGAGCATGGTGTATGCTACACAGTAGCATTATTGTGGGCAGAGGAAGGAGGAAAAATTGATGATGAAGATAAAAATTTAGTTGTGATTCTGCTATCGCCCACAAATTTTTCCCCACCCACAGTGAAACAATTGTTTCACTAAGACAGATAAATTTGTCTTAAGCTCCCCACAAATTTATCAATCTCAATTAAACCATTAAGTTTTGTTATACTCAAAATCTTGAGAAGCAGCAGGAAGCCCAAAAGCCAATCAATCTGGGCTACAAGTTGCTTACGTTTGTTATCTCTATGTTAATATTTGCATCAAAATGACTGATTTGAATGTCTAAGAAAAAGAGACATACTGAAGAGACTTCTCATTTATGTTGCTTTTCTTCATCAAGAACTGAGGAACTTCAAGAACTGTACTGATTTAGTTAGCTCTGCCTTCTAATCTTCATGTTTTTATCCTATCAGCAATTTGATCTTTGAACTCACAACACAAATGAAGTCTTCCTGATACCATGGATCCATAACAACCGTATAGAACCACAATACTGTATTTACACACAAGTTTTGCAACTTAAAAATAATTAGGTAGGTCAAAGGAATTAAAAGAAATAAAAATCAGTCTGAAAGGAAATCTAAATTTAAATTATTGATTTTTAAGGATCAAGGTTAGCATTATAACACAAGAATATACGCAATTCATAACTGTATCTATTTACATGAAAGCATTCAGTGGGGGGCTATGTCAAAGTAAGGTTTTATTCAAGAATACATATTCCATAGCTGTTCAGAGCTGAACCATGAGGCATACTCACCACACAATTCGGAAATTTTGTCTTCAGTTTTACTAACACTTGAACAATTTCATCAAATTCTATGAACATAAAGGAAACTGTGGCAATAATGCCAGCTGTTTGAACACTCCAGTTTCGATCCAGACACTCCAGTGCCCCAGCACCATACAAGCCAAGAGTGTCTCCTTCCACTTCCACTAAATGAGACTCTAGAACAGACAAGCCTTGTACTGCACTGCTCAGGATTGTATCAAGAGATCTGTAGAGGAAATAAAAATACAGTGATATAAATGAGATGATTTTGAAATAATATCATCACTCTACTGAATAACAGTCCTTTCTTTTACCAAATCTCAACTGTCAAATACAACGGCATTTCTAAGCATTCATTCATTTTCAGTACCCCATCTGGTTCAAATACACTAAAGGCTGGGAAACCCTTTTTCCATCAAGTAACACTGTATATGTTCTACTTCTTCAGCAAAAAGGCTCTGGGTGTATTTGAGTTGGTGGTGGGGTCAAATTAAATAAAGAGTCCATTCATATTTAATAATCAACTTAAAAATTTTAGCTCAGAATGCTAACCTAGCATGTTTCATGTTGCTTTAGATATCTAAACACAACTTCAAACAATTAAACACAACTTCAAACAATGTATTTATTTAAGCAACATCCCCTTCACATTCTGCTTGCTACATGAAATGTAAAAGTTATGACATGAGCAGTAACTCAAGCATTTCTTTAAAATAAAGTGATCTTTCCAATTCACAAGAGCAATTTTAAAATTAAGCAATAAATCCAGGTATTTGTGAACTCTTGTCTCTTTTTTTCCTACTTCCAACATTATATGCTCAGCTAACTGGACCTAAAGTGTACATAGAACTCAAGATGAGCACAAATTACAGGTTTAGAAAATTATTTCATGATTGTTATTATTTTATTCTTTACCACATTCCTAGCCTTTTTAATGTATTTTGACTAGTAGCAATTACTTGACTGATGTTCTCTTCACAATAACAATCAGAACTCTAAAATTTCACTCAACTGAAAATGTTGAGAACCCCCACTTTGTATGTGAAGCTCTAATTACTTATCTATGCTGAACTTCACCTGCAATTTTATTGCTTAGGAGCTCATGTTGAAATTCTTCGCTATGATAAAACACGTACATCAAAACAGCATCATTTCTCAAGCAATGGGAATTTGTTCATTACCAGAACAACAGTAAAACTACTATAGCTACATTGAGTTGGTCATGGGGGAGGATTACCAAGACTGAATTAAATGGCAAAGAAACCAAGCAGGCAAGAAAGCAGTGGCTAAATGCATTCAAGGGAAAGCTTTGGAAGCACAAGAATAGAAAAGATGATGGCAATTTAAAAATGCTAAGGAAAAAATGTTTCAAAAGATGTAGCCCTTGACTGGAGATAAAAACTAGTTCTAGCCAATAATGGAGATAAAAACTAGTTCTAGCCAATAATAGACTGAAACTCAGATGGGTTCCCCTTGTGAGAGACAAAGACTTCATAAGCATCCCTGACATTTCCAGCACTGACCAGGGACAGCAAGAAGCTATTTTTGCTATTGAATTTGTGCAGACTATTTTTTCAGGCATTTGCCTGAGCTAACCAAGATTGAAGTGCTACTTTGGTTTTAGTCAATCCAAGTAATACATTGTTCATTAAGTTCTGCCATGTGGGTTCTGGCCACATGGCCACCTTTTTAGATGCAAATAAGCAAAAATAATATATTTTAAACCAAGAATACTAAAATTATCTTGAGAATAAAACCAAGTCTGGTAACTGCTACTGTTAAAATAGCATGGGTGTGAAAGCAGTCCAATAAAAGATGTTGCAGTTCAAACTAAGTGCATGAATACAACTGAAACCTCTTGATACACAAAGACGTTACAAATCTTCATTATGCTCATACATCTTCATTTTGCTCATTTAAACTGAAGTCAACAATCTAAGTTGTTAAGGAAATGAACAGCCGCAAGAAGGCTCAGGAATTAATATTTAACATTTCTTATAAACATGAAGTTGTCCTTTATTTAGCAAAATCACACAATAATTTAGCTTGCACTTCTTTAGGCAATGAGTTGCTTATATTTCTTTTTAAACACGTTACTTATTACTAGTGGTCAAAAGCGAAGTAAACCATCTTTTCAGGGTTGATTTGCATATATAATACTTTTGATAATGAAATACAGTAAGATCTCAGAGATGACAAGTAGTAACCTGGAACTTAAGACATGAACAGGTAAAAGTGTTACCCAATAAAATACCTGCTTTCTTCAGGAAATACATATGCAGCACTGCCATTGATCTGGCAGGGTTCGTTTTCTTTATCTTTGTTTAAAGAAGCCTCAAGAGCAATTCGGTTGTGCTGGATCTCCCACTGCCGAGCGATGTTACCAATTGTTAACCGCTTCTTTTCCTGAAACAAGATACACAAGTCATCGTAAGTCATGACAGGGCAGGATTAGCACATTTGTTTGTTCTGAATCATGCGGCTTAATAAAAACATTTTAAATGTTTCAAATTGTAGAAACTATACTAGTGGTTGGTGGTTATGCATTAAAATCAAGGCATCATTCTAGTGCTATTTTGCATACCTGCCAGCAAACAATTTCACAAAATTTGCAACAAAGAAACAAGAAAGGTAATATAATAAATCCACAACTTACGAAAGCACAAAGTTAAGTTACTTAGGACATGGAAACTGCTACTTCTGAAAGTTTTTCCATTTTAAAGAGCTCGAAACTCTAGTTCATGTTCCATTTGCCCAGGGAGTTATGATGATGCTCGTTGGTTAGACAGCACTAATTCCTCAATACCTACAGATTTCCATGATGACTGAGCTCCATGTCACAGAAAGGGGGGAAGTTGGAATCATCCGTGTTTTTTATCAGAACAACCTTTAGAGAATTCTGTTAGTCCTTGAGGGTGAGGGTCTCAACCTCAATTACTGTACAGCTCTACTGCTTTGTTAGCCCTCAGCTGTGGGCTGCTGGATTCCTACAGAAATTCAAAAACCTCCATGAATGTATTTTACAAAAAAGCAAATTTTACAAGTGTGAAGATTCTGCTAGCAATAACTTTCTCTTGTTCCAGTAAATATTAAGTTCAACCACTGTCGGAAAGGAATGACATGCTCTATACATTTCAAAGGACATCTCAAACTTCCCCAGAAGAGTCAGTTGGAAGCAATAAAAAAAATAGTTCGGAAAAAGAGATTAAGAAATTCTGCTGTTTGGGCAGACGACTATCAGCAAGCAAAAAAGAAGAGATGACATTGCTGAAATTAACATTTTTGATGCAGTGCATACAGGAAAACAGCAACTGTTTGCTATTGAACAAGTGCCTCTAATTTCATTTACACTTCATATAGTGTAAGAAATGTTGGAGAAATGTGACGGTAAGAAAAACTGCAGAACACAGTTCTCTAAATATTTTCTTCAGATTTAACTATGAAGAAACCTAGAGTTCACAACTTTTCTTGCTGGACATTGAGTCTATGAGCATATTTGTTCCTTCAATTCAGATGTGTAGAACAGGAAAAAAGCCTGAAACATCTGAAGATCTACAAAATCATCAAATCATACAAAAAAATTTGGTATTTGACTGCTATGCCACTTAACTATTTGAAGATAAGAAACATACTTTGATTAAATGAAAGTCTACAATGTAATGTTGAAATTGAGTAATGATGGCACTAGGCATAAAAAATATTTTTTCTTCTAAGGGAATTTTCCACTAGCAAAAAGCACCACAAAATCTAGGCCATCAAGATGAACAATCCCTCTGCTACAAGGAAACATTACATCAATGGTTAAGAACATGAACTACAAATAAATGCCTGCTTTTTTTTTTTCTAGTCAGAGAGACATTTCCAACAGCGTAAGACAATGCCACGTGTGAAAATTATTCACTAATTTTCCCTTTCTTTATGCTAGTGAGAACTGGCACCAACACTTCAATTCTGAAGAGACCTTAAATACATCCATATCTTAGAGGGAAAGAAAAAATAACAAAAGCAAACCCCAACACTGCTTAAACAACCCCGAAACCACCCCCCACTTCTTACAGCCTCCTGCAACTACTTTCAGTCTAATCCCCTTCAGAAAATACTATTTTACCTAGGAAACTTAAATGGACATGAACATTTTTTGTTTATTTGACTTTCAATTTGAAAGAGTTTGTTTGTATAGGCATTACTGGCTGACAAAAAATTTTAGGCACTTTTTTTTTCCAAAGAAAAACAGTTTGGAGACAAATGGTGATCTTCACACAGTAAATGGAACGTAGATACTCTTAGATTCTTGAACTTTGGTCTCCTATTAGCAGCAGAGCTCATGTAGTCAGCAGCCCCATGAAGAGCATTCTGGAGGGCACCTGGGTCTCCCCTGGTGGGTCACTTCTGTCTCATGTATGTCAGCACCAACCAGGTCAGCTGGGCTGGAAGATAAGATAGATAAGAGTTCTGCTGACAGAGACAACAACTGGCTGTGGCCTCAGGGCCTCTTCACTCTATCCACAGAAAGGAACCACTTCAACAGGAAAGAATGAAGGAAAAACTACTTCAGAACACCCTGCACGGCTGCAGTCAGAGTGCTCACCTGAAAAGGGGAGACCAAGGAATGTGAAATCATTGGAGAAGTCCTTACTTTAGTCTGGATTTACGAAAATGAAGTTTGCCATCCATTGACATGTGTCACACTCATGTTCAGTGTGGGCTTTCTGCTAAAGTGTACCTTGCATATTTAACTGAACAGAGTTTCAATCACGGAGTGCACTGCTGAAGTTGTAAAAACAGATAGAGGAATATTGGGGTATATAATATAACATCTGCAGCAAAGAAATTTGGATATAAATTATTGCTGTAAACTGGTTAACAGTAACCTTAGAACAGCCACAGAAAATACCTTAAGCAAGGTCTGTTTATGGCTTTCACGCTTCCTTTCTTCCTCTTTCCTTGCTGCAATAGATGCCATACGTCTTTCTTCTTCCTGGATGAAAAAGAGAAAAACAAATTCCTAAAGGGAGGAACCAAGCCGGTTCTGAAAAGTATTATTGATAAATTATATTCTTGTGTTGGTATATGAAATGTAAATTTTCATTTTAACACAATTTTAGAATTTTTATCTAAATAAAAACCCAATAAAATTATTAATTATAAGCAAATCAAGAAAAACAGAATAAATAGATAACTACGCAGATATAAATGCTGAAGATAAAGCTAGTTAAAAGTAGTATGAGTCTCTGAAAAAGTATAAAGCACATGGTGAGTATGACAGTGAAAAATATTTTAGATATGACAGTGCGATACATCTTTGTATCTTTGTCGTAGTTTTTGCAATTAGCAGGATTTTTTTTTTTTTTTTTTGGTAAAAAAAGACAGACCAAAAAAGCTGGGTTCTATTTATGCTTGAATCATAACCCAGGATTCATTTTCTTCATTATAAACTGTTTCTGGGGACCGGCTTCTCCCAATCAGCAATTTGAGAAGAACATTTTCAAAGTTAGCTATTCCATTAGCATTATGTCTCACCAATATTATTGCCTAATCATGAAGTCTCAAGAAGAAAGTCATTGATTCCCGAACAATGAAAGTGAAGTTGCTTCATTTTCCTGGTATAGCAATTTGATACTGCAATATACCCATATTAGGTTGGATGCCCCTTGTTTACAGAAGTGTAAACATTCTCACAGCACAGTATTTTTAGAACATATATTTTCCAAGTAACAAAAGAAATGTTCACTATGAAGTAAAAAGTGTACAGTCCTTCCAACATAAATATTTGGGAAGCATACTTATTTTGTTTTACTTCACATGCCATTTGGGCATTTCTATTGAAGAGCCTTCCCGGAACATATGAAAAGCGTTTTCATTTCCTCAAAATAGAAAGCTCCTATCCAAACTTTTCATTTTCTGGAAAAGCTATAAGTTAACACAATTAACAAACAAAAATGAACAGAAATTACCATCAGCCATTAAGACATATTGGCATGTCAACATTTCTACATAAATAAAACATGCTACGTTTAGAATATTGCAAGAACCCCTAAGCACATGGGTGAGTACTTACTGGAAGATAAAATAAAACAGGAACTTCACACTTAGCACGACCATTACATTTTTAAGAAAACAATTTCCAAAGCGTAAGAAGTTCAGTGCATGTAGCAGACTTACTCTGATCTGTGTACAGTCCCCCTGAAACCCACTGACACACCATGGATTTTGGCATCAGTCTGAAAAGGGGTTAAATAACAGATTTTCAAATTGTTCCTCCATGACTTTACCCTAATATCATACGTTAAAAAAGAGGAGTACCTCAATGCCCAGTAAGGCCTGAGGCTTTGGACAGAGTAAGCTTCTCTAACCCAACTGTATGCAAGAATTTCCTTGGAACACTAACTGGAAAGCCCCTAACTTTTTTTTTTTTTCTTTTTCTCAAAGGAATTTGTAGCTTTTCACTGGCGAAGTTCTGTTGGCAGCCTCCTCTGCTATTGGGCTTTTAAACTATTCCTAAACAGAGTATTTCCAAGGGGTTAGTGTCATGGAATTACAGCATAATCCAGGTTAGAAGGACCTCGGTAGGTCACTAGTGCATGTTAAAGGAAGATCACCAGTAATGGAATAACAAAATAAAAGCACACACAGATACAGAAGGCCTTCTAGATGCCACTGCAACAAAATACCACACAATGAAACCCAGCACCTGAATGGGAGGGCTCAGGAGCAGGCTGTGTAAATCATGAAAAAAACCCCATGCAGATAATATATCACAAATATGAATGTTATCATTAACAATGCAATATAAAATGTGCTGTTCCTCAAGACATGATTCAGAACTTTAAGAACTACAAACATTATTCTCATTATAACTGTTTATCTCAATTATGTATTACATTGTAGTGTTAGTGTTTTGTGTAAAAACCACAAGTCTTAAAAGATAAACACCAGTAAACTACATTAGTGATATCTTTCTTTAGAAAGCAGGTTAGATTTGTTTCAGGGAATTTTTATTTTTTAATTACATCTCTTCATTTGACTGGGTATCTATGCTTTTTAACTAACCTTCCTAAAGAAACAAGCTTTTTACTATGTTTTTGTCTTCATCTTCTCTAAAGACTTTTCGACACATTGAACATATCAAACAACAATGTTTAGAAGTCTTAAATTAAGGGACTTTTATCCTTCCCTAGAAGTTTGATTATATGAAATTGGTATGCAGAAAGAAGAGAAATGTAAGCTAGTTTTACCACCAAGGAAGAGGAAGAAGAAACTATCCATTCTATTTGACAGAAAACATCTGGCCATTCATCAGAGACTCAATTTCAAACTAACTGAGCTGGTGGTGCATTTCGCACTGGGGGGAGCTGAGAACTAGATAACAAAATTGCATTAATAGAAAATTAACCTTCATTAATTTTATTCTTTTCAAAACAACTTGCTGTAGTTTTCCCCCAACCCTAAAGCAATCATCCACAAAGTTCCCTAAATCAGTTTTCTATCAGCTTCTACAAATCTCTTCTTACTCTATCTTCCTTCTCAAAGCTTTCCTTTAATCCAGTCCAGATGTGTACCTTATGACATTGTCTTCCATGCAGGAGGGTCTACTGCCCCCATTGAAGTCAGTCCTGTACCTTCCCTATCAACACAGTCATCATACAAAAATCAAAATCAACTAATGCAAATTACATTCTAACAAGAGTATTAACTGAATAAGACTTTTTTCCTTGATCAAGAGTTTATCCTAATTACAGACATTCAAAAAACACTAATCCTTTTCTAAAGGAAGTTAGCTCAGTCAAAAAATAGAATACATCCTTGTTTTACTCAGTATTTATAAAGGCAGAGTGATAGAAAAAACTGAATAAAGATCAAGGCTCAGATCTACTTTTTATGGAAATCAAATCAATGCATATTTCTTGATTAATCTTACACAACACATGCAAGCAATCTTAAACACGTTCCCCAGAAACCCACAAAAAAATCCCCCAGAGTACGAAAAAAGTTATAGGAAACAAAACCCTACATAACCTTGCCACAATTTATTTTTACTATCATCCTTTCTCTTTAAGAAAGGATTTCGGAAGAGCTGGAGCCCTCTCCCTGTATCCTTTGTTTCCCCTCGTTATGGTTTTGTCCATAACTCGGTTCCGCCCCTAAGCGGTTCCTCGCTGGGCAAAGTGGGGATGCTTTCCCAGGGGGTTGTTCCCGCCAGAGCCCGTGAGGGCTTTCCCGTGCCGATGGCGCCCCCTGCCGCCACCCGCGCGCTCCTGCAGCAGCGCCGATCACTGACAGACTTCCAGGGGGAACCCTCCACCAAAATCTGAGAGGATTCGGAAAAGACCGCAGTGGAATGCACGTATTCCTCCTGACTACTGCCTTGCTATACTTCAGACAAGTTTTTTCAACAAATGACACGATTTAAGTCACACAAAGTCACACTTAAGTCTCTTATTTTCCAGTGGAAAGAAAAAAATAAATAGGGATCCCTCCCCCCAAAAAAACCCTCAGAACACTTTATGGTAGTGATGGAATATAGTAATGAATTCTGTTCTGGATAAAGCAGTAGAACTCACTCCCTGATCAGCAATGAAATGTCTAAGCAAATAATCAAAACCAAACACAGCTCTCCTACTTTAAGCTTCTAAAACTTATAAACCTCAAGGAAAAGAAGCAAACTTTTACTTCTAAAAGGACACAGCTTGTCTTTCAATCTGGCAAGATTTTTTTTTTTTAATTGCACTATATATCATATTTACACATACATATAGGAATACATATACACTTAGCAAATTCTCTTGAGGAAGACTGTTTGAAGTGATGGATAGCAAATGTTCCTGGTTATATAACTCCTTAGTAAGAAATATGTACACACTTCAATCATATTTAAATATTTTATTACATATCTGCAGACAATATCTGCTTATTATTACAAAAGAGTAGAAGAAAAGAAATAGCTCCCAGCTAAACTGAAAGAACCACTGGGTAGGCCCACTTTTGAAAAAATTCCAACTACAAAACAGGGTGAAAAAGCTTCAGTGCCCAGAAAAACAACCATTATGGTAAGTTAACCAAGGTAAATAATCACAAATGCAACCTGAGCCTGCTCTGACTGTAAGGCACCACACAAGCCCATTCCATGGAGCCATTCATCCATACCTTGCAGCTAAGGTGAGGTAAAGGTATAACTGTGAGTTACCAACAGGAACACAAATAACACACAGGAGTCTGTCCAGCCATGGTAATTCAGCCTCCTGCCCAGTCTTTAAGCCTTTAGACTGAGCTACCAAAGGTCAAGAAAGCAAAAGGTTTCCATTGAGTTGATGTTTTAGGTACACAACACAAAGTGGTTGGGTTTTCACCTGAAAATCATCTTGTTTGGACAATGAACAAGTGAAGCTCGTTACAGGTCCTTAACCTCCACTGATTTCACCACTACTGGGTCCATGCCTCAGTGGTTTGAGAGCTTGAATCTTTCATTCAAAAATGGCTTAGGAATGAGGTGGCCTAAGAAAACATCACCTTCCACACAGGTCAGGGTGTAAGAGTTCTCATAATACAATACAATCCCTTGCATAAAGGCAAATCTGCCCCAACTTAAACAGTATAAGAACAATTACAATGCACAACTGTTTTATTCCAAGTACGGTGTCTTTGGTTTCCATGGCAGCCCTGTTTCTGAATAGTTCCCTCTGGCAGAGACAGTTATCACCAAATTTTTGCCCCAGGGTTCCCTTTCTCCAGGGAATCCTATGGAAAAAGCCTGGCACCAAAGAATGTCTGTCTTCTTGAAATCAAACATGAATGAAGCTTCCAAGTCTCATACAAATTTTTGAAAATATCCTTCAATAAAAGAAAAGTTACAAGCAGAAGTAACAATTGCATAAAATTCAGTTCTTGAGCACTAAAGCTCTGAAAAAGTTAGAGAAGAATTCCTAGTCAGAAAAAAACCCAACCCATTCAACTCTCAGTTTGTTACAAGACAACGCAATGTTAAAGTTCAAAATGGCCTAAATGCTCTTCAGGCTGATGAAGAAAAGATCCTATAAACGTAATTAAGAGTTTAGTTTAGTTTCTTACACTAACTGAGAGAGCAAATCACATACTCAACTCTGCATGTCCATTCCCCCACCAGGTTAGATCTACCCTTACAGCTGGTGGCAACAGCTTGTTGCAGGCCTAGGCAGAATAGCTGGATTTGGGATTGCCAGCTCTTTAATTTTACCACAGATCCCATGATACTTGTTATTTTTCTTTAAATCCCAGTTTCTTAAATCATACGATTATCTGGATAACAGTTTTTATTGTAGAAAACATATAGTACCCTCTACATGGAGAAAAATGTTAAAAGGCTCAAGAAACAGAAGGCAAAGACTGTAAAACACATTATTTTTACAAATAGGTTTATGAGCAGCACAACTGGTTTCCTACGACTTTTTGTCTTTGTGGTTGATTCTCTGATGTTTAATAAGGTGCAAACCCAGATTAAGTTCTTCCCATGGCTGTGCATTTCTGACAGCTTTTCCCCCATACAGATACCATCAGGTCTAAAGGGGAGTTGGAGCTCTTTCTACAGTTTCTCCCATCACTAATATTTCTACCAGCATCTATCCCCTCTTGACAAGGGTAAAGGTGGAGAGAGATTTTCTTTATGTAACCCAACTTTCTGAAATAATACTGATAAAACAAGTTTATAAAAGCAAAGCAATCAGCAACTAGGAAGTCAGTATAAAGACACAAAATACAAAAACCCTGATGCTTAGAATATCAGTGAACAAACAAGTATTTAGTATTTTCAATACCGGGAGCAAAACTCTCATGTCCCAAAGCACTCTCTTTTTAAAATTAATGTTTTCCACATACATGTTATGACAAAGCATCAGCTGCAATTTACAGTGCATTACAGCCTTTGTACAATGCAAATGAGCATTTAAAAGAATGTGTATGTATCAGCACCTGGTCAAAAAAGTTAACACTATAACACTGTTGCTTGCTGCTGGACAGATTCCTCCGGTAAGAAATCATGCTTACACATCACTTTTGAGTAGGCACAGAAGAACTAGCAAGACTATTCCTGTATTAAAAGAGAAAATAGGGGGCCTTATGGTAAGACTCTGGTGATTGTCCTTCATCCTCTGGAGCGAATTTTCAAGAAGCCTGTAGGAGACTGAGCTGTCTGCAAGTCTTCTCTCCCTTATCAGGGTTACCTGAACTTGAGCAGCAGAAACAGAAATTATCTGGGAGAGTAGGTTAGAAAGAGAGAAATACAGACACACAGACTGTGTGGTCACCGGATTTCCCTAGGGAGGCAGATTAAAGAAACCAATTAAATTCTTAAATAAAAGATACCAATTACAGCAATTTTAGGGCAAACAGACCATTCCTTTGGAAGAAACACACTGTTCCTTCTCAGCTGCACAACAAATCAGCAAAGACTGTTAGGAAAATTTTAACCAAAAGCTTTGCAGGCTCTCTGATGTCACATGGCAGCTGAACACACAGCATTTGCTGCTTAAGAGTTTTAGCACTTCAAAATAAACATGTTAAATGAAGTAAAAAAGAAAACCCTTACTTTATACTGAACTAAAGAAAAGGATTAAAATTTTAAAAATTGTAATGTCTATACACCATTCAGTTCCATACTAAATTAAGAAAAAAGATTTTATTTTTAATATACACACACACACAGAAAACCCTACATTTTACTCCTGATTTTAAGTATCTAGTAAGTTTGATGAAAACAGAAATTTCTTACTGTGATTCTCTTCATATCTAGCTGTCGGAGCTGCATCATATGATGGAGAACAGTGTGTTTGTACCATGTCTCCTGAGCTATTGGATTGCCATCAAGGGTGATATCTGACAAAGATGAGGAATCAGCAAGGCACAGAATATCCTCAAAACTGTAACCAAAAGAGTTTAAAGTTTTAATGTCATAGAGTAGAAATAATTTTGAGATGGAAGACTTTGTTTCTTAAAGACAGAACAGAAATATTTAAGTGTACTGAAGCACTTCAACCCATCAATACTGTGTATGATAAATACAAGTATTCTGAAATACCAGCAGCTGCTGCTGTTTAACTTTTTAGTCCCTTCACATACAGGTAAAAAGAGATGCAGAATAAGGAGAACTATGGGAGTATTTAATCTAACCCCCTGCTAAAATATGATACATAGAAATTCATATTCCAAAAATATAATGCAAGGTGTATTTGCCATCAAAGGCAGCATGAAAAACCTGGAAAATACAAGGAAAAAAAGCCAACCACAAATACCACAGAATGATCGTAGGTGTTTGCATCATTATTAAAACTGGAAGCAAAACAACTACAAAAGCATCATATCATCATCAAAACAGATTAGTCCATTGCTCTGAGTTCAGTCTACAGACTCTAACATGCTGGCTTCTTAGAAACATCAGATTTGGTTATCTGACAAAAAAATAACTGACCTGTGTAAAATGCATTTAGAGATGTATAACCTGTATAGTGTTCCTTTCATTGAAAATGAAATGTGAAAAGAAAGCAGCTCAGATAAATAGCATTTTTAAACAATGGAAAACTATTTAACTGGATTGTAATAAAGTAAAGCTGAACAGTTATGGCAATAAATAAGACTCCCTAACACATTTACAATGTATAAACGTATGACTGTGCACCTATTCTTATGTCCTTAGACCTTTAAAAGTCAAAGTCTGCCTTCAAACCTTAAGTATACACTGAACTTAGTGATCAGAAACCATATGCAGTACAGATGTTCATTTCAAAGACTGTCATCGAATAAAGATGCAATAGCTATTTTCATGCAATTAGTGCAGCATGCAAGTAGCTCCTGAACTGTACACTCAAAGGGCACAGCAGAAAATGACAGTAAAGAGGAAGATTGTGCTTAGTGCATGAAAACAAACTAAAAACCAATGGAAAACGAACTATGTGTACATTGTGACAAAGACAGTGAAAGCTCTTAGGGTATCTGAAGAATTGGCTGGTTTGTACATGTGGTTAAAGCTTGATTACTATTTTCTGCTTCTTTTTATGATCCTGTTTCCTTTCTGGAAAACAGCTTATGGAAGCGCATTTTCGGAAGATCAAGATGACACATTACTTAAAATACATGCTCAAAATGTCCTAAAGATAAAAGATAATCTTCCCAAATGACACAGAAGTTAGGAAGGCAAACTCAAACATGTTAGAACAAAACCCCCAAAATCTGAATTTCCATTGAGTTAGAACACATTTTGCTTGAAAAATATGAAGAGTTTTGGTCTTCAAAATTATTTTAAGTCCAATTATATTTAAAAGCATTCAATATATTTATTCCAAGTACTTTTTTATTCCAAGTACTTTTTTACCACTAAACATTTAACCAAACAGTACTTCTTTCATTACATATGATTTACAGATTTTTAATAGAAACAATTTCTTCAGGAAATGACAGAAAAGTTGACAGCTTGCTGGTGTGTTTTCAAGACCTTCCACTTACACATACTGCTGTGCTTTGAAATTCTCACTGCTTCAGCATGCCAGAACATTCATTCTGGACCTAAAAACAGATGTGTTTGCTTTCTCTTGCTTTTAGCTGCCCTATTAGCAGCTCAATTTTAGAAAGAAACAGTAGTGCAAAAAACTGTTTTCACATCTTCGTATACACATACAAAAAAAAATAGAGCTTTAGAAATTCCATGCAGAAAACTTTATATACTGTACTTGTCACACTGGTATCCCAATCCTAAACCCAGTAAAGCTTTAATGTGCTACATTCCCAAATAGATTGCACACTTTACAACCAAGCTTCTGTCTGCTTCCCAGCATGCAGACTGCTGGGACAGAGCCCAGTGGCGACCACTCGACAGGAATCAGAGGCCACATCTCAAGGCTCTCTCTCCAGCCTCTGTTCACCATAAAGGAGCCTTTAACCTGCTCAGGAAATACAAAGCAGCTCTGGATGATGCTGTGTCAGCCTGCCTCAGTCAATCTTCTCAAGTGGAATGTCTGATTCTCTTTCCAAAAGACCTTCTCCTGCAGAAGACAACCACCTCTCCTTCCTGTTCTTCTTACATAAATTATCTTTGCTAAAATTGTAATTTCAGCAACACAGAAGTAAGTCAAAAATTTGGGCTAAATTATCAGAAAGTGTTTTCTGGAAATCTTTTCAGAACACATCAGCTTTCCATCTTGTGTGCATGCTCCAAGTCCTACATCCAGTTCTCCCCTCTGCCAAAGGGATACAAACCCACTTCTCCTGCCTCATATCACAATGTGGCAATTACTAAACAGCAGAGCATTCTGGAGCTCAACCTGCACCAGTGATACACATTCACAGGACACGGGAACATTTATCTTCTGTTATAACCTGCTTGTTTAGGGAGACAATTGTTCCTTCTCTACACATTTGCATCAATTTTAAAAAGCATGTTGCACAAAGGGGAAAAGCTCTAGAATAGAGAAGGAAGGCAACATACTTACTATAGTCTGAAAGAACACCTAAGAGGGAACTGTATGTTCAAAAAATACTTAGTCAAAGAAGAAAACTTGTGTTTTTCCATGTTTCTAACTACTAAACTACCTATGAAGACAGATGTGACCACCATCAACCTTTCATTTCCCTTTACCTGCTTTTGTTCAAGCATTTAACAATGCATTTATAAATCTTGCTGAATAAAAAGGTACTTTCTTGTTTTTATTAGGCTAAAACATTGCTTCTCTCAAGCTTCCTATTCAGCAACCAAATGAAGAACAAGAATTACATGAGTTTGTATCCAACTTACTCCATCTGCCTAGACTAAATGAAAAAGCCAACATAATGCTGACCTGGACAGCAGTGTAACAGCAAAAGTATGTATTTTGTTTCCAAGATTAAAAAATGGTTTTCCCTGGTTTCACATGTTCAAATACGAGCAATAACTTTCTTTCTGAATCTCAGTGGCAAATCTTTCTTGCAAATGTTACTGCAATCTTTTCCCTGTGCCACATGACAAATTAAAAATGGGATTTCTCCCACTTCTTTATAACCAGTTCTATATATAGATATTGCCCTCAGCCATCAGGTATGAATGCCTTCAGTGCATAACTGTCAGGATTTTTTGGGCTGAAGCCAGAAACAGGACTTCCTTTGTTTGCTATCAGCATCAAGTTCAGTTTTAGCTTACATTATCTTACCAATACATCCTTTTTTACTAAAAGTTCTGCAGAGAAGCAGCAGCAATCTGAGCCCTCCTCTGAAGCACGAGGTAAAAAGAACATCGTGATTAAACCCACGGTAGATCCTCATGCCTGAAATAGCGACAATTTTTAATGGCATTCCCGAGTCATCTACCGAAATATTAATTCAATATGTCAGTATGTGTCAATTTAAGACTCAAGAATTTTCACTGACACAAAGACAGGAACAAGAAAATCTTTCCATGGAAGCATTGCCTCAAAAATGCTGGTTTTTAAGATGAACATTAATAAAATATTGCAATGAAATTGTAACAAATATATTCAAGTTCTGGTAATTTTTTTGTTTGTTTCCATTTGCAGGTTTTTTTCCTATGCACCTACAGATAAATTAATTAGAGTATTAGTGCACCAATTTGCTTGTCAACCAAAATTCAGTTGTACAGACACAGATGGTTTTAGGAAAAAATTTTCAAATTACCATATGGCACAGAGCAAACCTGGGTAAGTGACTCAAAAGCACACAAAACTATTTAAAAGGGGTGTAGAAATGGTCAGATAGAGCACAGCAGTTTATTGGTGATTTGGTTCCATAGAACTTCTTCAGACAGTTCAAAGAGTATCAGGCCAAGCATCAGAACACAGACAGTCAAGAACATACCTGTGTGTTTATTCACTTCCTTAGTAGAAAACATATCTGCTACATAACACTAGATCGGGAATTAAAGGGAGTTTTAGCCTTCAGAACTGCTATATGTAGTAAAAGCTTATTATTTTAAAAAATCCAAGCTAAATGTGATCAAAAGAAATTTTTCATTTGTGTGTTTTAAAATAATGGCTGGCATAGAAAAAGTTAAAGTTATCCATCCACCTATCTACCCACATGCATATACAAAATATATAGAAGAGCAATATCTTTTGTTGAACATTAAGTTTTTTTATATCTATTCCAACTGCAAATTAAAGATAAATTATGTATTTCCATATATGTTCTAGGTAAGTATTTGTAGATTACATGAAACCTAAGACTAGATCTAGCAATAGGCCAACTAAAGCCCCAATGAATAAATGACAGAAAACTTGATATAGTACCAAGAAGCAAACTGCTGATCACAAACTTTTAGAAATCTATCAAAACATCACAGAAAATCCAAACATTTTCCCTTCTTTGAACACTGTAAAAATAACACAGATTTGTAAAAAACAATATGAGAAAGCAGTCAGAAAGCAACACAAAATGCACCAAGTCCATATAAAGACACAGCAATTTCCCTGACTGCAGTGATGCTCCCTGACAGCAAGGGAGCCAAGCTACTGCAGTCCCCTCCTTGCTCCTGCCAACCTGAGACTTTTTTTAGAAAGCCAGAAACAAAAGGCAAGTCTCAATTCTGGAAATGATTCAAGAGAAGCAAAATGATAACCCTTCCCTTCACTATGCCAATTTAAAACATAAAATAAAAAGACTAGCAAATTAACTAAGGGAAGAACACAATAAAGACTCCTGCACTTCATCTCTGAATTGTTTTTAAATGTTTAATAGCCATGAGTATTTAAGATGTACTGCATTTGTACTTTAAGAACCTAAGGAAGACAGACAAGTAGGTTGGAGCTGTCTGCAAAAAACATAATGCAGGTCACTATAAAATGTTTGAGTAGCTACAACAATTAAAGCTCCTACTAAGTACATTTTACAGAGAAAGCACATACCGCAAGAATAGCATGGCATTTGCAGTAATTAGAACATGAAGCACCTTCCCCTACCCCACATTCAATTATTTGATTCTAAACAAAGAAGGCTGCTGATGATCAAGGAATTGAAAAAAGGACATACAAAACTGGAGATAATGCAGGCACTTGGCTTTTTTTTAAAATACTGGCACTAGTATAAGGGCAGACTTGAAAAATGCATTAATATGAAAAGGCACAGAAGACAAACATCTCTATTTATAACAAAATGCTCTTAGTTACTTGAAACTATAGAAGCCCAGCCTTGTGAGTTGAGCTATTCTGCTTCTGCCATCTGGTCTAAAAGGCAACCACGAATATACCTTTCAGACTTTATTAGCACACGGACAAGTGAAATACAAGCATGAAATCATTTACCCATAGCAAGCAGAATCTGACTCATCAGTTTGCATAACTCCAGAAATACATTGATGGAATGTTAAATATAATTTGTACCTTGCATAATGCTGCTTTAACAGACAACTAGGTTAACAGCAAAAAACATATTTACAAAACCTCTTTTCTTTTTGACCACTATAAACAGTATGATCATTCTTTTAATTAAAAATATGTTTCTTGGTAGAATACTCATAATACAACTACATTTAAATGCAATGATTTTCAAGAATTTTTAATGCTTAAAGTAGAAAATACACAATGGCTTGATTGTGTTTTTATCTGATATGTTAGGGAAGAAAAAGGGATCTGTACTCACAGTGTTTGAATTCAAATTCTCATGAAATACAGCTCCAGCAGGATACTTCAAATTACTGATAGGAAACAAACTACTATTCCCCTTACCTAGATATACTGTTGAAGCTGAGGAAGAGACGCTGGAGACAGGGCAAAGTATCCACATCTTTCTAGAAGGAAAAGATAGGTATAAATTCAGCAGCTGAAACTGGCTTTTGAGCCCCTTTACTTGGCCTGATGAAATGCTTTCATTTCTAAATGCTGTAACCTTGCTGCAACATTGATTTCTGTTGAACGTGTAGCTCCAGCTCTCCCTAATGCAGACTGCAAGGGAGTGTTTTGGTGCAGATCCCACTCTGCAGAACATGCTGCATCACTTGCAAAGCAAATGATGCTAAAGAAAAGGAGGATACGACTGCTGCTGCTTTCTGAACAGGCTTTTGGGAAATAAGCCAAGGTGCTGTCTCAGCATTCAAGCTGCAGGATAAACATGCTAAAAAAAAACAAAAACCAAAAAAAAAACCAACAAAAAAACCCACAAAACAAAACAAACAAACAAAAAAAAGCAGCTTGCTGAAATAAGGTTTTTGAAGTGCAATACAGCAGTGCAATTAGCACTGCCAAACAGCAGTGACTCTCCAGTCAGAGAATGATCTGAAGGACTCTGTCACCTTTACAACCTTTACAATTAACATTTAGAAGAAGGTATGAGTTTACAGAATAAGAAACTGTAAATTTAATATTGCCACTCAATTCCTTTGCAGAAAACCTCTACATACCAAATAGCTCAAATATTAGTAACATGAAACATAACAAGTAAGATCAAACTTCATTTACAAAATATAAATCCATATCAGACAGACAGCACAGTCTGCAGTGATTCACAAGCCAGACTGCACACCTAACCCCTCAGTTCTAAGTCTGCATCTCCTTACCCTAACAAGGGCCATACTCCAACTTGAAACCTGTGGACACAAACCTGGGAAAAGGAAAGGAGCATCAGAGCTCAGTGCCTTGATTTTAGCCTACAACCCTTCTTCCCTTCATCAGATTTCTGATATGTCTACATAACATTCCAGAACAGTTCATTCCAAACAGGTTAACAAAGGCAGCTCAAACAAACCCTGTAGCTCCTATTAATGGAACACTAAATCTAAGCTGACAAAGCTGCTGAGATTCACTGCTGAATACAATGAGCAGGGCTTACGTGATCAAGTCTGCAGTTGCAAAACTCCTGGTTCAGAGCTGTTCTGAGTCCTCCCAGATGAGACCATGGAAAGATTGAGTTCACAACAGAATTATATTGGGATATCCCCTCTGTCCCTAAGGCTACTTGGTGCTGACGCCTGAAAGGGCGGGCATACATGATACAGGTGGATACACACACAAAGACAGGCATTATAGGGTTGTGCACAGTAATGCTTAAGCAGCAATGATTCCAACTGGTCACTGGGGAATACAAAGTAATTGCCCCTCAAGACAAATTTCTGTAACTAGCATGATGTGTTGCTGTCCTGTAAAACATGTTGTAAGTCTCATAGGTGTGACAGGAAACACTAGGTAGGACTGTTAAAAAAAAAAAAGCCTCCAGCTACTTCAGTTTTAATACAAAGTCTTATAGTGAGGTGGACAGAGAGCAGGAGTTCTTTCCTGAAAAGGTGGTGAATACCTTGACCAGTCCTCCTTCAAGTCTGAGATCAAGCTGCAGCTGACAACACCCAAAATTATAAATTTTTAATACCTCAAAGCAAACAAGCAGGTCAGTCTTCCAAAAAAAATATAGATCATCTTCCTGAGACCTTAACTCACAACTGGATGGAAAATAAGTAGATATTTCGTAACTCGTGGTTTGTCTAGATCTGTGCTTTTGATGCCATACAAGACTCTTTGTAATCATTTATTCTGTTTGCTATTCTCCTGAATAGTCAGACTCTCTGAATACACTTCAATCCTGTAAGATGCTCCTGCTATAAACCAAGCCTCAGGACTGCCTCTGGAAATCCAACATCCTTGAACCAACTACAGCTTATTCTTACAAAAATAACTACTTCTGATTCAAGGATTTTCAGTCTGTAGCGAAAAGCTCAGACAAAAACCAGTCCCTAAACTGGCAGTCAAACGCCAATAGATTGTAAAGGATGACTGCAGATTTAATTCCTCAAACCAACTGCAAGCCAGTTGGGTAACTTTAGTTATTCAATACAGTAAACTGCAATGGGTAGAGAGTTCAGTATGGAACCTTATTTTGTTTGATAAATGAGATCACCATCTTTCCTACACAAGAATAATACACTTAGGGCAGGTCAAAGGGAGGTATGTGAAAAATAAGGAAGGTTCACCAAAAAAATGCAAAGTTATTTAAATCAGATTAATTTTATTTATTATTTTAGAATGAAAAACTTTTAAAAATTGAGTTTAGATTCTTTCATTTGAAGGAATAATCAAGTTTAAAAAGCTTGATTCACAATGAGTGTTGTCACAGTAACTAAAGCACAGTAAACACATCCTTTTCATGAGCTTAGGACTGAATATTTTGCAGCTAAATGCTATATCATAACAATATCATGATTAAAATGTCTCCTCCACCTGCACAGTCAACCATATGAACTTAAACTTCATCTTAAAGAAATATAGCACCCCTCCCTCAGCTACTCAAGTGCTTCAGAAATAAATTATCTTGGATATTCTTTCCATAGAATGATGTGGTTTTTTCCATATTTCTGCAGTTTCAGGAATTTCCTATTGCAGCAGAATCTGAATTTCCATACAAAAAGCTTTCATTTAAAAAAAATAAAACCAATATAAGTAAAGAAACACATGCACATCATTGTACACACAGAAAAAGACAACCTATCATTAACATAAGAAAAAAGATTTTCTTTTAGGAGCCATATTTACTTAGAGTTTTAGACAGTGTAATGTGTCCAAGACTTAAACACAGAGTTAGTGCTGTACTTGCTAAAATTACCATTCAACGACAAACAAAAAAATCTACACTCACAAAACTGTATTTCATTAGAATTTAATCAGAGTAAAAACCCAAAAAGATACCACCACCACCAACAGTTAAAAAAACCCCACAGGCCAACAAGCAAAATAAAGTATTTCCCCGAAGAGAACATCATCTCCTGAAACACTGTCTCTGCCAGGAAACACTAAAACACTGAGATACAGCACAGAGTCCAAGTCTGTAAATCACTTACTTAAATTTCATGCTGACTCTTCACTTGAGACAGCAGAAAGCAAGCAGGAAGTACAAGTTGCACCTGGGAGGACTGAAAAGGCAGAGGCTACAAGCAAAGAGGTTTCTAGACAACATCACTGATGCAGGGGAAGGTACAGTGACAGAATCCGCAATGAGCAGAAAATTCTTATTTTTGAGATGTAAAAACTATTCCTATTTGGCAAATAGCAGGAATTGAAGAAAAGAAAGGCTCTGCAGCAACAGGAAACCAAGAACTAACAGAATTATGCAGGCCAGAAAAAGGTAGCTACCTAAGTAAAATCTGTTTTACTTTAAAAAGCTCTTGTTCAAATAATCCACTTGCCATACCTGAACTACAACTCAAACTGCAAACTGAAAAACTTAATTTTTAGAATACGAAGACTTAAAATGCTGGGCTAAAGCTTCCATTGGAAAACTCTAATCTTATGATCAATACCTGTTTTCTCTGCATTTTCCCCAGCAACATTCTCAAGTTGAAATTTAAGGTGGTCTGATGATACCATGATGATTTTTCACCTTTTCTTTTATACCCCTTCTACGTACCTTTTTATAGCTTTTCGTATTCTTAGTGTTTTTTAGCCTACATTCCCAGACTTATTGTGGTAAGCTAGGAGACTAAACATCTTAGAAACCTCATAATTAGGGATCAGAAAGCCCCAGACCCCAAGGTTCTCTCCAGAACACATTTTGTAAACTAAGATAGGACCATCCAGGGGTAAGGTTCCTCGGGAAGGGGGGCTCATTCGAGCCTCTCACTGGGGAATCTTTGATAGATATGCTAATTAGTAAGACCTAAAATGTTATACCTGATCTATCATGTGTGTGCATTGCAGTGTGCATTCCACCTGGATGTGGTGCNCTACGTACCTTTTTATAGCTTTTCGTATTCTTAGTGTTTTTTAGCCTACATTCCCAGACTTATTGTGGTAAGCTAGGAGACTAAACATCTTAGAAACCTCATAATTAGGGATCAGAAAGCCCCAGACCCCAAGGTTCTCTCCAGAACACATTTTGTAAACTAAGATAGGACCATCCAGGGGTAAGGTTCCTCGGGAAGGGGGGCTCATTCGAGCCTCTCACTGGGGAATCTTTGATAGATATGCTAATTAGTAAGACCTAAAATGTTATACCTGATCTATCATGTGTGTGCATTGCAGTGTGCATTCCACCTGGATGTGGTGCACCTAAGGATCCTTAAACTAAATACTGAAGTAAAACCCTTTTCTCCCTTCTAACCGTGTTTGATTCTTGATTTTAAGATCAGGAAAAGGCATCATGATAGTTTAGCTAACCTACAGAAACTGAGAGGATTTGTTTCTAGAACATGAACTCGTATGGAAGAAGAGTATCTAAATTTGCATGTTAGAACCACAAAGCTTTTTCAGAACCTTTTCCCCCCTCCCCAAGGAACATCATGAGCTTTCAAAATTTGAAACACTACAAGTCATCATAGAATCACAGCAGAGTTGGGTTGGAAGGGACCTTTAAAGGTCATCTAAGTCCACTCTCCCTGATCACATTTAAAGAAAATAACACCAAAAGTGAATGTTTTCGTTTCACCTTTATGTTGTAGAATTAAGTATTGCAGCAGAACAACATAAGTAACACAATATGGGGAAACACAAGATCTCACAAATCTGAAATGCTGATATGGTTTAAACAAGCTACAGTTATAGTGCATTTCGTCAAAAACAAAGAAATTAAAAAGAAAAAAGAGAAGGACAAGAGTTTTGCTCCTTACTATAGCAGAGACTTGATTATGACGGAGGTTGAGCTCTGTGAGTGAATCCAGTCCATTCAGGTTTTCTACAACAGTTAGGAGGTTTCTGGCAAGGTTTAACACTCTCAGTTCACTTAAATGAGCGATGTTTTCTATTTTAGCAATCTGTCAGAGATATGATAAACATGCACACTGTGTTTTATATGGATATACGTATAAATATATGTGGCACACTTTTTAAAAAGTATACATGAACTATCAAATTCATACAACAGTGAGCCTGTGTTTTTCTAAAACATTTCAAATTACTGAAAACAAGCTACAGTCTGCTAGAGATCAGAACAAGTATTCACCCACACCTTTCTTGCCATCCTGCAGTAAAACTCAGTCAACATTTCCTTCTATCCCATCAGAAATCAGGTTACTTCAGCTGTGCTGCTCCGTAGCAGCAACCTCGAAGACACATAAAACCAAGCCAGCACGGATGGTATCGTGGTATGCCAAAATAGAGGAATTTTGTGCATGGTTGAGCCTTAATTTGTCTGCAAAGACACTCAATTATATTCCTGGGATTAGAAAATGGAGGGATCTAACAAAGTCTGAACTACAGTAAACAGGCAGCTGTCAGATGCTTGTTTTTATACCTAATACCCTATTTTAAAGGCACAGGTGATAATGACAAAGAAAAAAAAAGTAATAAAAAGAGCAATAATAACTAATGATCCTTAATTTTAGTTTTTATTTCTAGAAATACCATTGTATTTTACAGAGGCATTATTGCTCTGGTGATGCAGTATGGGTTTATTTCCTGCTGTTAATATTTCCCAGTGATCCACACAAGGCTCTCTAACCAAATAATTCCTTCTCATGGCAATGTGGGATCTGTCCTCCAGCACCTATGCAGACACTTACGCATGACTTGCACACAGGGAGAGGGACAGCCACAGCACAAGGGACATGCCTATGGTACTCTTAGTGAAACCCATTGTTGGGGTTTTAAGAGTTCCCCTCCCGTTTCCCTTTGTTTCTTGAGGAATTTTCCCCATATATGTTGCCGGGACAACAAATTGCTGGGTGTTTAAGAGAGACAAAAGACCTGGCCACGGTGGGGAGGGGTCCAACTGGCCACTTTTTCACCTGGGCTTGTGAGTTAGTTGCTCTTGGCGTTCGGACGGAGAGGGAGAGACTGCCATCGTGTCAGCACAGCAGGTTTCTGCTTTTTCGGCTGCCTTCCTTCTACCGTGCCGCAGGGAGAAACCGCGGGATTCCCAAAGCCGCCTTTCCCTGCCCCGCTGGAAGCCGGGCTGCGGCCGCTCTGCTCCTGCCGTTGCTTTGAGCCTTCGCTGCACGGTAGCCCTGCACACCCTGCCTGCCGAGANGACACCTGTCTTTCAAACTAAGACACCCATGCTGGGTGGCAGAAAAGGCAGCAGGTTTTCCTGTGAAAAATACTTCAGCAGCCACAAGGTGTGGCAGTGCAAAGAGCTACCAACATGTATAATTCCCTGTCAATTAGAATTGGTGCCTGCTGTACCACTGAAAGCCCCCTCTAGCACCCAGTGCCCAGGCACACCATCCCTTCTCTGGGAGGCCAACAGCGCCAAGGGCAGACCAGTGAAACAGTACCTGGTGTCACACACCTCCCCACAGACACAGAACTTCCTGCTGCTTTACAAAGTGCAAGCCTGGCCGTGCCAGTCTGCAGAAAGTGTCTAGCAGCTCCTGGAACAGGAGAAGAGGTAAGGTAGCCATTATTTAACAGCTTGAGAACCTCCCATTTTGTTGGTAATTTCCACATATACATACGTGTTCCACATATACATACATGTGTACATGTAAGTCTGTGACTGGAATATGCTGCTATAAGAAATATTTCAGCAATTTCTCAATTAAAAAGCATATAAAAGTAGATAGCAAGACCAAAATTAAATAACATCTTAAACCTACTTTTGATTCAGCTGCTAATTAAACTATCCATTTATATGTATTTTATACAAAAATATTACAGCAGGAGGAACAGAAAATACCACTATTTAGAAGAACATATTTAGACAGAGAGACTTGCAAAAGCAAGCCCAAGAGCAGACAGTTGGCATGAAGAGCACAGGCCTCTGCTGATGTTTACCCAGCTAGAACTGCAGGCTAGAATGCCACAGTCTAGAAAATTAATCCTGGTATTTCACTGCTATTGCAAAGATAATGACTTCATCAGCAACATATAGAGATACTCTTTACCACTTTGCTAAGTTTTAAGATTAGCTCTATTGAATCGCCTGTTTCAGTTATGCATGCACACATGAAAGTACAGCAGCTTTTCATATGGGCTATTAGGTAAGAAATAATACAAGCTATTATAATTTCTTTTTGGATGTTTCAAGTAATACAATGGTCATACCAAATAGAAATTAGTACACAAGTCAAAGTCTACTCATAAATGCTGAACAAAAATACTATTTATTTTCTCATTTGCTTGTATCTTTGAATATCTCACTACAAAACAGAATTCAGAAAAAGGTTGTTACGCACCAAATAACCACCCATCAATAATTAAATTGCATAAATGACAGTTGCATCCTAAAAAAAAAAAAAAAACTGAGATGAATGAAAAGAAGTTCATGCATGGAAAAAATCAGGTTGTACAATTTTACTTTTGTTCTGAACTTCTGGGAAAAAAAATGATTCACAGAAATAAGAGAAACACAGGAAATTACTCCAATGAAGTTTTACATTTAACGCATTCTAGAATCAAATTCACGTGTAGTGTCCCTGAATGACGCAATACTATGTGCCTGTATTACCGTGTTAATAACAGTTAGTCTGGTGTATATCCTATGCTTTATCTATAACTTGTACACGGGATTTAATTTTTTGGTGTTCATCAGAGTAACATATAAGACATATAAGAGATACTGTACACAATGAACAATGCTCAATGATTATTGTCCTTTTGCTGAACACTGCTGAGATAAGTCTGGCTCCAATTCCACTGATCTGTTGTTTAAATTGCTACATTCTTGAACATGGGAAAACATATTTTCAAGTTCTCAGAGCCAACTCTGCTGCTGAAATCTGTTCTTCAGAAATTTACAATGTAGAAAAAATACCTTTTAAGATAGACTAGAAGACTGCCAAGAATAAAAATCCCACAAATTTAAATAGTTAAAGGAGCTCCCTTACTCAGTGTTTTATAAGCAAAAAACAACAACAAAACCCAGCCTTCAAAACAAGGGACTAGTCCACTAAGAAGGTGTATCCCAAACACAGCATTTCTTCCCTTCTTCATTTTTTCATTAAGCCTTCAAAAATAACTAATACTATGGATGGCAGATTGGTGTTTTAAATTTTGAATTCCTCAAAGACAGGAAAAAAAAAACTTAAACAGGAAAACTTGCTTATCTTTGAACTAGAAAGGAAGAGAAAGATAATTTATTTATGGAAGATAAGTTCATGGTCTTTATTTGGTCTTTACATGAAAAATACACTAAACCTAGCAGAAAAGGAAATAATTAACTCCATTTCCTAACATTTGTGCCCTTCTCATGTACATTTATGACGAAAAAATTTTGAAAACCAAAATAACGTACGAAACTCCAAGATTTAATGTTAGTTCCGGACACAGGGTAATTTGTTATGTTCTCTGGATCAAAGTAAGCGTATCATTATGAAGGTGATCTAGCAACAACCAGTTGGGTCCTATGCCCAAAACTCCTAGTAAAGTTGCAGTTAATGTAAAGAGAGTTATACAGACACTTGAAGACAAAAGTCAGATCTACATCACAATCACTTGTAAGAATTGTGCAAGATGTGTTTCATTTCCATCAGTGATTCCTTCATTTGTGCTGTGCAAGTGTGCTGACTGACACAGCTGCATCTTTAGTCTGCAAGTATTTTTATCAAAAACATAACCCCCCACCAAATTTCCAACAGCAATACAAAAAGGATTATAACAACATAAACATTTGTGAATGAATAAGTTTGGAGATGGCCAAGACTCTAAGGGCAATGCCATCATCTGGTCCTAGACTGCCTCTGCCACTGTGCAATGTGCAGAATGTTTGACTAACGGTAACCAAAGCAGCCACAAACTTATTGCATACTTATAACAACAAGTCCCTACACTGCTAACTTGTCTTTTTCTTCCTTTTACATGTATTTATATGTAGGGAATCTGGTTTTGTCAGACCACCAACAGTACAAACAGCAATCAACTGTACCTAAAATTTTTATAGCAGTTCTAAGACTGTATTACTTTAACTACACCACAACTGCTTGTGGTAGGTTACTATTGTGTAAGTGGGAGTGCCATTACACTCAGCTGACTCAGCATTTTAATCACTAACTTTCCTAAAGTACAACACTGAAAGTACAAGAGACTGGTACAAAGATTCAAAATAAACATCATGATACTTTTTATTAATTTACTGATTTCTGTGACCTCAAGAGTTGCAAAACTTGCCACCAGTTCACTTCATGAAACAATACTTTGGTAAAAGACACAGCAAATACACGATGTCCACACAAGAAACGTAAGCAATCAAGTTACTATACTGTACCTGATTTCCATGAAGATCTAAAACATCAAGGTTTTTTAGGTTCTCCAGATTTGAGATCTTCTTTATTCTGCAAAATACCAATTATGACATATTATTTTTAGTATTAGATTAAAAGTATCTTTCATTTTCCAGCCAATACAAAATTTAGCCTTTTTTCCTGACTACCAAGAGTAACAGAAAAATAACAAAATTTTGAATCATGAAAAAAAAAAGAATAGATAAATGAGTATGCCTTTAAGACTATCCCCTTCTTTTCTGACTGTCAATAATTCAACAGCAGCAGTATTTATGTGGCTCTTCTAGAAAGAAGAAAAGAATGGAATACTTGCTCCACTAGAAAACAAAGTCAACAACTTCACTGTCTTAAAACTTCTCTGTCCTGTCATATTTTGTCAGATTACAAACCTAGGCTATTATACACCCAACAGCATCATCTACTGGCTGATGACATTAAACACACGTATTAAGCATTTACTTTGAGAGTAATCAAAGATCACACACAGATCAAGCTAAAACAAGTTGCTAACAACTCTGCGTGACTTGTAACCACTCACTCATGAGTAGGCCAAGTCCTAACTACCTCAACACCATACTTCTAAGTACATACTTCTTCTGTACACCGTATTTCTAAAGTAAACTCCACTCAGCGTGGTTATGATAGGAAAATAATTCTTCAAAAACTTTAAAACTGTAGTTCCCATGCCCCAGTATTTTACTATAAACAAAATTGATTTCTACAGGTGAGTTTTTTAATACAAAAGCTCTTAGCTCTAGTAACATACTGCACTATTGAAAGTTGCCAGTTTTGAGTACAGGCTGAATCAGGAGGTACATTCTTTATAATCTGCACAACTGAAATCTGGTCACCAGTTCTCACTTTACTTAATGTAAGAAAATAAGGAAAATTAACAAAGTCAGAGCACAACCCTTAGATGTGTGAGCAATTCCACAGATACATGTATTAATACATTATTAAAATTAAAGGCTACAGGACTAGAAGCAATGAATAAGCAATAAAATCCATGACTCATCTGTCTGGTATTTTTCCCAACTAAATGTATCAGGCAGAAATACTTTTTATAGGTTATAAATAATCAATGAATACTACATTTGATGTGAAAAGACATTCCACCTGCCACACAAATCCAAGAACACATATTTAATAATCAATCCAAATAGAAGATTAGATGGAAACATGTGAAGCACTTTGGAACTGTTGCTTAAATTTACTAAGAAAGGAAATTTTGAAGAACATGACACACAAAATCTGTGAGCTTCCTCTGTGGGATCCCTGACACTTAGCTACTCTTAGGGCTGGTCTCACTGGCATGACAGCAACACCACAAACCAAAAACTGCAAGTAACAGAAACAATGGGAAATCACAGTTTTTACACCATAGGAAGTAGAGTGCCTTAGTTAGTTTTATTATTTTTACCTGTTCTTTCCCAACAGAAGGACTCTTAGGGATCTCAAAGTTGAAACCCCACTTATTTCTTCAATCTGATTATCATATAAATCTAAGAAAACAAGATGGTGAAGATTAGAAATATTTTGGATACGAGTTATAAAGTTATGCTGGAAATTCAAAAGACGAAGGTGATCTTCCCCATCAATAATTGGGCACACTGTCAGTTTTTGCCTGGAAGAAAAAAGAAAAAACAGAACACACAAGTAAGTAACAAATCAGTAATCCACCTTCTGCTCACCCACTCTGACTGAACAGAAAAAAGTATATTATCTTGGTTAAGGTAACATTATTTAGGTTTGCTCATTAAATTCTGTAGATAAAGCAGTAACTCCTACCTATTAAAAAATTAGCATAGAAACATAGCAGAAATATTTCCAAAATTTTCTGAACACCTCTCCTCTCAGAGATTTACTTGTTACATGGAAACTACATGGAAGTTTTGTGTTGTGACCACACTAAAATTTGAACAGATGAGGCCTCACAATTTGTTAAGTTTTTCTTCAACTATCACATGAACAGCCTGTTCAGATCAGAAATGTGCCTGCCTTAGATGGCTGCTGTATGGATATATTCATCACAAGGACACTCACACAGAATTTCTCCATGGGACGCAGTTCTTCTCCCAAAAACACACACACACAGACAAAACCCAACAACCCAAGCCCACCACTGACTGCAGCCACTAGTGGGGCACTGGTCACTCTGGTCACTTTAGACCAGGGGTCTCAGGCTCTGGCATGTGCCTCTCACCTTTCCAGGGTAAGTCTATCAGAGTTCAGTATTTTTTCTTCAGCAGTACGTTGCAATACAGGAAATGTTATTGATGAACTGCTCCCAAAATTAGTGTTATCTATTGGAAAATCATACAGAGAATATATGAACTACCGCTCTGTAGATGCATTTCATGAACTACAGGTGATAAAAGCAAAATTTTCTTTCTTACACAAAGTAAAGTATGAAAGTGCTTTTTGCCTCCATTCAGTACTATGATTTATTAATTTTCTTTCCTGATATTATTTGTTTACAACTATACCCCCCCTACATCCTCTTTCCAAAGTACATCCATTTCTTTACTTTGAGACGTTTTTCTACAATTTGTTATAAGTAGATATTTGTAAATTTCTTTATTTTGATTAGAATTACCCAATGATGTTTTAACATAAGATTGTAAAATTGTTTCACAATTTCAGTATCTGAACTTAAAGACGATATTACCCAACTTAAGATGAATTTAAAGACACAGATCAAATAGATGTTGATAGAACTAGAAACTAAAGCACCAACGCATTGAAACAGTCCCACTGAGCCACAAACAAATGCAAAGTCTTTCAAAGGTAAGTGCATGCAATACCTAGTGATCATTGGTATTATAGTTCACTCCATTATCAAGAAACAGGCAGCCCTTTAAAACATATTTATAAAGCTACTCATCCTTATGCATTTCATTAATATAAGAGGAAAAAAGAGAGGATGTCTAAAAATACATGCAAAATTAATCAACAAATGTGTTCTGCGAGCTTTGGCTTATTTGGAATATGATCCACTGAAAAATGCTGGTCAAAATAGATCATTGTGCATGCACACTGCCACAAAATATAAGCTTGACTTCTATGTGCTTGCCCTTTTTTTTCCTGTTCCTTCTTCTTTCAAATAAATCAAACATGTTACCAGTAAAAGCATCAATTCTTTAATACACAAGACAACTGTTTTATTACTATAGCGAGTCCATTATTGTCTGAAATATACCCTTAAGTATCTACTTAAGTAAAACAATTTGTCAGTCAATTTAAAATCTTTCCAGTGCTACTCTTGAATGTTTTATCACTTGCTATTCTAACAACACTTTCTATGTGTCCTTCAAAATCAAAACTGTTAAAAAAAAAAAAAAGACAAAAAAAATTAAAATCAATCAACATTGCGGCAAAAGTCTTACTTTAGTTGTGTCTCAGGTTTTAAAGCCAATAAACATAAGACCAGAAACCAAAAAATCAGTCTGAAACATGACAGGATGGCAGTAAAGTTATGGTTTTTTTCTACTATCATTCTCCTAAAGACATATGTAAATGATCCCTATTGCTGCTCTTTCATTAAAGAAAGGTTTATAAAAAGCCTCTGTTTAAATGCCTGTATTGTATTTTTGAAAAAAATTTCAAGTGGTTTCCTGACAATGGTCTACTGACCTCTCTTAACACCCAAAGGAAGCACTAGAAAACATCTTTGATAAGGCACCCAATAAAAGAGAGAGAGACTAATGAGAAGTTTCCACTGTTACCTGAAGCATGTGAACTAAAAATGCGGCTGCTTTGTCGGGTCTGGATTTGGTAGGTGTGTGAATAGAAGGGTCCTGATAAAGAACCTGTACTCTGCTTCAACTCCAAACCAGAAAGTTCTGTCAGACTGGATGGTACTGGGAGATAGAGCTGCTTATTACGCACCAAAGGACTTAATACTCTTTGGTCTCTTGTGCAGGAAACAAAACCAAACTGCGGACTTACCCTTACTCTGTCAGTGGTAAAATATCCCTAAAAATCAACCCATTCTGAATGGCTGCTGGCTTCCCATTTTTTACCAGAATGAATAAAGAATTGCCATGATAACTAAATTGATCTTCTAGTCACACCAATCACAGGCAAGCAGCAGCAACATGGCAAGAAATGTTGATTCAAGTCTCTTCCAGTCCCCATCATAGTTAGCAGTGATAGCACCAATATCTTGCTTCGCAAAGCCAAGAGCACACAAGCCCAATAGAAAAAAGTATCTCTTAATATCACAGTTCTAAATTAGAAACGAATTTTGTCTAAATATATTAAAACATTAAACATCCAATAAAATGTTACATTAGAGAACTGTGTGGATATTAAAGGAATGTACAGTAGGGCACTTGACAGGTTGTGGCTTTGTGGGCCAAAGAAAAAAATGCTCTTCCATGAAGGGGGGGAAAAAAAGGATGAAAAAAGCCAAGCAGCAGAAGGATAGAGGGTTCAGGACATGATTCAACAGTAATTACATTGAACTACTGTAGCCAAGTAGGAAATACTGACAGTCTTACATTTTCTAATTATGATACAATCTTCCCTTACTTTTGAAATAATAAAAGAGATACAAAAGACAAACAAACCAAACCCTATCAAATGTTACCTTGTCTTCCTGAGTAGTTTTTTTCCAGATCATGCTGCAGGAGTCTATTGTGGAAAGATGACTGTTCTTTATTTATTCTGAATTCAAACTGTAACACAATATTATAGACAAATGTTAAAGTTTTCAAAGGCAAATAATGTCTTTACACAGACAAACACAACCTTAGTAATAACAGCAGTTCTCAGTAATTTCTACAAATGCTTGGGAAAAAAGAGAAGAAACAATTTCTCCAATAAAAGGTATATTCATTCTTTTAAGACACTACAACTAAAATGCTTCACTATTGGAAACCAAAGTGAAAATATGGAAGTTACCAGCATATTCATATGCAGGTGACTAAATAAACAAAAAACAAACCCCACCCTGTGAGGAATACTGCAGTTACAGGAAAAAAAGAGGCACAGATGGAAGAACAAAAAATTATATATGTATTTATATGTGTGTGTATATATATGTATGTTAAGCTTATGGCAGGCTATAGTACAACCCCCTAGTTTTATTTTATATGTCTTTAATAGGATGAAATAAATTAACAAAATGCTATCAGATATATTAGATAAGTCAACAGATGAGCACTGAAAAGGTAATTCCTATTTGAAAGCATACCAATTTGTCTATATCATACCACTACATTAATTAACGTAACTATTCAAGAAAAGATAATAATTACTGGTTTGGTTTTTTCTGGTATTGATGAGGTCTGGATGACCAGCTGGAGACCACAATTATTAACCTGCAAGGTGGAAGAAAATGAAATTAAATGCTACATTTCTCAAAAATATCAATACAATAGTTGATTGCAATACTTATATTGTGTATCAATACAATTGCTTTTTAAACAATAAAGCTATTTTCAACAGCAAAATCTGCCAAGAAAGGAACTATTTTGCAAAACATTATGAAAAATACATCACAGCTCTAAGTAACATTAAATTTTAGCTTAAAAAAATCACACTGGTTTTAGTTTTAAAACTATACTGAAAGCATGACTTCCATGGGGATACAACTCTCATTATGAAGAAAACAAGTGTTTACATTTAAATATGCCTTGTATTTTCAAAAGGCAAAACATGCTGGTCGTTTAGCTGAATTTATGTGACAAAACAGAAACGTCTCACAGGAACACTGAGCCAAACGGCTCATCCATGCACCACCCAGCACAGCACAAATGATGTCGGGGGAGCTGCCACCCGCCCAGCTTCTCCGACCCCGGCAGCACCTACCGCTGTGGGCGCGGCCCGCGGGCCACGGCCGGTGCGGCCCTTGCTGGGCACCATGGCCCGCTGCCCCTCGGATCCGCACGGCCCCGCACGGCCCCTCAGCTCCACGCAGCTCCTCCGCTCCGCGCAGTCCTGCGGCCCCTCAGAGCTCCTCAGCCTCGAACGGCCCCTCAGAACTCCACACGTACCCGCGCCGCCACCGCCCTTTCGGAAATGGCTCCGCCGTTACCGCGGCGACCGCGGCTTCCGCCCCTCCCGCCGGCTGGGGCGGTGCCGAGGGGCGGGAAACCGTGAGGGGACGGACGGACGGATGGACGGAGGGATAGATGGTTGTCCCGCTGTGCCCGGTGTCACCCCCCCACCCCGCCAACTCATGGTAAAAAGACACTATTACGATTGTATTTTTCTGAATTCTACATGCAGGTGGCTGTGTGTGAAAAACTGTGTCAGGGCAAGAAGCTGGACAGTTCCTGACGTGCCTTGGGAAGTTGCCTTCTGTGGGCACAGACTGGTCACAGAATATGACAATCACTGACGGCAGCGCCTCAACCTGTGCCAGCTCCTGGTGTTGATCCCTCAGCAGCTCCTGGAGCCCAGGAGCTCCACTGATGCATAGTGGATGCTTTTAAATGCACACGTCAAGAAATCACTAGTTAGAGAAGAAAATGTGGCTGTCAGTGTATGGAAGGGCTGTGAATTGCCTGATGGCGTCTTCCCCAGTCAGAATCATGGAATCATCAAGGTTGGAAGAGACCTTTAAGATCATCAAATCTGAATGTCAACCCAGCACTGCCACTTTAATCCCTAAAACACAAGCCACATGACCCAGCAGAGATCCAAATGCCTCTTAAACACCTGCCTGGACAATCTATTCCAATGCCTGGCCACACAAACAAATAAATATTCCAGGTTTCGCTTTTTGTACTGTCATTTTAGTTTCCATCTGCTGAAAGAAGAATAATGTAATTACAGCATAATTTGTGAGCAACGCAAAATATGTGGTTTTTTCCTTGTTTGGTGTGTTGTTTTTTGGGTTTTTTTTATGGTATGTAGACAATACTGTACCAACAATAAACGCACCATAAGAAATCTGTGCAGATTTTGGTTGTGCAGTTGAGGTTCACAGGTTTATGATGTTTACTGGGTACCAATGAGCTATGAGTTTCCCTCTAAGGGACTTGTCTACATTAATTCATTTAGTTTTAAGTTCTGCTATGGTTACAAATACTGCTTCATCTCTGCTGGAAGTTAAGCATTATTGAGCATTGTTATATTAAAAGGAAAATCAAAAGAATCAAACAAATCCAAAAAACATTAGTCTGGTAATTTCAATGCAGATCTAATCAACACAGTGTTTGAAATTACATCAGTCTTCATCTGGCCAAAGGCCAGTTCTGTGCTGTGACCACTGGTAGAAAAAAATAAATGGATCTAGTGTGCTTTTCTATAAAATCAAGTTCCCTTAACCTTGACAGAAGGATATATCAGATAAACTGAAAGGTCTCTCTCAAACATCATTTGGGTTAGCTGTAGCACAAAATATTTCTTTGTTCGTACTCCTGTCCTTGTTCCTGCCCAGGGAGGCAAACAACTTCCATGAACGCATACAAAATCAGACCCACAGTCCCTGTCCGTATTCTCTCCTAGAATGTGTAATTTGTGTTTGTATTTCTGCATCCACTGAAATAAATAGCAAAGTGATGCCCTACCCAAGACATATTACCAAATGTTCCATTAGCAGAGAACTAGAGATTTGGTTAGCGATGCTTGTAAGCATATTTCATAAACAAAATATTTTATTGCTTAAGGCACATTTAAAAATCAGCCAAAGCCTGAGGCAGGGCAGTCTCAGAATGCGTCCATGCCAGCAAACCTGACTCATGAGGACTGTTTGCCACAGTGATGAGAACTGGCCCTGAGTGCAGTCTCACTTTTTGTCCTTCCAAATTTTAAAGAAGAAAATATTGAAGCAATACAGACAAAAACAACGATGCCACAAATGAAGTTGTGACTTAAAGATCATTTAGCAGATTGGGCAAGGACAGTATTGAAAAAAAAGATCTTCCTTGAGTGAAGAATGAGTATTTACAAGTGTGATAAATAGATGCTATAATATTGGCTTTTTGCAAATGTTAAAATAAGTGATGTTAAAGTAGCCTTTGTAACAGTGGCTCTGCCACAAATAGATGCTATATGTAAAATATGCTATATAAGGTAGCATTGTTGTTAAGATGTGGTTTTCTTAAATACTTTTTCATTTAACAAAGAAACTTAGAAATAGCTATGCTTACGAACTATTTGCCTGGATTCCATTCCGAATGGTTTCTTGAAAGGGTTTGAATATGATTCTGGGAACTGCTGGAAGCAAGATTCCATTCTGAGTGGTTACTCGAAAGGGTTTGAATATGCAATCACCTGATTCCGATTCCGGGAATTACCAAAACAAGATTCCATTCTGAATTGTTACTGGAAAGGG